>WOXC01004490.1:0-303214 GCA_011680675.1 Gymnobelideus leadbeateri
CTGATTACCTTCTCAGGCATCTCTTACTTCTTGCGTCTGGATGTTAAATTTTCTATTCAACTCTGGTTTTTTCCTCAAGAATGCTTGAAAGTCCTCCATTCCACTGAATGACCATATTTTCCCCTGAAACAAAATACTCAGTTTTGCTGGGTAGGTGACCCTTGGGTTCATTCCCAGTTCTTTTGCCCTCTGGAATATCACATTCCATGCCCTTCGATCCCTCAGTGTAGAAGCTGCCAGGTCCTGGGCTATTCTGATTGTGTTTCCACAATATTGAAATTGTTCTTCCTGGCTGCTTGTAGTATTTTCTCCTTGATCTGGGGATTCTGGAACCTGGCTATAATATTCCTGGGAGTTTTCTTTTTGGGATCTTTTTCAGGAGGTGATCGGCGGATTCTTTCAACCTCTATTTTGCCCTCTGGATCTAAAACATCAGGGCAGTTTACCTTGAGAATTTCTTGAAGGGTGATTTCTAGGTTCTTTCTTTGATCATGGCTTTCAGGTAGTCCAATAATTTTTAAATTGTCTCTCCTGGATCTATTTTCCAGGTCAGTGGTTTTTCCCATGAGATATTTCACATTGCCTTCTAATCTTTCGTTTGTTTGGATCTGCTTAACAGCATCTTGATTTCTCATAAAGTCATTAGCTTCCATTTGCTCCAGTCTAAGTCTGAAGGAATGAATTTCCTCAGTGAACTTTTGAGATTCTTTTTCCATCTGGCAAATTCGACTTTTTAAGGCATTCTTCTCCTCATTGCCCTTTTGGGCCTCCTTTGCCATTTGAGTTAGTCTATTTTTTAAGGTGTTGTTTTCCTCAGTCAGGCTGTTGACCCTCATTTCATACTTTTCCTGCATCCTTCTCATTTCTCTTTCTAATTTTCCTCCACTTCTTTTATTTGATTTTTAAAGTCCTTCTTAAGGTCCTCTATGGCCTGCAACCCGCTCATGTTTTCCCCTGGGGCTTTTGGAGCAGGACTTCTGACCTCACAGTCCTTTTCCCGCTCTATGCCCCCAAAATAGGAGTCTAGGGTTTTATTTTTCTGTTTCCTTTGCCTTGGCATGTTGCCACTTGATTGCTTGACTTTTGGGCTTGTTGCCACTCTATGGCTTTAAGGCCAGCTAGAGGAATTTTTGTCCTGAACGTGTGGGGGGCAACTTCTGTTTCTGGCAAGCTGTAAACCCACCCACAACTTCCACCCTAGATCACAATCAAGATCCAGGGAGGTTAAAGCAAGAGCGATTACCCCCCAAGACTGATCGCTGGATCTCCCCACGATTTGTAGGCTGGGAGCCCGAGCTGCCTCTGAAAACTACAAAATGGCCTGTCTCCTCAGTGGCTTCTAGCCCCCAGGGGAGGGAGCTGACGCATTTCCCAAATACAGGTCCCAAAGTCCATAGGACACTAACCTCTTACTTTGTCCTAGGCATGTCTATGTTGATAATTCTGGAGTCGCCACTGCTCCTGGTGTTCTGGGGTTCCTCCAGCTGGCTGCTGGCCCTGCCGCCCTGTGGCTAAAACCTCAGCTCACTGCTACTAAATCTTTTAAATTATTTCTTTGCAGTATATCTCAAAATCTCTGCCTCTGCATTCACATATCTACTCCCCCAGTTCAAGCTCTTGTCAACTCTTGCTTGAACTATTGCAATAAATTTCTAAGTTTCTCTTTACTCATATACATCCTTCATTGAGCTTCCAAAGTGATCTTCCTAAAATAGGTCTGACTATGTCATGATTTACTTAATAAATTCCACTAGTTCCCTGTTGCCCCCAGGATTGAATATAAAATCCTCTGTGGTATTTAGAGTGCTTCAAAATTAAGCCCTTTCCTACCTTTTGAGTCTTTTTACCTTTTGTTGTCATTCACATACTTTGTGATACAATACCATCATCCTTGTTTACTTGCTGTGTGTCACACATTATACTCCACCTTTTGTCATGGTGACTTTCCATGGACTCCTCTCCATCCTTGGAATGTTTGTCCTCACATTCACCATGATTTCTTTTAAGACTCAATTCTAGCATTACTTCCTCTAGGCAGACTTCCTGCATTCCCAAATGATAATGTCAACCCCTCTGTTGTAAATGTGTGGCTATTCTATCTTTTTCTATTGTGATTTATATATGTTGTCTTCACCATTAGCACATGAGCCCCCTGGGGTGGAGCCAAGATGGTGGAGTAGAAACAGCATTTCCATGGCACTCTGGCCCACACCACTTCCAATCTATGTAAAAGAGGACTCTGGACAAACTCTGGAGCTACAGAACCCACAAAATGACACAGAGAAGCTAACCTCCCGCTGATGAAAGCCCAGCAGCCCTGCAGGGATCGGCCAGCACAGTGCTATGGGAGCCAAGCCCAGGCCCACATGAATCTGAAGTTTTAGCCCCAGGGAAGCAGGACCAGCAGCTAGCTGGAGGGACTCCAGAGCACCAGCAGCTGTTGCTTTTCCAGAATTACCAACACATAGATCCCGAGGACAAAGTGAGTGGTCAGTGCAGTATGGACTTTGGGACTGGTTGAGAGAGTGCTTTGGCCTCTTTCCCTGGGGGTGAGAAGCCACTGAGATGCCCTGGCACAGCCAGCACAGGGAGTGCCCAGTTGCAGCTTCAGTTGCTGGCCTGTCAATGGTAGGGGGTCTAGGCAATCAGTCTGGGGGGTTAATTGATCTTGCTTTAACCTTCTTGGATCTGGATTGCTGTCTAGGGTGGAGGTCTTGGGGTGTGTGACCAGCTTGCCCGAGCATGTGTAGACTTCAGAGAGTGCAGCCAACAAATACCTCAGGCAGCTGAGAAAACTCCAGCATTTGGGAAGGAAGCTCCCCTGGCTGGTGGCAGAATACTACTGTGGCAACAAGCCCAAAAGTCAAGTAATTGAGTGGCAAAATGCCAAGGCAAAGAAAACAAAATAAACAGAAAAATTCAACATTAGACTCCTATTTGTGGGGCAAAGAGGATCAAAGCATGGAATAGGAGGAGGACTATGAGGTCATAACTCCTGCACCAAAAGCCCCAAATGAAAATACAAGCTGGTTACAGGCCGTAGAGAACCTTAAGAAACAGTTAAGAGAAGTGGGGGGAAAATTGGGAAGAGAAATTAGAAAGATGCAAGAAATGTATGAAAGGAGAGTCAACAGCCTGACTGAGGAAAATGTCACCTTAAAAAACAGACTAACTCAAATGGAAAAAGAGGCTCAAAAAGGCAATGAGGATAAGAATGCCTTAAAAAGCCAAATTTGCCAGATGGAAAAAGAATCTCAAAAGCTCACTGAGGAGATTCATTCCTCCAGAATTAGATTGGAGCAAATGAACTTTATGAGAAATCAAGATGCTGTTAAGCAGATCCAAACAAATGAAGGAATAGAAGACAATGTGAAATATCTCATGGGAAAAACCACTGACCTGGAAAATAGATCCAGGAGAGATAATCTAAAAATTATTGGACTACCTGAAAACCATGATCAAAGAAAGAACCTAGAAATCACCCTTCAAGAAATTCTCAAGGAAAATTGCCCTGATGTTTTAGAACCAGAGGGCAAAATAGAGGTTGAAAGAATCCACCGATCACCTCCTAAAAAAGATCCCCCCCAAAAAAACCTCCTAGGAATATTATAGTCAGGTTCCAGAATTCCCAAATCAAGGAGAAAATAATATAAGCAGCCAGGAAGAAACAATTTCAATATTGTGGAAATACAATCAGGATAGCTCAGGATTTGGCAGCTTCTACACCAAGGGATCGAAGGGCATGAAATATGATATTCCTGAGGGCAGAGGAGCTGGGATTAAAACCAAGAATCACCTACCCAGCCAAACTGAGTATCATGTGTCAGGGGAAAATGTGGTCATTCAGTGGAATAGAGGACTTTCAAGCATTCTTGACGAAAAAAAAAAAACAGAATTGAATAGAAAATTTGACATTCAGACACAAGAAGCAAGAGATACTTGAGAATGTAAACAGGGAAAAGAACCATAAGGAACTTATCGAAGTTGACCTATTTATATTCCTACATGGAAAAACGGTAACTGTAACTGATGAAACCTCTCTTACTATGAAAATAGTTGAAGAAGGATATATGGGCATATGAATACATATGTGAATGTGTGTATATATGTTTACAGGTATAAATAGATAGAGGACACAGGTCAAATTTAATAGGAAGGGATGATACTTAAAAGATAAAATTAAGAGGTGAGAGAGGAATATAATGAGAGGAGATGGGGAGAGACAGAATGGGGTAAACTATCTCATATAGAAAAGGCAAGGGACAATGGTTACAAGGGAGGGGAGGAACAGGAAGACAAAAAGGCAAAACCTTATCCTCATTGAATTTGGCTCAGAGAGAGAATAACATACATACTAAATAAGATATCTCACCCTACAGGTGAGTAGAGGGGAAGGGGACGAGAGGGGGGATGATGGAAGGGAGGGCAGGCCAAGGAAGTTGAAAGCACCCACTTTTAAAAAGGGACATGATCAAAGTAGGGAATGGACCAGGTGGGTGGTGGGATGAGTGGGAGGGAAATATAAGCAGTCTTTTTTACAATATATCTACTATGGTAATGTTTTGCATAGCTATACATGTACAACACATACTGAATTGCTTATCTTCCCAGCGGGAGTGGGTGACAAGGGAGGAAGGGAATGGATCTGTAATTCAAAGTTTTAAAATCAAATGTTTTAAAAATGTATAAATACTATTGTTAATACTATTTTACATATAATTGGGACATAAGATATACAGGCATTGGGACACAGAGATTCACCTTGCCATACTGGAAAAGTCGAAGGGGGTATGGGAGAAGACATGGGAGAGAGCTGATTGGATGAGGGGATATCCTGTGGGACTGCCATTCTGGGGTGGTGGGTAGGGGAAAAATGGGGGAAAATTGTAACTCAAAATCTGGCAGAAATGTATGATATAAACCAGAAGTTAATAAAGCATTTGGAAAAAAAAATTAAAAATACAGGAAAATTTTTTTAAAAAGAGAGATAGAAAAAAAAAAAGAACGTGAGCCCCCTAAGGTCAGGAACTGTTCTTTCTCTTACCTTCTGTCCCAGCACTTAACATAGTGCCACAAATGCTTAATTGATTGCTAATTAAATTGGACTTTATTTGACTTTTATTACCTGCATGCATGCTCCTGTGTCTGCTCATATGTTTTCATGCCTCGACTTCTACTTTGATGACAATCTTTCAGCACTTTTCCTAGATCCTACTTGCTACCATGTATATCTTCTCTCCTACACTCTAAGTGCTTCTCTAGGTGTCTTGGTCCCTTCTCTTGCCCTGAATTTATGATCCATTGCTACTTATGGTTTCACCATTTAAACTTAAATATAGACCACACATTACATGGAGAAGCATAAGTTAAGTGTGGAAAAAGGTCAATAGATTTACTTGAGATGGACATGCAAGATAAAGCAAATTGGAGAGCAAGTAAAAGCCAGTATCATCAAGAAAGGCCAAGATAATCTGATGAATTCTTTGCTCCAGTCAACAAGCTTTTATATACTTCTTGTAAGGGTAAGTTTATCATTAAATATGAGTAACCTATTGGTCAAAGCAATAAAACATACCTGGAGGAAGTGTGGAATGAGGTAAATGAAAAGACAACAGTTCTTTATAGGCAGTCTTTTTCTGTTTGCTTGCACTTAATTTTTTTGTTTTTTTATTTAATTTTTTAAAATAAGAAATTTATTTTCTCTCCAACAAACCTCCTCTCCCATACGGGTACACACACACACACACACACACACACACACACACACACACACACACAAAACCCTCATAACAAATAGTATAGTTGAGCAAAACAAAGTCTATTGACTATTGACTATTTCCATCTTATTACTCTCCTTGTGAGAAAGTGTGTAGCATGCTTCATCATAATCCTCTGTAACTGTGGATAGTCATTGCATTGATCAGAGTTTTTAATCTTTCAAAGTTGTCTGTCTTTACAATATTGTTAATATAGAAATTTTTCTCCTGATTCTGCTCACTTTGTACTATATCAGTTCATATAAATCTTCACTGATTTCTCTGAAACTATACTTTTAATAATTTCCTACAGCACAATAACATTTAATGATATTTGTATTCTGCAATTTATTTGGCCATTGGCCAATTGATGGGAATCCTCTTAGTTTCCATATTTTTATCACTACAAAAAGAATGTGTGTGTGTGTATACAGACGTATACACGTACATGCATACATATCTAAACACACACATATCACAAATAGGTCATTTCCCTATTTCTTTTATCTCTTTGAGGCACCAGATTAGTAGTGATATTACTGAGTCCAAGAGTATGCATAGTCTAGTGACTTTTTGGGCACAGATCCAAATTGCTTTCCATAACGACTGTACAAATTCACAAATCCATCAGCAGAGCCTTAATGTGATAGTCAGTCTTCTGAGACTGGCAGATCCTGACAGAAGAATTAGGATGCCATTCAGTAAATTAGTGTTCTAGTGAATAAAATGGAGTTAATTCATCTTATAGAAGTGTCTAACTTATAATAGCAGAGAAGCTTAAATATCATATGAGTCTATTTCATTAATTATTTGTTGTTTACAATATACCTGTGCATGAAAGTTATTTTTTTTAAAGTATAATGCTTAAAAGTAGGGAACATGGCATAGTGGCTTCAAGAATTAAAAAACAAAACAAAACAAATCACCTAGGCTTGAGTTTTACCTCTGTATGTACTGGCTGTGATCCTGGGCAAGTAACTCTACTTTTCAGTTCCCTGAGCAACTTACTCAGATGATAAATTGCAGAGCTGATGTCAATCTGTAGTGGTAGAGTGTGTTTCATCATTAGATGTTTGCTAAACCAATGAAATCACAGGTCTGGTTCAATGCTTAGACCCAGGACTTAGTAGCCAGTAAGAAGGACCAGAGTAGAAATCACAAAGACCTAAAGACTATACAGATGTCCCATGGCCCAGTTTTAGCAGAAGAAATATGAGGAAGTCTGTATAGCAGTTATGAGAGTTTTCCTACAGTCCCTGGCATAAATGGTGGTTGATGCTAGGAAGTTTTGGCATAGGCAACAGGTCAATATCAAAGCAAGTGGATGATTTGTGAGATAATATGATGCCATGGAAAGTGTACAGGATACAAAGTCAGGAGATGTGAGTTTGAATCCTGGTTCAACTACAGAACTATTTGTATAACCTTAACTAACTCAGATAATGATAATAGCTAGTAGACAATATTGTAAAGTTTTAAAAACACTCTGTATACATTGTGTCATTGGAGACTCACAATAACCCAGTAAGGGTAGTTCTACTAACTTTATTATACCCATTTCTCAAATGTGAAAATGAAGTCTGAGAAAGAATAAATGACTTGCCCTTGGATATGCCAATAATAAGCATCAGAGGGAGGATTTAAATCCAGTTCTTACTTACTCCAGCCTAGCACTCTATCCCTGACACTGCTGGGGACCTCAGTTTCCTCATCTATAAAATGTATGTGGGGGGAGGGCTGTTTGGGGGTGAAGTAGGGAAGGAAATAAGTTCTTTTGGATCAGTAATTCTTAACCTTGTACTTGGTATTATAACCCCCTTTGGTAGCCTGGTGAAACCTTTCTCAGATTAATGTTTTTAAATATAATAAAATAATATACATAGGATCACAGAGGAAATAAATGATATGAAATAGTTGACAAGTTTAAAAAAAACAAGTTTATGAAACCCAGGCTAAGAACCCCTAGAGATAATCTCTAAAGTCCCTTCTACCTCTGCAATGATCCTTTAGTAGCATGTGATATCAGTTTGAATATAACAACTGGTAACAGGTACAAGTCTAGGGAGCCAGTCAACATCAGCAAGGTGAGGGATCCCACCACAGTAACTATGGCTCTAGGACAGCACAATACAGTGAAAAAAAGCACTGGAATTTGGAATCAGAAAACTCTAGTTCAAATTTAATCTCTGTTAACTACTGTTTGTGTGCCCTTGAGGATATCACTTGCCATCTCTGAGTCTAGTTTTATTTTCCTCTGTAAAATAATTAGTTTTGCCTAATAGCCTCTGATGTATCTTCCAACCCTGAATCTATGCTCATTTGACCCTATGACACCAGTGTTTTGTAGGACTTGATAAAATTAAAGAAGACAAGGCCCTAGTCCCTAAAGATCTGGGGAGGAAACCAAGTAGGATACTTAGACATAGCTACTAAAAGGCTTTGAGTTATTGGCAACAGGTACAATGTGGGTATTTGATCATATAGAACAAGGCAAGATTCCTGTTATTGGAACATGGGACTAGAGTGAAACCAACAACAAAGCTGAGTTGATGCTGAACCATCAGACTACATTTAAGGGTCCTTGTATCTCCTTTATTTAGGGCTGGATTAGTCCCAGTGCTCACAGTGGCTGAATTTATAAATGTTAGTGGGCTTAACTAGGAGTTATAGAGAGATTCTAGGATATCACACTCATTAACTGTAAGCAGTGTTTATTTGGCTGAAGTGTCCTAGAATGAGGACCAAAACAATTGTGCCATCTGATCCACTCTGGATCATTAATTTATTCCTTCAAATAGCAGTACCCATATGTTTAGGTCCTTGCTATACGGTGGAATTTCTGAGCTCATTTCCAATGGCCCAAATCTCTTATATAAAAGATTTGGTCATAGCCCTCTAGACCTACCCCAGGAAAAGTGACAAACATGTTGGGGACTAGTCTGAGAGAGGCCCCATTTTCTTATTAGTTTTCTGTTTTTTATTCTCTCCTCAGTGTCAGCTGCCATGCTTGCTTCCATTTTGTAAATCTTTGCAACCAGGGAGAAGCCATTTGTCCTTTCTCTTTGTAGACACAAACCTCCACATATTATACACAGGGCCCTATTGAAACAGCATGCACCAACTTTCACAAGTCTAATTCTTTCTCAAACATGCATAACAAATCAGCAGATTTCAAAGACTGTGCATTGAAAAAGATTACTTTTAATGAAAAGAACCCCACATTTACCATCTATTACAGAAAGTCAGGCACTGCCGAGATGGGAGCAAAGAGCCAGGACAGAATAAACCTGCATTGTGTCGAATCATAAAAAGTTAGGAGTACAATAGTCACAAAAGAATGTTATACTGAAGAAGGCTGTAAGGTCATGATGGAGGAGGAATAAAAGTGAACTGTAGTGATAGGAGAAGGTGAAATGTTATTGTCTGTGTACCTGAGGGTAAGCAGCCCAGAGCCCTAAAACTCATAAGTGCTAACAATAGTCTCTTGAAGAGTAACACCAATACTTCATAGTCTCAAGCTGTGGAAGAAAGAAAATAAGAGAAACATAAAGGAAGCACATTTGTAGAACAGCCTACTTTCTGAATAATTACATGCTCAGTCTTAGAAAAAAAAGAACTATTTCCTGGAGTCAGGGGGAATATATGGCTTTTGAATGAAATGAAAAAAAAGGGGTATAGATATTTTAAAAGGCAAAACTACACACATTATGAGAAAAAGTACTAAAACAAAATAGAAAGATAGTGATTTGTTCTAACGAATTCTTACACTGCTTTTCAATATTGCTACAAGCACAGGGAACTCCTGTATATCTCTGTGTAATGGAGGAACTCTTCTTTAACCTTGCTGTTCCACTGCTAGCCTGAGAATCCTTCTGAATCCTATACATCGAATAGCTAGGCTGGATTCAAGTTATAATTCAACCAGGAGGAATATTTGTAAATTTGTTATCTAATCTGGTTATTCCTTTTCATCGGTATAGATGAAAATTGATCATAGGACCACAAATCTAGGACTGGAAGGGATCTCAGGAGTCATATAGTACAACAGTCATTTTACAGAAGTCCTGGGATAGCAAATGTCAAAGAGAGGATTAGAACCCAGATCTCTGAATCCAAATCCAATTTTTCTCACTGTACCATTATAGTCCATAACACTATCATATTTCTCCTCCTGTGGAATGAGGATTAAATAAAAGGTTATTTAGAAACCTGAAAGGGCATCATTGCATGGGTAACAGAGAATGCCTTTCTTTCTATGGTTATCTGTAGCTTACTGCTTATACAATGGTGGAAAAGGGGCCAAAATCACAGGTTCAGATCCTCTCTATCTTCTACCTTTGGGTCACATCACTAGCTTTGGTCCATCCATTCATCAATCCATTAATCAGGAAGTGTCCTGCTATATAACAGGTATTGTAGGAACTGTGATGAGGACAGTCTGGGAAAACAATGATAAAAGTGGAATTGTTCCTTTCCCCAAGGAGCTCATATCCTATTGGTGGAGAGAGTGAAGACATATACAGGTTTATAAGAAGGGGTGAGATCAGAACTGACCTCTGATTTCACTGGTATGGAGAAATCCCAGATGAAGACACTCCTGTTAATGAGAAAGATACCTCTACCAATTGAGATCAACATCTTCCCTGAAACGTCAGATTCTTAGAGAGTTGCCTAGAGAACTGAGAGGCTGAGTCATATGACAGTACGTGGAGGGAGGAGAACTTCAACTCCGATCTTCCTAGCTCCAAGGAAAAATACTTATTCACTAAGCCATATTTTCTCTAAGAATACTTTTTTTAGGTGGGTGAAGGTGCAGAGTGAAAAGGCACTAGATGTTATGTTATAAATGTGTGCTTTATAAAAGCTGAACAAGAAATTGTGGATGGATTAGTGCAATTCAAAAATAGATCAAGTAAAATGTCCTACTATTAGTGAATGAGTCAGTAGTCTTTCCTTTATGGCATAGAATATTTTGGTGATCTATTATTTTTAAATTAATACGCATTTACTTTCTATTTCTCCCATATTTCTCTCATCTCCACTGGAACCCTTTCTCTCATCTCCACTGGAACTCCCCTCCCCCAGAGAGGATGGGGGTTGGTGGAGAGAGAGAGAGAGAGAGAAAGAGAGAGAGAGAGAGAGAGAGAGAGAGAGAGAGAGAGAGAGAGAGAGAGAGAGAGATAAAAGCCATACAAAATCAAGCAAAGCAAATTACTGCATTGGCTTTGTCCAAAACATATGTCTTTGTCTGCATATTGAATCCATAACTTCTCTGCAGAAGGAGGGTAGATTGTCTTATAATTCACCTCTGGAATCATGGCTGGCCATTATACTTATCAGATTTTGTAAATCTTGTTTTTATTATATTTTTATTGTTATTGTTATGTTTATCATATTATTTATTTGTATATTATATCATTTAAATATATTTATTTAAATCATATTATATATTTGTTGTATTAAATTTTGTCTTTATTATATAAATTGTTATCCTGGTTGTTTTCAACATTCTGCATAATTTCATTTTTCTCAGATTTCACAGAAACTGTCACATAGACTATAATTTTTCAGCCATTCTTTAATTGGTGGACACTCCCTTAATTTCCAGTTCTTTGCCAGTACAAAAAAATCCAGAATAAGTATTTTTATTAGATCTCTTTGGAATATAGGCCTAGTAGTGGAATGCACATGCATAGTTTGGTGATTTTCTGAACATATTTACAGAATGACTGGACAAATTAAGAATTCCACCAACAGTTCATTAATATTCTTGTTTTCCTGCAGCCATTTTATCATTTGTAAATTTCCTTTCTTTCCCACATCTTTGCCAGTATTATATAAAGTAGGACTTCAGAATTACTTTACTTTACATTTCTTTATTAGGAGCATTAAATTTTGGAGCATTTGAAATATAGAAAAAAAATTAAAAAATATAGATAAAAAAGGTATAGATACCTTTTGGATTTTTTACTTTGAGAACTGTCCATATAATTTTTGATAATTTGCCCATTGGAAAATGGTTCTAAATCTTATAAATTTGAAATAAATCCTTACATATTTTGGAAAAGTTACTTACACCAGAAAAAAAATACCAGAAAAGATTTTTCTCCTGTTGACTTTTCCTGATAATTTTGGATGCATTGGTTTTGTTGTACAATAATTTTTTAATTTTATTTTATAAAAATTATTCATTCTATCTTCTGTGATACACTCTATCCCTTGTTTGGCCAAGCCATTATCTCTATCCTTTGTTGAGGTAAGGTGATCCTTTCTTTCCCCTTTCTTGTCCTTGTGATCATTTATTTCTAAGTTACATATCCGATTTTTATCTGGTATTTAATTTTTAAATTATATACAGTTTATCTTAGTATATCTTTTGAAGTATTAGTCTAAGCCTAATTCTTATTAGATTGTCTTCTAGGTTTCATAGCAGTTTTTACTAAATTGTGAATCTTTAGTCTATTAGTTGGATTCCTTACTTTACTAAAGACTAGACTACTAGGTTAATATGCATGTGCACATTTAAAAAACAATCTGTTCCATTGATAATCTTTTCTATTTTTACCAATAAGAAATCATTTTGATCATTATTGCTTTGTAGTATAGTTTGAGATCTACATTCATTCCTCCTTGTTTTCATTATTTCCCTTGAGATTCTTGACCTTTTGTTCAACCAGATGAATTTAATTATTATTTTTTTTTCTTTTTCTAGAAGTAATTTTTGGTCATTTGATTGGGATGGCACAGAATAATTAATTTAGGTGGTATCATTCATGTTAGTGGTGATAGTAGGAACCCTTGCTTATCCTCTGATCTTAAGAAAGACCTATATTTTATCCCAATTAAATGCTAATTATGGCTTTTAGTTTTCGATAGATTCTTGATAATATATTAAAGAAAGGTCCATTTATTCCTATATATTCTAGAATTAAAAACACAGTGATGGGCATTGTATTTTGTAAAAAGCTTTTTTTTCTGTATCTATTGATATAATTATGATTTTTATTTTTTGTTAGCAATAAAGTCTATTATACTGATAGTTTTGCTAATATTGAACCAAAGCTGAAATCCTAGTGTAAATACAATCTGGTTACAGTTTATGATCCTTCTAATTTGTTGCTGTAAACTCTTTACTAATATTTTGTTTAAATTTTTTACATTGATAGGCAGTCTCTTGTTATTTTTCTCTGTTTTGACTCTCCCTGGCTTAAATGTCAAGATCATATTTTCTTAAGAAGGATTTTTATTTTTGCAAATAGTTTGTTTTATAGGAATAAGTTGTTTTTGGATGTTTGACAGAATTCACTCATAAATCTATCAGGCCTCTGTGTGTGTGTGTGTGTGTGTGTGTGTGTGTGTGTTTATGCATGTATGAAAGAGAGAGGGAGAGGGAGAAGGAGAGAAAGATGGGAGAGAGGGAGAGAGAGAGATAGAGATTTTATTTATGACATTAATTTTTTATCATATTAGGTTATTTAGGACCTCTATTTCTTATTGTACTAATCTTAGAACTTTGTTTTTAAAATTAATATCTATATAATTAATTTTCCTGGCATATGACTAGGTAAAATTGTTTCCAATATTTTTTAAATTAATTTATGGGAGTGCCTAGGTAGCATAGTGAATAGAGCACTTGCCCTGGAGTCAGGAGGACCTGAATTCAAATCTGGCGTCAGATACTTAACACTTACTATCTGCGTGACCTTGAGCACGTCGCTTAACCCCAGTTGCCCCGATTTCCCCCCTCCAAAAAAAAGCAAAAAAAATCTTTAAAAAAAATTATTTCTTTGTTCCATTTTAACTAACCTGTCTCCTTCCCTCCCCCCACCTTGCATTAGAAAAGACCACCATTTCACACACAGGTTCATAAATATATGTAAAAACCATATTATGTGTACTTCTATTTCTCAGTTCTTTGAAGATGGATAGCATATATTTTCATAGGTCGTTTTGATAGTTGATTTAAGTATTTATAGTAGTCAGAGCAACTTGGTCGTTCACAACTTTTCTTCATACAATATCTCTATATAGAGTGTTCTTTTGGTTCTGCTCATTTAGCTCTTCATTATTTCGTGCAAGTCTTTCCATGTTTTTCTAAAATCAACCAACTCATTATTTCTTACAGTACAGTAGCATTCCCACACTATCACATACCACAACTTGTTTAGCCATTTCCCAACTGATTGCATCTCCTCAATTTTCAGTTCTTTGTTACCACAAAGAGAGTAGCTATAAATATTTTAAAATATAGATTCTTTTTCTTTTCCCCTGATTATCTTGGAAACAGACCTGCTAGCTATATTGCTGCATCTGAGGGTATACAAAGTTTTATAACTCTTTGGGCATAACTCCAGATTGCTCCAAATGGTTGGATCACTTTACAATTCCACCAACAGTGTATTTATTAATATACCAATTCCTCCCTCCCATTTGTCATTTCACCCTTCTATCATTTTAACCAATTTGATAGGTGTGAAATTATATCTCAGAGTTGCTTTAAATACTTTGTTTATTGTGAATTATTCTTTTTTATTGGTAGTTTGAACTTTTTCCTCAAGATAATCAAATTAGTTAATAGTTTTCTATTTAAAAAGCAATACCTAGTTTATTAAGATTTTTTCTTTTACTTTTATTAATCCCTTCTTTGATTTTCAGCAATTATCATTTTCATTTTAATTGCAATGTTAAAATTTGTTGTTTTAAAAAAATCTTTTAGTTACATGCTCAGTTCATTGATCTGTTCTTACTCTCTTTTCTTTGTCTATACCTTTCTCTAGAGTAATACAATGTTTTCTGGGCACTAATTTGGCTCTATCCCAATTTTTTTTTGGAGAGGGGAAACCAAGGCAATTGGGTTAAGTGACTTACCTGAGGTCACACAGCTAGTAAGTAGGCCAAGTGTCTGAGGCCATATTTGATCTCAGGTCCTCCTTACTCTAGGGCTGGTGCTCAATTCGCTGTGCCAACTAGCTGCCCCTTGACTCTATCACTATTTAAAAATATCTTATTGCTATCATTTTTAGATGAAATTATCTTTTGTTTGTATGATTTTATTCTTTTATTTTTTCTCCAGCTCATTTAAAAAAAAAGTTTAATTAATTAATTAATTAGTTTATTTATTCAGTTCCACAATCCCTTGAGTTCCAAATTTTCTCCCTCTCCCTCTCCTCCTTCATCCCCACCCATGGTGGCATGCAATCAAATATAGGTTCTACAAATACCTTCACATTAAACATTAGTCAAGTTGAAAAGGAGGGTTTTAATTAGTTAAGTGAACAATGAGAAAGAAGAGACAAAACAGAAAAGAGAGAGAGCAAGTTTGCTTCCATCTACATTCAGACTCTGTAGTTCTTTCTCTGGATGTGGATATCTTTTTCCATCATCAGACTTTTGTAGCTGTCTTCTAACCTTGTATTGCCGAGAGGAGCTCAGTATCAAAGTTAGTCATCACACATACAATGTGTCTGTAATTGTGTACAAAGTTCTCCTGGTTCTGCTCTCCTCACTGAGCATCGGTTTATATAAGTCTCTCCAGGTTATTAAGAAGTCTGTCTGCTCCTCATTACTTACAGCACAGTAGTATTCCATTACATTCATATATGACAACTTGTTTAGTCATTCCCCTATTGATGGGCATCGCCTTTATTTACAATTCTTTGCCACCACAAAAAAGTACCCACATTTGTACATGTGGGTACTTTTCCCACTTTTCTGATCTCTTTGGGATAGAGTCCTAAAGTGTTATTGCTGGTTCAAAGGTTATGCAGTTATTTATAGCCCTTTTGGCATAGGTCCAGATTACACTCCAGAATGGTTGGATCATTTCACAACTCCAACAGCAATGCATTAGTGTTCCAATTTTTCCACATCCTCTCTAGCATTTATCATTTTCCTATTTTGTCATCTTAGCCAATCTGACTGGTGAGATGTGGTGACTTAGCATTGTTTTGATTTGCATATCTCTAATCATAGTGATTTAGAGCATATGCTTATAGATATCTTTAATTTCTATCTCTGAAAATTGTCTGTTCATATCCTTTGACCATTTTTTTATGATTTATTCTTTAACCCAACAATTTTTTCAGGATTATATTATTCAGTCTTAAATTAATTTGAATTATTTTCAATGATCTTTTATTGAAATGAGTAATTATTGCATTATGTTTAGTAAAGTATTCATTCAACATTTCTTCTTTTCTGCATTTGTTTAATTAGTCTTTATGCAGTAAAAAAGGTTAATTTTTCTAAAAATGTCACACACATTTCTATTGTCATTCAGTAATCACTAGGGAACAATATTTTAAAAATTCTATTTAAGTCCTTTGCATTTTTATTGCTATTTTTTTAAATTAAAATTTACTATATATGAAAGGTAATAACGAAGGTCTCCAGTTCTAATTCTCCTGTATCTCTTAGCAATTTGTTCAACTTTTCCTTTAAGTATTTAGATGCTATACCATTCAGAGCACATATGTTAAGTATGGAAATTAATTTATTGCCTATGATATCTTTCAGCATAATGTAGTTTGTGTTTATCTTTTAAAATCAGGTGTACTTTTCCTGTTTCATTGTATGAGATCATGATTACTACCTCCTCTGCTTTTTTAAATTGAATTGAAGTATAGTAGATTTTGGTCCAGCCTCCTCTTTTAACTCTCTGTGAAGCTTTATGGTTTAAGTACATTTCTTGTAAACCACATGTTGTTGAATTCTGGTTTCAAATTCACGTTGCTATCTTTTCCTATTTTGTGGTTTAGTTAATCCCATTCACATTCAGAATTATGATCCTTGATTTTTCTACTTCTATCTATCTTTATTCATTACAATTTTCTCTCCCCTTTGTTTTTGCCTCTCTCCTTATAAAGAAAGAGATGTGGTGAGGGATAGAACAAGTACTCTATGAATGACACAATCTGCTTCTGTTCCTTTGCCTCTCTTTTCCCTTCACCCCAAGGGGCGGAAGTACTGATTCTTTCCTTTTGAAACTCCTTTTCATAGTGCAACCACTGAGTTTAAAGTTTTTTTGGGGGGGATGAAACCCTCCTTGTTAGTTTTATTTATCCCCTGTCCCTATCCCATCCCATTTCTATGCTGCATTGAATGTATTGCTATGCCAAATTCTTTCTCTCTGTGTGTATGTGTGTGTGCATACATCTGTGTGTTCTACTTTGCTTTGCTTTGTTCAAATGAAAGTGAGGTTCAAATTTTACTACTCTTACTACATATTCTTCCTTATTTGGGCAATCTTCTACAAAGTACCTTGATTACATGAACTAATAAGTTCCTTCACCTTGTTTGTCTTTTCTAATTGTATTCCTTTTGTAGTTCCCTTTTATTTCTTAAGATTATTGGGAAATAATAATAAAAAACTACTGGGTCATGACTCCTGACGACAGTAGAGTTTTGAGAGGACACTTGTATCATCTCCTCGTATTAAAATACAAATGCTTCATCTTTGTATTATTCCTTCAGATAATTCACTTTCATTTGTCTTTTCTCTCAGCTTTTGTATTTGTTCTTTAAAGTTTCTACTTATCTTTTCTGTTGTCATTAGGAATGCTTAGGGATACTTTATTTCAATAAAAGACCATTTACCTATAAGTTGGATTAAACTTAGTTTTAATAGGTGAGTTGTTTTTGGTTATATGCCTCCATTTTTTTTGCCTTTTTATAATATCTCTTCCAAGCATTTATCTTTTTATTTTAATAGATACCAAATCTTTGTGATTCTGATTGTGGTTTCTTAATACCTATAGTGCCAACG
Organism: Gymnobelideus leadbeateri; assembly: GCA_011680675.1. Lineage (NCBI taxonomy): Eukaryota > Metazoa > Chordata > Mammalia > Diprotodontia > Petauridae > Gymnobelideus > Gymnobelideus leadbeateri. The sequence goes on from WOXC01004490.1 coordinate 17,521, forward strand.
CAATATTCACAGTACCCATGGTCACTATAAATATACCTACATCGTGCTTGATCACAAAATATAACAGTCTCCATACTGAAGACAGAAGCAAAACATTTATTCAGACATCAGAATGCCAAATCCCAGAACCAGTAAGCCAATTCCATCATAGCAAGGAAATTAATAAGCTGCAACAGCACAGAGAGCCCCAGCATACTTTAGCCTTCCCACAAACCAACAGAAGACCAATATTTACTCACAAGCCTATTTGTTTTCCTCAGAAGTATCCTCTCCTCCAAATTGTCTCTGCTCCACCCTTCAGCAAACTTCTCCCACCAGAGCCACCATGAGATTACATTCAATGTATTGGGGGCAGAGTTTATTTTCAAAACAAGGAAGGTGTTCAAATTCCCTTAGGCTTATCAGGGGCCAGGGAAGATGTTCAAATTCCCATTACCATTACAGCACCTTAGATATTTTGTTTTGGATGTTTGTAGTATTTTAATTTTGACCTAGAAACTCTGGATTTTGGCTTTTCCATTTCTTAGAGTTTTCATTTTGAGGCTTCTTTCAGGAACTAACTCTTAGACTCCTTTTATATTCCTGATACCCTCTAGTTCTCATAGATCTAGGCAGTTTTTATTTGTGATTTCCTTGAAAAATGACAACTGGACTATACTTTTGGTCATGGCTTTCAGGTAGGTCAATATTTGTCAAATTATCTCTCCTTGATTTGTGTTTTGTATCAATTACTTTTGACATAAGATATCTTAGATTTTCTTCAACTTTTTCTCTTTTGACTTTGTTTTAAATGTTTTTTTGTTGTCCCATATAGTCATTAACTCTGTTTTGTACACACTAATATTCAAGTGGTCTGTTACAGGTGAGACTTTGTATTAAACTATTAATTCTCTTTTCAAGTCTCAATCTGTCTTTCCTTTTCTAATTCTTTTATATAGAGTTCTCATTTATTTTTCAGAGTATTTATTTGTTTTAATTAAATTAAGGAAGACCCATCTCCTTACTCTCCCATATTAACCTCCACTTTCAAGAAAAATAAAACCAATTACACATATGGATGATCAATCAAAAGGAAATGTTCATATTTCCCCACCCTAAGCCCTCCCCCCAAAAAATTAGCCTCATTTTGCATTCCAATTTATTTATCTCTCTGTTGGGAGATGGGTAGCATCTTTCCTCATTAGACCATTAGAATTCTTGTTCATTATTATACTTATCAGAGTTTAGATAGTATTCCATCACATTTATATACCATAACTGGTTTTTCCATTCTCCAATTTGTGGGAATCCCCTCAGATTCCCATTCTTAGCCACCTCAAAAAGAGTTATAAATAATTTTGTACAACCTTAGAGTTTGTTTTGCTTAGGTCTAATCCTTCTCTTCATCTGCCCTTTCTCTTATTCCCCATTCCCTTTTCACACCTTTTCCTCTTATTTGCCTGTTGCATGAAATGCATTTTTGTACTCAACTCTGGGTGTGTGTGTGTGTGTGTGTGTGTGTGTGTGTGTGTATTCTTCCTTGACCAGTTCAGATAAGAGTAAGGTTCAAGTGTTGGCTCTTTCTCCCATGCCCTCCTCCTCATTTGTACAAATGTCTACTTGTGCACTTTGATTATGTGAGATAATTTCCCCCAATCTTCCTCCCTTCCCATACCCAACTCAGTGTATTTATGTCCCTCTTTCCTTTCACCTTTCACTTAAGATCAAGATCAAGACATAACAGAACCATTTTCAGGGCTTGTCTGGTTGGATTCCCTTTATGATGGCAGGGTTCAGAGAGAACACATGTATCATCCCACCATCTTTGAATGTGAATGATTTATCCTTGTTTAGTCCTTTATCATGGTTCACTCGTATTTTAGTTTTTATGTTGCTCTTCATTCCAGTGTTCAAAAGTTCCAAGTTTCTCCATAGCTCTGATCTTTTCAACAGGAAAGATTATCAGTATTCTCTTCAACTAAAGGACCTTTTTATTATATATCTGTAACATTATATTCAGGTTTATTGGGTATATTCTTTTCTATAAGTCCATACCCTTTGTCTTCTGGAATATCATATTCCAACTTCTCCCCCCCTTTATAGTGGTGGCTGTTGTATCATGCATGATCCTGACTGTGTCTCCTTGGTATTTAAACCCTTTTTTCTGATTGCTTGAAGCAATCTTTGTTTGACCTTGAAGCTCTGAATTTTGGCTATTAAGTTCTTGAAAGTCTTCATTTCGCAATATCTTTTGGTAGATGGTGGATTTTTTTTTTTATATTCCTACAATGCCCTCTGGTTCTAACAAATTTCAGCAAATTTCTTTTCAGATTTCTTGAAATAGGTTGTCTAGGGCCATTTTTTGGTCATGGTATTCAGATAGTCTTTTTCCCCCCTCCTTCACCAGCTTTCCAAGTCAATTATTTTTTGTTATAAGATTCTTTGCATTTTCTTTTGTGTTTTCAGCCTTTTTTTCTTTGTTTCAATATTTCTTATTGTCTCATGGAGTCATTGGCCAATTCTCATTTTCAGGGAATTTGTTACATGGCAATTACTTTGTACTTGTACCAAGCTGTATATTCCCTTTCCAATTCTTCTTTCTCCATAGCTCTTATTTCTTTTCCTGTTTTTCCCCCTCAAGTTCTCTCATTCCATTTGTTAAAAACAAACACTTTGGGGACAGCTGGGTAGTACTAGCCCTGGAGTCAGGAGGACCTGAGTTCAAATCTGACCTTAGACACTTAACACTGACTTGCTGTGTGACCACGGGCAAGTCCCTTACGCCCAATTGCCCTGCTTTCTGCCCACCAAAAAGCAAAAAAAAAATCAACTCCAAAAAAAAAAAAAAACAACCAAACACTTAGCTGTGCTTTTCTCTAAAGCATCACTTATAGGTGTCTTATAATCATTCTGTTCTAGAGTGTTTGTGTCTTGAGGGTCCTTGTCATCTTAATAGCTCATTAGAATGCAGTTCCTTTTTGATTGCATATTCTTCTAGTCTACTTCCTGACTTTACATTTAATGCTAGGGCTGAGGTCTTCTACACTTCTTGAAGGAAGACCTGTGCTAATACTGTTTCTGTTTTTCTTTTTTGGAATACTAAGTGTTGTGTTTCAGGGGCAGGGTAGAGACCTACAAGTTTTCTGTGCTCTCAAAGTAGTCTGATATAAGGTAAAATCTGAGTACTGGCCCCTGGTATGAGCTCTTCAAGTTTCTGACCTGTCAGAACAATAACAGAAAGCTACTAGACTCAGGCTAAATCAGACAGATAGAAAGTTCTGCTGGTTCATAGTGATGAAAGTGCTGATTCCCCTTTTGGTCTGGGATTCCTACCTTTCTTTAGGGCTCATCTCAAGTCCTACTTCTTTTGCAAAGCCTTCCCTGACCAACCAGCCCACAGTGAACTTATTCTCTTTCCTCTGGACTTCACATGTCTCCTTTAACACCTACATTATTCTATTTTGAATCACAGGATTTCATTGTTAGAAGGTATATCAGTGTCCTTTTAGCCTAATCTTTCCTGGAACAATTGTACCTTTTACACTATTGCTGACAAATGCTCATTCAGTCTTTTCTTGAAGTCCTTTGATGAGAGAAAGCCACTGCTTCCTAAAAAAGTCCATTCTATTTTTGGATACTTCTAGTGCCAGGAAGTTCCGCCTTTTTAAAATAAAATTTTATGTTTATATTTAGTTTACATCATTCATTTCCACAAGATTTTGAGTTACAATTTTTCTCCCCGTCTTTCCCCTACCCACCACCCCAAAAGAGTCATCCCACTATATACCCCCTTCCCCAATCTGCTCTTTCCTATATCCTCCCCCACTCCCCCTCTGACTTTCCAGTAGGGCAAGATGGATCTCTGTACCCCAGTACCTGTATATTTTATTTCCCAGTTGCATGTAAATATATATTTAAACATTTGATTATAAAACTCTGGATTCCAGATTCTTTTTCTTCCTTCTTCATCACCCACACTTACTGGGAAGATAAGCAATTCAGTATAGGTTATACATGTGTAGCTACAAACAATATTTCCAGAGTGGGTATTTTGTAAAAGACTGACTATATTTCCTTCCATCCTATCCTGTCCCCCACTTGTTCTATTCTCTGTTTTGACCCTGTCCCTTTGCAAAAGTGTGTGCTTCCAACTTCCCTCCCCCCAACCTGCCCTCCCTTCCATTATCCCCCATCTCATCCCTTTCTCCCCTATTCTCCTGTAGGGTGATATACCCTATTTAGTTTATAAACGATTCCCTCCCTAATCCAAATTCAATGAGAGTAAGGTTGACCCATTCCTTTTTGCCTTCCTGTTCTTCCGCTCCATTGTAACAGTTTTCCCTTGACTCTTCTATGTGAGATAGTTTACCTCATTCTCTTTCTCCCCATCTCCTCTCATTATATTCCTTTCTCACTTCTCAATTTCACCTTTTAAGTATCTTCCCTTCCTATTCAACTGGTTCTGTGCCCTCTGTCTATGTGTACCTGTACACACATATATATGCATTCACATAACTATTCATATGCCCATATACCATCCTACATAGACATATGTGCGTGTATGTGTGTGTATATATATATGTATATATGTATGTGTGTGTATATATATATACATATACATATATACATATATATATACACTTTTACATTCCCTTCAACTATTCTCATATTGAGAGAGTTTCATAAATTACAATTACAATTTTCCATGTAGAAATGTAAATATTTCAACTTTGATAATTTCTTTATGATTTCTTTTCTTTGTTTACCTTCTCATGCTTCCCTTGTTTTTTGTATCTGAATGTCAAATTTTCTATTCAACCCTGGTTGTTTCATCAGGAATGCTTGAAAGTCCTCTATATCATTGAATGACCATATTTTCCCCTGAAAGATGATACTCAGTTTTGCTGGGTAGGTGATTCTTCCTTTTAATCCCAGCTCTTTTGACCTCTGGAATATCATATTCCAAGCCCTTTGATCCCTCAGTGTAGAAGCTGTCAGATCATGTGTTATCCTGATTGTGTTCCCACAATATTCAAATTGTTTCTTCCTGGCTGCTTGTAATATTTTCTCCTTGATCTGGGTACTCTGGGACCTGGCTATAATATTCCTAGTTTTCTTTTTGGGATCTTTTTCAAGAGGTAATCAGTGGATTCTTTCAACTTCTATTTTGCCCTCTGGTTCTAGAACATCAGGGCAATCTTCCTTGAGAATTTTTTGATAGATGATTTCTAGGTTCTTTTTTCTTTTTGATCATGACTTTCAGGTAGTCCAATAATTTTTAAATTATCTCTCCTGGGTCTATTTTCCAGGACAGTGATTTTTTCAATGAGATATTTCACATTGCCTTCTATGTTTTCATTTGTTTGGAACTGTTTAATAGTATTTTGGTTTCTCATAACGTCACTAGCTTCCATTTGCTCCAATCTATTTCTGAAGGAATTATTCTCTATGGTGAGCTTTTGAGATTCTTTTTCCATCTGGCAAATTTAGCTTTTTAAGGCATTTTTCTCCTCCTTGGCTTTTTGAGCCTCTTTTGCCATTTGAGTTAGTCAATTTTTTAAAGTGTTATTTTCTTCTCAGGTTGTTGACTCTCTTTTTATGATTTTCTTGCATCATTCTCATTTCTTTTCCCAACTTTTCCTCCACTTATCCTATTTGGTTTTCAAAATCCTTCTTCAGCTCCTCTATGGCCTATTACCAGAATGTATGTTTCTTTGAAGCTTTTAGTGCAGGAGTTCTAACTTCGTTGTCTTCCTCCTGTCCCATGCTTTCATCCTTTTTTGTCCCTAAAAAATGAGTCAAAAGTCAGATTGCTTTGCTTGATTTGCTTCCTTTGCTTGCTCATGTTGCCACTCAATTCCTTGACTTTTGAACTTTTTGGCACAGTAGAATTCAGTTTCCAAAGAGCAGAGCTTTTCCCAATTGCTGGAGTTTTCTCAGCTGCCAGAGCTATTGGTTGGGTGCCCTCTCAAAAGCCTTCGACTGACTGTGACACACTGGTCATGCACCCCAGGACGTCCACCCTGGACAGAACTCCAGATCCAAGGAGGTTAAAGCAAGAGTGATTACCTCTCAGACTGGTTTCTTGGTCCCCCTATAGTCTCCATGCTAGGAGCTCTGAAGTTTTCATGCCACAGTGGCTGCAGTGCCTCATATGCTTCTTGCCCTGGGGTCAAAGGCCAGATTACACTCAGGAAATCCCTGTTCCTGCAAAGTCCACACTGACCTCTCACTTTGTCTTTGGTATCTATGGGTTGATAATTCTGGAAACCGCCACATATTCTGGTGATCCATTCTCCCAAAGTCAGCTCCAGTAGGGGATGGTTGGGGTGCCCTGAGGCTAAAACCTTGGACTCACATGGGGTTGCTCCCAGTGCTGTACTAGATTCTTCCTTCTGGTCTGCCAGGCTATCTTCAGTGGAAGGTTTGTTTCTCTTTGTCACTTTGTGGGTTCTGTAGCCCTAACGCTTGTTTATAGTCATTTTATAGGTATTTGAGGTTGTTATGGGGTGAGTGTGGGGAGTCTTCCTGCTTCTATGCCACCATCTTGGCTCATCCCAGGAAGTTCCATCCTTATGCCAAACAAAATGTACTTCTTTGAAGTTTCTATCCACTGCTCCTAGTTTTGATTTACATGTTCTCTAAATACAGGGGCCTCATACAATGTTATCTTTTTCCTCTGTATCTTCCTCAGTGCTTTGCATATAGTAAAGACTCAATAAATCTGTGTTGCTTTTGGCAAAGAAAATGAAGTTGGTAGATGGAAGACTGGGCTCTTATTATCATGTGTAAGAATGGCCTCAAAAGGTGTACCTGTGGGTAAAAGAATTTAATTTTCTCCTCCCATCATTACTGTTTCAAAAATGGTTGATAAATGCTTTTTTCCTTTATGCAACATTTCTCCTTTTTAAATGATGAAGCCTCATTGAGAGACTTATGCTGGATGATGTTGACTGAAACCCCAGTTAATGCCAAACAAGGGACAAGCACAGGGACAGGTAGAGGTACTTACAGATCCCCTGTTTCTATGTCATCCTTTCTCCACATCTAGGAAAACTGTCCCTTCTTGACTATTATGTTCTTCTATAATTGTGCTCCCATCCCTAGGCAATAGTGGAATGTATTGTGTTATGCCTTATTAAATTGGAATAAGAGAATCATCTGGGTTATGTCAAATATGAAATAAATCCTTTTTAAGGTTACATGAAGATTATCTATCAATGGGTATTAGCCCACAGTAGCTATTTGTATTGAACCCAAGATGCATAAAGCAAGTATGAAATATTTTCTTGTTCATTTGAATGTTTCCTTAATCACCAGGAGATACTGAGGTTTAGATCCACCCTGTTGTCATCTGTGTGACAGAACTATTCCATAAACATAAATATTCATTTTCAGGGGTGCCAAAGAAAGGATAGAAAGGATCCATGAAGTCCAATGGTTTTCTTAATGGACTGAAAATGTCCTGTTTTCCATAATGACCTGTTGCTGAATCAAAGAGAAGTTGCCTAAATTCTCCTTTTGAATGCCCATAAAATGTGGATAATCAAATTTCCTTAGCATTCACCAAGTGCCCTCAGTGTGCCAAGGTCTGCACAAAATATATGTGCTCATTCCCTTCATCCTGGGAAAAATTATATAAATCTGTCAGCACCCTAAAGAGTTTTGAGATCTCCAGATCTCCTGCTCCCAAGAGTCAGTTAGTCATGTGGAAAAACAGGCTCAAACACAGGGTCATTATGAGGAACAGATGAGATATTATGTATAAAGTGCTTTGTAAGCTTTTAAGGTAAACACACACTTCATTCACTCATTCATATATACATATATGTATGTATATTATGTATGTATATACTTATATATGGACTATAATTGTCATCAAGATCATAGGGTCATAGACTTAGAGCTAAGAGGGGTCTTAATTGTCTAGTCTCTCATTTTGCAGATAAGAGAACTGACTCCCAGAAAAATTCAGTGACTTGCCCAAGGTCACACAGGTCATGTGTTGGTGGTCTCATCATCTTCATTGTAATTTTCATCATATTAGGTTGCCTTTTATTTAGTGTACTTGCCATATTTTAATTCTTCATTCATCTTTTAAGATGTCTCCCAGTTGCAACGGCTAACTTTTGAAGAAAATTATGGGAAGAAGGAAGCAGAAAAATAAAGCAATGAGCTAATCAATATATTAACTTTTCTGTCATGATAATCCTGCTTCCCTTCCCTTTCCCTTTCTTTCCCCTTCCCCTTTTCCTTCCCTTTTTTCTTCCTTTTCCCCTTTCCCTTCCCCTTCTGTTCCCTCTCTCCCATCTTAACCAATGCAGAATCTGTCTATCTGATTGACCATTTAAACTGAATTGATGAGTAAATTTGCTAAATTGATCAAATCAACTGGTTAATGCCAGTGAGATACTATTTTACTGTCAGAGTGAGAGGAAAACAGTACAGTTAGTTTCATTAAGAGCAAAATGTGATGCAAGATTTATTATGTGATAATGGATAAATTTAAAATCATGAGATATTTAAACAATTAATGAATCACATTTTGTTTATTCCATTAAAAAAAAAAACAAATGCATATATTAGGATTTGTCCCATCTTGTTAAGAGAAATTTCTTGGTATCTTGATAAAAAACTAAATTTTCTTATGAATTAGACACAGTCACAAAAGTGGTGAAGAAAAGTCTGCCTAACTTTCCCCCTCCCATTTCCTCATTCTCGCTCACCTTACCCCCAAAACAGCCTTTGCAAGTGATAATTGGGTGGCAAGCCATTATGACTGTAAGACTTTTATGAACTGATTTGTTGAGCCAGATTACAAGTGGAATCTCTTCCCTGTCAGCAGCAGCATGTCTAGGTGACCTTCCTGCAAGCCAATTTTCCAGTTAAATGCTCCGAATTACCAGTTAATTGCTCTAGCTTGATACAACTGGCTTGTGCACGTTCCAGATTACAAGTCAGGAGCCAATAGTGCAGAGAGTTCCAAATCATCCAGTAGATTTTTAACCATTCATAAAGATAATCAAATGGAGGCCATCCCTAGAATTTCCTAGCATGCATCTGCATATGCCAAACCCACATCTGTGAGTATTCTTTCCCATTCTGCAACATATATAGTGATTAATATACAGAATTTATGAAGTCTGTGTTTTAATTGTCAATATGCTTGGATGTGTCTTATAAAATTGGACTTTGCTCAATATATTCTGAATACTATAATGTATTTCATGAGCCAGGACTCACCTGTTTCATCAATTATAGAAGAAATATGCATGCAACACAATGTGGACACAATTGGTTATGGATTACTGGTGGTCAAATTATTATTTCAGTCTTAAAATGACTATAACATTAAAATTAATATATTTAATCTAATCACATGGATTATATCTATATTGTCTTTAAGTACAGAACTTAGATTTGTAAATGAATGCAAAAGCTGCATTATTAAATGACAAAACAATGTATAGACTTAATGAAATTTTTTAATGTAAGAATATTGAATTAGAATAGGATATTCATGCAGAACAATTCACACACAAAGCTGGATTTCAATTGGGAGCTTATTTAATCTCCATGTTAAGGAATTGCTAAGAAAAGGGTATGTGACAGAGTGAAATGCCTTTGTAGTGATTTCCAAGAGAGGGAGTTTTTGAAGTCGAACTTTCTTGAAATTTCAATTGGAATCTTTTTTTAAAATGATTTTTTTGCAAGGGAGAGAGAAGGAAGGAGGAGAATTGAGAGGAAGAGGAAAAGTTAGGAAGAAGGAAGAGGGGGAAGGCATTGTTCCTCTGAATTTTAAAGTGAAAATAAGTACACGAAGTATGGAAAGTGAAATTGACTAGATGCAAAAATAAAATGGACCCATCTGGTTTCTTTGTCCAAGCTGAATGAAATGCAAACAATAGAAATGGGAAAGTAAATGATAATTTAAAAATGTACTTGGTCTTAATAATCTTTGTGGTCATGTGACCTGTTCCTAAAGGGATGTGCTTTACCATCCCCAATGCAAGGCTTTGATATACTATAGAATTTAGGTCATAAATCAAATAAAAAAAATCTACTTTGGTCATTGGGGAAATAGACACCATGTTCCAAAAAGGCTCATAACCAAAAATGACTTCCAGAGATTGAATTCAGTTAGTGGAATTTTTCTGTTATAATCTCATTACCATCATTCTTTCAGAGAGAAGAAAGAGACATTATAAATGCATTGTTCTCTGAATAGCCCTGTTTCTAGCTTTCTCTTCTTTAATGTAGTTGGCTGTTTGCAGTTGTTTGCTGCTTACTCAACCTGCTAACTCAGAGCAAGGATAGAGACCAGTAATCCTAAACCAGGAGAAAATGTAATTTAATAGAAGATATATTTTTGTCATATGTCCAGATATTATAAGCAATACACCAATATTTTACATCTACCAGGGAAGTTTGAGGGATTTTTCTGTTTTCTCCTTTCCCTTTCTTTTACCAATTTGGAAACATTATATAAAGATAATCAGGAACTGAGTGAAAAAAAAAGGTTTCTTCTTAGCTCTCTTTCATTTTGGGTTATACTATTATGCAGTAGTAAGAGAAAATGAAGTTGTGAACTTTGCCTAATACCAGCATAATGTAGGGTGTAGGAGTAAAACCAATTTAGTTACTTATGCTTATCAGGGTTGACAGTACACTAATAAAACTTATACTCATCAGTGCACACAATCAAACTTTATTGACTTCAAACCCTCTAGAAACAAACCACAAACCTTATTCCTAAAGGTCTTTGTAAGTGTGTTTTGTACCAATGTTCACAATAAAATGCCAGAGGCCATGTGTCTCCCATGAAAGTGGCATTCTGGCTAGTCTCTGTCAACACAGGATGCTCATATTTCTAAGTGCAGGGGAATGTAGGCATCTGTTGTAGTCTCAACCAGGAGCAGGCTGATTGCTTGGGGGCCTCTGGTGGATTTTTATGACTCTGCCTACAAAGGTATACAAATTACATCTATTTTTTGATTGCTGATCAATGATGAAAGGTTACTACCAATCAAAGCTTTATTTTCTTAATATCATTGGTCATTGTTTATCAGTTATTTTATGATGTTTAAGATTTGGAACATACTCATATAACATTGTTATTTTTCTTGTTTCTGTCTTGACCAGACTTCCTGATGCCATTTGGGGTTTTCTTGGTAAAGATACTGGAGTACTTTGCCATTTCCTTCCCAACTCATTTGATACATGAGGAAATTGATGCAGAATTTAGTGACTTGCCCAGAATCACAAGTCTAGTAATTATGTGAGGTTGTATTTGAATTCAGAACTTCCTGACTTGTGACTTGACCACTGTGCCACCTAGATACCTATACACAATAATTTGTCACAAAATGGAGGCTTAAAAATGGAGTTGCTCATTCTAACATACTGGGAATATCTACTCCAGATAGGAAGAAAAGAGCTTCCATTTGGTTGAATCTTCTGAACACAAAGAAAGATAATGGTCTCTTGGTCTTCTTTAGTAACAACCCTACATTGCATGGTAGAAAAGGTGGTGTATTTGGAATCAAGGGATCCAGATTCAAATCCTAAATCCTGACTTCAGAAATTCCTAGTTGTGTCACTTTGGGTAAGTCCTTTATCTTTCATTTCATATTTCCCCATCTTTAAAATAGAGATAATAACATTTAGACTATCTCCTTCATAGGATTATTGTATCATTTAAAAGAATGTAAACTTCAATGTGCCACATAATTATCAACTATTAATATTATTTATTTAAGAAAATGAGACATCTGGGCTTTAGTGTTTCTTTGGGAGACTTATAAAAGCTTCATGTAATTTGCACAGTCTTTTCCTCCCAGGATATGACTATATTTTTTATTTTATTTTTTTTTGCTGTATAATTTTTAAAATTTATTTATTTACTTTTAGTTCCAAATTTTCTCTGCCCCTGTCTCCTCTTTCCCCACCTCCATGGTGGCATTCAATCTGATAGAGATTCTATAAATACCTTCACATAAAACATTAGTCAAATTTTAAAGAAGAATTATAACCAATGGAGTAAACAATGAGAAAGAAGAAACAAAACAAAACAAAATACACAAGTGAGAGAGCAAGTAGTTTGCTTCAATCTGTATTCAGACTCTATAGTTCTTTCTTTGGATGTGGATATTCCCTTCCATTATGAATCTTTTGGAGTTGTCTTATAACCTTGCATTGCTGAGAGGAGCCCAGTCTATCAAAGTCAATGACTGTATTTTTTAAAAGGAGTTTACTTACCCCTAACTAACATTTGGGAGGAGCTATCTTGGGAGCCTCCCAGTAAAAATTTTTGAAAAAGAAAGTGCTGGGTGGGACATCTTTTGTGTGCTATCTAGGTGCTGTTGTTGTGGGCCTAACAAAACAGTTGGAAAATGTATTGATCAGTGTTAGGGAATATTGGCCTAGCAGTCTCACCAAAAGAGTGATTACACTTCCTTTCAGGAAGAAGCCTCCACATTCTATGAAATTTCTAGCAGATGGCACTAGCAACTTTGTGGAGAAACAGTAAATGGCAGCTTCAGCAAAATGGATTAGCACTTCAGAAGAAGGGTGGAGAAGCAGTAAAGCATAGGGAATTACTGGAAGACTAAGCCTTAAAAGGTTTTCCAATGATTCACATCTTCGACCAGCAAAGGCAGATGTATACCTTTGTGTACAGGAAGTGGAAAGTGATTCTACTAGTTGATTTTTTCCTTTTATATAGTCTTCTATTCTAATTGAAACATTTACTTCTGATTAATATTTCCTGCAGGATCCATTGATCAAGAATGCACCAAAAGGAGTCATGTATTGTATTTATATAAACATGATAAAGTGAAATACTTTACATTGTACCTGGGGTGATAGGAGTCCCCAGTTATGTGAAACCCAAGATATGTCCCTGTCCTTTGACTGTTTTGCCCAGCTGCTAAAAATAATGACAATACCATATATCCACAAGTACTTAAGAACATAGTATTTGGCAAGAGTCTTGGAGCAAGACAGGATTCAAATCCTATTCCCCAAGTTTACTGTGAAACTTTGAGAAAGCGATTTAAACTTTCTAAGCTTCAGTTTCTTTATTTTTTTAAATGAGGCTAATAACAAAGGCATAATCGTGTTCTTGTAAGAAAAGTGAGCATTGAATGTTAAAGTGGTATAAAGTGACTCCCCCAATACCTTTGAATTCATTCCTTTTCTTTATTACCTAGAGTTTTTTCCATAGACCTTAAAGTCCCTCTTATCCTCAGGTTATAACAAGACCCCAAGCACAGAGAGGACCACTTGTGGTGAGGGCTACAATTGTGTGGCTTCAGGGGAGAAAATAGACATCTGTAGTCATTTCTAACCCTACCCTTCTCCAAGGGAGACTTTAATTCTTTTTTTTTTTAAAACAATTTTACTTTATTCTTTTACCTTTTTTTTTTAAATTTTTTTTAAAGCAATTGGGGTGAAGTAACTTGCTCAAGGTTACACGGCTAGTCATTATTTATGTGTGGGTGCTCATTTTCTGAGGCCAGATTTGATCTCGGGTCATCCCAACTCCGAGGCTGGCGCTCTTACTCACTGCGCCACCTAGCCGCCCCGGGAGACTTTAATTCTAACCAGGAGGAGAAGTAGAAAGTTGGGGTAGGAGGCTACTCTACTCTTCGCAAAGAAGAGGTGTCAGGCTAGAATTATACCTCTCTATTTCCTTAAATATTATTAGTCTAGGGGATATGATCAGATTTAATCTAACCTCTGATAAGTGCATCTTATTGGGGATAAATGAAATCTCAAGCTCTGTATTCAAAGCTTGATCCCTTTCTGACCAAATACCAGTTCCACCATGAACACATATAGCTATAAACAAAGAAACTATTTTATCCAAATTAGTAGCAAAATGGAAATCAGAGAAGATATATATAGAATATGTAGCAGAAAATACAGAAGACACAGTTCAACCAAGAGAGAATCCTAAATATTACCCAAAGAGAAATTCCCTGTAGTCTCTAATGAAACAAACTAAGGGCAGGGACATAACAAAGGCTGCCAGCTCCACACCTGTCTTCCCATATTTTTTTTTTCTTTCAGGAACCTGAAGTAGTGTTGACTTCTTCCATCTTCCTTCTCAAAGCTGGGAGCCAGAAGCATGGAAGCAACCCGAAGCTTGAAGAAGACTTGAAGCTTGAAAAGCCTGGAAGAGGACTGAAGAAGGTTGGAGCAATTTGCTGTTCTCACAAATGCTGCTGCACTCCTCCCACAGGGCAGGACATTCATCTCCATCAATGAAGACAGAATCCCATTTCAGTGGGTTTTGGGGCAGGAGTTATAAGAGGAACCTAGTTATAAACATTATAAACCTAATGTATATTTAGAGATTTTCCCATAGTAAGCTCTGAGTGAGAGAAAAATACAGCTAAGAAAGCATATGGTACCTTCTGACCCTTAAGATCATACTTAGCCCTTGTTAACCCAAAGTATTTGAGTGCCCTGGATCAAGGTTTATGCTTCCTTTTCAGTCTTATCTCCCACTATTCTATTGTAGAATATCTCTACTCATTATGGTCCTCTGTCATTAAAAAAACAAAAACAAAAACAAAAACAAAAAACCAAAACTCACTATCTTAAGTAAGGTTAGTTCCCATTTGAGAAAGCAAGAATTTAGAATTCTAATGTAGACAAGTACAGGAAACAGCAGTTTTAATGAAAGCTTGGCAAGAAAGCTGACATCACCATCCTTGATTTCACAGAGCTTATGGTTTAATGAAAGAGATAGGACATAGATATAAATAAGTAAAACACTAGAAAAGTCCCAATTTTTATAATGAGGAGGAGTGGCCACATACACTTCCAGGACATACACTGACTGCAGGAAAACTGGTCATTATCATCAGTCTGTCCTTGGCAGGTGGATTTATATTCTGGCTTATGTGATTCCTTTGTATGTTCTTTTGGTCTCTAATTTTGTTTGTATTTGTTTCTGTGTTTGGTCCCTGGGTCTGTGTGGTTGATTTCCACCTGTTTGTCTTGACATTCCTTATTCTATTCTCTCTCCTGGCATGAAGTTTTTAAAGTTTGCTAGACTCTTCAGCTTATTAGTACTTGGAATCATCTTACAGCTGTATCCCTACCTCACCTTCTAGAAAATTCTGACTCCTGTGAAGTCATCCTCTCTTTCTCATTCAATAACTTGTTTTCTTGGCATCCTTGTCACACCATTCTTGTCCTATGGCTATTCCCACCTGTAGGACCTTCCTTTATTGAACTTGAGACTAGGTAGTATTGGATAGAGTTCTGGACCTAGAGCTAAGCATATTTGCATTTGTAAAATGAGAAGTTTGAAACAAATGGGCTCTAAGGTCTCTTAAAGTCTGGAAAACTAGCTCCTGGATAGCTCTGCCCATTAGTAGTGATCACAGCCCAGGCTACAGCATAGTCGAAAGCTCCTTTCCATCACATACCCACCAAACTGCTCCCCTTTCAAATGTTCTTGATTGGGAGTTTGCCTTTCAGAATGCTGTATTTACATTGAATATGATAGATGTTTCAACTTAATAAGCCTTTGAAAGATTTAGAAAAATCATGATTCCAGAGGACTATTGATGAACCCACCTTCTCACCTTCTGACAGAGAGGTAATAGACCTAAGATGTGAAATGACACAATTATTTTGAGACATGGCTAATGAAAATATTTATTTTTCTTGGCTGAATATTATTATTAGGGTTTTGATTTTCTTTTCTTTTTAACGGGGAAAAAGAAACAAAACAATCTTAATAGAAAAAAATAAAATAAAATTTAGAAATATAGCAATAAATTTACTTAATAGAGGGTAATAGTCAGATGAGTTTGGTCAGGTCAGTGGCTCCCTCTGCCTAGACTAATTCAGTATAAATAAATAGTTGCAGCCAGACCAGTCACAAACTGATCAACAAAGGGAGGAGTCTTTCACAATTAGTTTTCCTTTAAAGTACCAAAACAGATGAGATACATTCTTTAGTCTCTTGCCCCTGTTTGAAAAGTGAGAAAAAGGTTTCAAAAGTGAGATAAGTCTTTCCATAGTGTCCTCTTGATCACAAGTATATCCTGTGAGAGAAGGGGGTAGCTGCTCCTACCTGATGGACTATGCAAATGTCTACTCTCACACAACCTATGGAAGGCTCCTAAGAGCAGAGTTCAATACATAATTTTCATACATCCAAGGACTCAGGATGTAATTTGCCTACCCAGTGAGAATCAACAGGACTAATCTTCATCAGAAACTTTTGGCTAGTATTCAAATGTGTGAAGAAAAACAGACTTTCTTATTTACTTGGACAGGTGATATATATCTCCTTAAAGTATAGGTCATTTAGAGTATTAACTTAAAAAACTATCAAAGATAACCATATACAAAATGACGTTTAAGAATGAATATTAAGCAACCATTACCTTCTTTCACAGGATCTGGAACTGGAAGATGCAGAGGAAATCAGTACAAAATAAAAATAAGGAGTTACTAAGAGCACTCACTATGATTAAGAACACTGCCCTTGATGAAGTCAAGTCACTTTGTCCAAATGAATTATGTACTTGGGTATTGAAAGATAAACCCAAAACAAGCAGTGAAAAACATAGATTTAAAACAAATTTTAAAGATAATGAGTTGGGAAAAGAAATGAGGTATGGCATAATACCTGGTTAAAAATATTTTTAAACTATCCCTGTTAAAAATTAAAAAAAAAATGTTCCAGTTTCCCTTCCCTACTTATGGGCCGGGAGTATGGGGAAGGCCGGGGTTGGGGGAGGGGAGGAAATAGGTGATGGGGATAGTCTAAAAAATTCAAAAGTAAGAAGGTTTATGGTGGCATAAGTTTAGATGGGGCATCCCCAGGTCTTTTTGGAGGTAATGCAGAAGATGAGAGAAGACACAGAAATGATTTTTTTGGGGGGGCAGCCTTTTCTCCCTGACCTTTGCCTCTAATAATACCTGGTTTCCTTGAAAGTTCTGCTCAAGTGATACTTTCTTTTTTTCTGTTTTAACAAATGCTTTATTAATTTCTGGTTTACACCATTCATTTCCACCAGATTTTGAGTTAAAATTTTTCCCCCTTTTTTCCCTGCCCACCACCCCAGAATAGCAGTCCCACAGGATATCCCCTCATCCAATCTGCTCTCTCCCATATCTTCTCCCATACCCCCTTCGACTTTGCCATTAGGGCAAGGTGAATCTCTGAGCCCCAATGCCTGAACATCTTACCTCCCAATTACATGCAGAATAGTATTAATAATAGTATTTATATACATTTGAGACATTTAATTTCAAGACTTCGAATTTCAGATCCATTCCCTTCCTCCCTTGTCACCCATTCCCTCTGGGAAGATAAGCAATTCAGTATGTGTTGTACATGTCTAGGTATGCAAAACATTACCATAGTAGATATATTGTAAAAGACTGCTTATATTTCCCTCCCATGCATCCCACCTCCCACCTGGTCCATTCCCTACTTTGATCTTGTCCCTCTTCAATAGTGGGTACTTCCAACCTCCCCTCTACCTAAAATGCCCTCCCCTTGAACATCCCCCCTCTCATCTCCCTTCCCCCTACTTTCCTGCAGGGTGAGATATCCCATTTAGTACGTATGTGATTGTCTCCCTGAGCCAAATTCAATGAGAATAGGGTGTTGCCTTTTTGCCTTCCTGTTCTTCCCCTCCCTGCAACTACTTCCCCTTGCCTCTTCTACATGAGATAGTTTACCCTACCCTGTCTCTCCCCATCTCCTCTTGTCACTTTCCTTTCTCACCTCTTAACTTCAGCCCTTAACTCTCATCCCTTCCCACCAAATTCAACCTGTGCCCTCTATCCATGTATACCTGTAAACATATATACACACATTCACATATGTATTCATATGTCCATATACCCTTCTTCAATTATTTTCATAACGAGAAAGGTTTCATCAGACACAGTTATTGTTTTTCCATGTAGGAATGTTAATAGTTCAACTTTGATAAGTTCCTTTTGGTTTCTTTTCCCTGATTACCTTCTCAAGCATCTCTTGCTTCTTGTGTCTGAATGTCAAATTTTCTATTCAACTCTGTTTTTTTCCTCAAGAATGCTTGAAAGTCCTCTGTTCCACTGAATGACCATATTTTCCCCTGAAACAAGATACTCAATTTTGCTGGGTAGGTGACCCTTGGCTTCAATCCCAGATCTTTTGCCCTCTGGAATATCATATTCCATGCCCTTTGATCCCTCAGTGTAGAAGCTTCCAGGTCCTGGGCTATTCTGATTGTGTTTCCACAATATTGAAATTGTTTCTTCCTGGCTGCTTGGAGTATTTTCTCCTTGATCTGGGAGTTCTGGAACCTGGCTATAATATTCCTGGGAGTTTTCTTTTTGGGATCCTTTTCAGGAGGTGATCGGTGGATTCTTTCAACCTCTATTTCCCCCTCTGGGTCTAAAACATCAGGGCAATTTTCCTTGAGAATTTCTTGAAGGATGATTTGTAGGTTCTTTCTTTGATCATGACTTTCAGGTAGTCCAATAATTTTTAAATTATCTCTCCTAGATCTATTTTCCAGGTCAGTGGATTTTGCCATGAGATATTTCACATTGCCTTCTATTCTTTCATTTGTTTGGATCTGTTTAACAGCATCTTGATTTCTCATAAAGTCACTAGCTTCCATTTGCTCCTGTCTAATTCTGAAGGAGTGATTCTCCTCAGTGAACTTTTGAGATTCTTTTTCCATCTGGCAAATTTGGCTTTTTAAGGCATTCTTCTCCTCATTGCCTTTCTGGGCCTCTTTTGCCATTTGAGTTAGTCTATTTTTTAAGGTGTTGTTTTCCTCAGTCAGTCTGTTGACTGTCATTTCATAATTTCTTGCATCTTTCTCATTTCTCTTCCCAATTTTCACCCACTTCTCTTATCTGCTTCTTAAGGTCCTCTATGGCCTGTAGCCAGCTTATGTTTTCATTTGGGGCTTTCGCTGCAGGAGTTCTGACCTCACAGTCCTCTTCCTGTTCCATGCTTTGATCCTCTTTGCCCCCAAAACAGGAGTCTAATGTTGAATTTTTCTGTTTATTTTGTTTCCTTTGCCTGGGCATATTGCCACTTAATTACTTGATTTTTGGGCTTGTTGCCACAGTAGTATTCTGCCACCAGACAAGGAGGTTCCATCCCAAATGTGGGGTCTTCACAACTTCCGCAGGTTGGGTGGCCTCTGTAAAGCCTCCACACACTCTGGCAAGCTGGATACCCACCCCGAACCTCCACCCCAGACTACAGTCCAGATCCAAACATGTTAGAGCAAGAGTGATTAACCCCCAGACTGATTGCTGGATCTCTCTACAGTTCACAGACCAGGAGCTGGAGCTGCCACTGACTGCAAAATAGCCTCTGTAGTGTGTTTCCTCAGCAGCTTTTCGCCCTCAGGGGAGGAAGCCGACACTTTCCCCAAATACTGGTCCTGAAGTCCATAGGGCACTAACCTCTCACTTTGTCCAAGGCATATCTGTGCTGATAGTTCTGGAATTGCCACTGCTGCTGGTGTTCTGGGGTTCCTCCGGCCTGCTGCTGGCCCGGCCGCCCTGGGTTTAAAACCCGGCTCACGCGGTCTTGGGCTCCCAGAGCGCTGCGCTGTCAGTTCCTAGCGCGCTGTGCTGGCTGCTCCCTGCAGGCCTGCTGGGCCTTCCTCAGCAGGAAGTTAGCTTCTCTGTGTCGTTCTGTGGGTGCTGGGGCTCCAGAAGTTGTTCAGATTCCCCTTTCACATTGTTTGGAGGTGGTGTGGGGCAGAACACCTTGGAAGTGCTGTTTCTACTCCACCATCTTGGCTCCGTCCCCCCAGCAATGATTTTTTTTTTTTTTAATGTTTAATGGTATTATGTTTATTATTCAAATTGTGTCTATTTTTTTTCTTTCTTTCTTTTCCTTTTTTTTTTTTTGCCTTTTGGAGGGCAAATGGGGTTAAGTAACTTGCCCAAGGTCACACGGCTAGGTTTTTTTATTTGTGTGTGCGTTAAGTGTCTGAGGCCAGATCCGAAACCAGGTCCTTCTGACTCCAGGGCTGACGCTGTACTCACTGCGCCACCTAGCCACCCCAGCAATGATTTTTAATACTACACATATAAGTTATTTTACCTCACTTAATCTCTTTCTAGAATAGAACTAAAATCATTTAGCTGAATGGACCACATGCTTTTGCTCCAAGTGATACTTTCTATGTAAGTATCTTTCCTGCTGCTGTCCTTTCCCTCAACATATTTTGCATACATTTGCTTATGTAATTATTTCTCCCCCAGTCAAATTTAAGCCCCTTGAAGTGAGGGACTGTCTGTGCAATACTAGATGCTGGGATTGCATTATCTGGTACTTAGTTGGAGGCTAATAAATGTTTAAATTGATGTTTTAAATAAATGTTTAAATTAATTATGGTTTCATTTAGTAGACAATAACATTAAGTGTAGTGAAAAGAATATTGAATTTAAAGTCATTTAGGAGACCCAGTTTTGAATTTTGGCTCTAATCCTTTCTATTTTTGTGGCCCTGAATAAGTCACTTAATTTGCCTAAGCCTCATTTACCTCATCAGTAGAGCATATGCAATGTGGAGAGTAAAACTTTCACTATATTCCTCAAAAACTTATTGTGAGGTGCCCAATGAAATGCAATTAAAGTAAACACTTATTATACACTTACTATATGGCTATAGACATATAAAAATGGTCTAAATTGCTATTGATTAGAGAAATGTAAATTAAAACAACTCTGATGTGCCATTCCACATGTATCAGATTGGTTAATATGACAGAAAAGAAAGACAGATTTCGTTGAGGATTTGGGAAAATTACAATGTGAAACTACTAGTGTTTTATGAAAATAGGCAATTAATATTTGTATTATTATTATTGACATTTCTTCCAGTTCCTTGGACAAGATTCTGTATTAGAATTCAGGACACTATGGTAGAGGAATGAACATTGTGGTTGTGAATTTCCTTTGTGAAATTCTTCTTTAGGGGCTTATTAATCTTAAATCACTGCGAAGAAAGGAATAAGCTGTTTGCCTTCTATACTCAAGAAACTGGTGAACATATTTTGTAAATGGAGGGATAGCTCTAAGCAGGTAGACCCCTGCATATGGCAAGGGGAAGCAGAGAGGAGAAAATATGACCTTAGAATCAAAAGAGGCATTTTTAAATCAAACAGAAAGCTGATCTTTAGTGTGCATCCAATTGAGATTCTGAAATTCAAAACAGAGTGGTTTATTTATGTAATAATGTCTAAATGCTGTAGAAACTTGAAGGTTTTCACTGCATTGGACCCAAAGCCTTTAAATGTATTAAATACATGCAAACTCATAATAGATTCCCCAGGATTCTCCATTCACTTTCCTCAAACCCACAATTTTCCCTTTGTTCAGGTGTGAGCTTGTCAAACATGCAGACTTATTTAATACACACATACATACACGAGTGTGTATGTATATATGTATATATCTCCAGATTTATAATGGGGCTCCCAGTCATTCTTGGTGAATTGGAGCCTCCTTTTTTATAGAAAGACTTTACGTTTAAATATAATTTAGAAGTATGTGTGAATGCCTGTATTCACGTTGTTATGTTGGTACAATGATTACCATCATGACCAAAACATTAACAAAGATGAGCCCACAACCGGTCGATCAATTCAAATCAATTTTTTTTCCCGTAGAGTAATTGTGTCTGACTCTAACTCAGAAGGCAAGACAGAAAATTTGTACCACTTTTAGGGGATGGGGGCAAGTGAGCTAGTAGTTCCATTTGGAAGATCCAGTCCTTTAGAGGAGGATAATATCCCAACTTTTAAAATGCATGCACTACCTCCTATAATGCTAGGGATCCCCCCCCCATTTATATGCCAATGTATTTTTTAAACCCTCCCACAAAATAGTTTCTCTCTACAATTTCTCTTGAGTCTAATGGAATAGTGGGTCTTTTCTTGGCTGCCAGAAAGAGGCATCTGTGGCATGAAGTTGAGTTCATTTTAAGTTACAACTTTCCAGTCTTTATAATGTTGACATTTCTTCTAGCTCCTTGGAAAAGATTCTCTACTAGAAATCTTGTATTCCCTGAGGAAGCACAATTTCTGAGTGACTGAACTACAACTGTGTGGCCTCTAATTTGAGAAAAGGTTTGGTCTGTACATTCTTCATTCCACATGAAGACTGGTGCCTTTGGAGGTAAGAATGTACTTTTTTTTTAAGCTAAGTTGTTTTCCCTAACTTGGACGGCTGTTTCAAAGTAGTTTTTAAAAGGTTCAGTTTGTTCTGTCCTTTGATTACATATTAATCTCCAGAGTAGGCCTTAATGAGCCCACTCTTTTTTCAAAGCTACTCTTTTGGCTTTAGAATCCCAAATCAAGAAGAATCTATTATTTGACATTAGTGTATGTGACATAGATATTCTATATATGATATCTCCAACACTTCCTTTTTGGAAACTTCTGTTGCAGAATGTAAGAATACATTCACCAAGTACTTACCCATGTTGTGATGGATTTGTACCTATGGTAAAAAAAAAAGAAAACCAATTTAGTATATTTATTGCATAGTGCCAGCATAATGAGATATTTTCTATTTTATTTTTTAAGCTTCATATACATTTACTCCAAGGAAAATTAAGCCTACACAATAAAAATGAAGAATTCAGTCTCTAATGATAAATGACCATTCCAGAAGCTTAAAGATAAAGTACACTACCCACCTCCTGCCAGAGAGGTGATAGACTTAAAATGTAGAATGAGACACACTTTGGAATTTGTCCAATGTGGGAATTTGGTTTTTTTAGACTATGAATGTTTATTATTAGAGTTTTCTTTTTCATAAAAAAAAAGTCCATTTGGTAGAGGAGGGAGGGACAGCTAAAAATGCTTGTAAAAAAGATAAGCAAATAAAAAATTAAACTCCTCATCCCCCCCAAATAAAACAAAAACCAAGCAACAAAGAATACACAGTTCAATGTCATTGTTAGTATATTCAAATCAGATTCTTAGAGCTATTCAGGTTTAACTATTAATAGTTATAGAGTGTATGGTTTTTGACAAACAAGTATATGTGGTAACGGAAATGTGCCTTTGTTGTTCACCCTCAACCAATATGCTCTAGTAATCAATTGGCATTTAATTGGCATGTAATTAGAGCTTATAAAATATGAATTTATGTTCAGCAGCATGTAATAATGCAATGTCTTTAATCTGTTACCTTCAGTAGCCTTTCACAGAAACATCCGGCTACATTTATTTAACTTGCAAAGTGAAATGTCAGTAAGGTAAGAGTTATTAAAGCATCCTAATTGAAATTTAGAAACTAATTAGTATATGTGCTTCTATTTAGTGGCTGCTAAACCAAAAAGTGTGAAGTACAAATAAATCACTCTATTTATACTGTAACTGTCATACACTTCTCAAAACTAAATCCATACATGTGACTTTTGATTTATAATGTGACCAGGAACATACATCAAAGTTTTTCAAACTCTTCTAAAAATGGTGGTGATATTCATGAAACTAAATAAATAGAAATAAAGTCTGCTTTTTCTGCGATCCTCAAGCAAGCAAAACAGCAAGTAGCAGAATTTGAGCAACATTATGTGGAAAAAGCAGCAGCTCTGGCCAATATCAGCAGTTTCATTCACAGGCCTTGCATGGGATTAAAGCGTCTGCAAAGAAAAACTTGGCAGGCAGAGTTGTCAAAACTCTTTCCAGAAAATCAACTGACAAAAAAAAAGACAACAACAAAAAAAAAAACCTAGTCACAGTCAAGAAAGTGCTGGTATCAGTGGGATATCCCAAATCCTAGCACTATGGCGTTGTGAGAGCCAAAAGCACCACTCGGGGAAGTATGACTAATTTACTCTCTCTCTCTTTTTCTTTTTCTTTTTTTTTTTTTGCACAGTGTGAATGAATTAGTCCATAGGGAGATAAAATCTGGGGACTGTTCATTTAGTGACTGCTCCATCATTGAGTTCTGCAGGAAACAAAGTGAATAAGGGAAGCCAGCCCAACAGACCATGCTTTTTCACTCAGTGTATATACACTCTTAGGGTAATGGGTACTTTTGGTCCTCTCTGTGTGCTCTAACTCCCTACCAATATGAAAACCCCAAATAGTAGGGCTATTTCCTTTTTTATCTTGAAGGAATGAATAAGTGGATGGATGGATGATTTTTCTTTTTAAAGAGCATTGTCGTAAGCACTGGCAACAGAAATACAACAAGCAAAGATAGTCTTTTCCCTCAAGGAGCTTACATTCTGTTGGGGAAGACAACTCAAAAATGAAAATGGAAGGCAGGGAGGGGCACCATGGATAATGGTTTAGTGAGACACCTAGGGAGGGATAAAGTTGACATACTCCAAGCAGGAAAAAAATGGATGAATTGATTTTTATTGTAGTTCATAGTTCCAGAATGGGAGTGAATAGGGAAAGGGGAGATGAGATTAGGAAATCAGGAGTGAAGTGAATCATGACCAAGACTTTTCCTCAATTCATCAATGAGTCAAAAAATTATTTATAAGTGCTTACTATCTGTCAAGTACTGTACTTAGGTATACCACAGTATAGAAATATACTGGGTATAAAAATATGAATGGAAAGTGTTCCCTGCTTCTAGGAAGCTTAAATTGTGCTGGAGAGGTCTACACATAAAATGGAGGAGGAAGTAGGAAAGTATCCATGACTGGGGTGTGACAGAAAAAAGATAGGTCAGTTCTTTAGCTTGGAGAGTAATAAAGACATCTTCAGTGTGGGCTTCTGTCTTAAATTGGAGATTTTCGGAGTAATCAGCAAATCAGGTGAGTTGTCAGGGACAGAGGGTACTTCTAATTTGAGAAGGAGTAGAGAGTACTTCCAGAGTGAAGAAGTTTCTATGGTATTATAGAGAAAACTCTGGATATGAGTCAGTAGCATTGCCAGTCCCCAGTCTGGAATACAGGACCTCAGGGAGGACATTTGTTGCAGGGCCAGAGAAGGAGGTTTTGTGTAGTATTCTATGGTATCCAATTCATCTTGATTGACCACAATAGACTCTTTGCATTTCTGCCTAATAGCAAAGCAGGGTTTTGATCTTTAATGCATTCCTGAATCTCATTGCTGATTCTGCTATTCTTTTGATCCTCTTTTTCTTTTTTCAATTTTCAGGTTGGAGTAATGTGTAAACATCTATAGTCATATGGGGTGTGGGGGTGTGAAATTGTTCAGTTCAAAGTATATTATTTTTGCATTAACACTTCATACTTTTTTTTTCTTCAGTCCCTGGCTTAGTGGCAGAGTCAGAGGCCATAAATGTACCAGAAGTTTCAGTAGAAAACATTGGGATGAAGCAGTACTCAGAATCATATAAACTGGAAAGCCATCTAAGTTAAACCCCCTCATTTTGCAGATGAAGACACTGAGGCTTAGAGAGGAGAAACTGTTGCTTTATGTTCTCACAGAAAAGTTAGGGACAGAGTCAAAATTAGAACCTAGGCTGCTGGATTTTTAGATCTCTGCTGTACAATATGTTTACAAGGGGAATTATAGATCATAGGATCAGAAATTAAATTGATGGAAATAATTTTAATACACTTTCAATAAATAAGATAAAAATCAAACAGTAAGATAGTCCTTTGCTTCAAGAAGTTTACATTCTATTTGGGAAACAACACATATAAAGAAGTAGTGGTAAATGGCAAGGGTATGAGGGGTGTTGGGACTAGGTAGTCTAAAGCATGGTAAGAGGAATTAGGGAGGAAAAGGTGGATTCAGATGATTTTATAGGAGAATTCCATTAAAGAGCTAAAGAAAAACAAAAACCATGCTATACAAATTATACGTTCTGATACAAATATAGTTCTAATACCTAAATCAGGGAAGGGAAGAGAAAGAGAGAGAGAGAGAGAGAGAGAGAGAGAGAGAGAGAGAGAGAGAGAGAGAGAGAGAGGAGGGAGGAGAGAGAGAGAGAGAGAGAGAGAGAGAGAGAGAGAGAGAGAGAGAGAGAGAGCTATACAATAATAATAGTAATGAATATTGACAAAAAAAGACTTAAGCAAGATATTTTTTAAAATGAACTATTAATAAATTGGATCGTCAGCAGGTATGTAAAGATCATTCAAAATGAAGGAAACAATTAAAATGATAATAATGTGAAAAAATAAAAACATCCTAAACCATATGATTATATCAATAGAAAAACCTACGAGAAAGCATAACAAGAATATATACAAAAATCCCTATAAATCACAGCCATAGAGGGACAATTTTTAATGTGATCAAAAGCATACACACACACACACACACACACACACACACAGAGTCATTGTTGTTGATTGTTGTTATTCAGTCATTGGGGCTTTTCATGGCAAAGATACTGGAATGGTTTGCCATTCACTTTACAGATGAGGAATTGAGGCAAGCAGGGTTAAGTGACTTGTTCAGGATCATAGAGCCAATCAGTATCTGAAACTGGGTTTGAGCTCATAAAGATGAATCTTTCTGAACCCAGGCCCAGAGCTCTAATTTTATATACTGCCCCCCCCCACCCCAAACACCTCCTGTGTTTTAGGCTCTGTGCTAGGTGCTGTAGATAAAGTTATAATGAATGAAACATTTTTATTTTCAAATAACTCATCAGGCTCACATCTTTGAGATTATATTTGATAGTCTCCTCTCCCTTAACCAGTACATCCAATCAGTCACTAGATTTTGTAGATTCTACTTGCATTTGCCCTAGCTCTGTATTATTTCTGCTTCTACTCTAGTTTAATCCTTCATTACTTTGAGTGTGAGTTCCTAAATACTATCCATGAATCCAGTAATTCCCCTATCCATTACATCATTCACATAGTTGCTAAAATATTCTTCCCAATGTACAGGTTTGACCAAAATACTCATCTGTTCAAATTTTTTTCAGTGGCTTCTTATTGCCTTTAGGTTAAAATATTAACTGTTCAACCTAGAATTTTAAAATTTCCACTTTCTTGATTTAAACTAATGTTCCATATTTCACATGGGCAATGTAGTGGAAAGAGTATGAAACCTGGAGTGCTATTTAGTGTCCCAGGATGTGATTTCAAATCCTTATTCTGCCACTTATGAGCTATATGACTTCAGACAAGTTACAACCTCTCTGAATCTCATTTTTTAAATCTATAAAATGAGGGAATTAGCCTAGTTTATCTCTATGGTCTCTTCAAGTTCTAATCATTCTACTAGATTACAAGGGGGAGAATCTCAGATTTCAATATTTTAGAGATGGAGCCGTCTCGGGTGATGAGGAAGTCGAAGATTTGATCATCTCTGTGGGTGGTAGGGCAGAGAAGTATATCATTGAAGTTGAGGTGGTTAATGAATTGGGAAGGGTGATCAATAAGAATATTGAAATTACCTTACTTGCTTGAATATTGATACTGCTCTTGGTCTAATTTAAAATGCTTTTTAGACTCAGTATTGCTTAGCCTCCTGCTGAGGCAATAATATACTGTCAAGTCATTACAGCTAAATTAACAACCAAAAAATGCCTTACAAAATGTTTTATAGTCTTTCATGAAATAATTTATCAGATGTTTATTAAGTGCCTAGAGTGTGTGGAAAATTGCACAAGGCTGGAGAGCAGATCTAAACTTTAGATAAAACACAGTCCATGCTGCAGGGCTTAGAGTATAATCTATGAGGTGGACAACCTATGTACAAAAATCATTAAAAGTTTTTTTTTTTTAAATATTGTGTAAAGCTTTCAAAATATAGGATGAGCAGTAATCTAAATGTTGTACATAAGTAATGTGACTAGTTGCTCGCTTCTTCAATACAAACTTTATAGGATAGAGGTGGAATGTAGAGCAGAAACCATCTAGTCAACTCCCTCTCCTTCTCTTTTTTAGGTAGGGAGACTGAAATCAAAGGAGGTTAAAAAAGAGGCCACACAGGTTGCAAGAAGCAGAAGTAGAATTGGAACTCAGATCCTTCGAATCCAGAGTCAGTGTTCATTCCATGTTCCCACATAAGCAAAACAAAAATAAGGAGATAGGATCACTTTATGTATTAATACTAACTTTAAGAAACTGTCTTCCTGCATTTTATTTTATTTTAAAATGATATTTCTCTATTTTTGAATACTAATTCCCTTGTTTTAGAGCAAAACAAATATATAACCACAGCATTAAGATCCTGTTCCCTGTTAACTCACCACAATGTATCAGTTGGCTTAGGAATGAACACTCTGCCCAATGACTACTATAAATGATAGGAGGAGCCTCCAGAAATTGAGTGAACAAAGCAAAGAATATCTAACAATTTTTCTTACCTCCATAAAGATAATTAATTTTTATAGAAATGATTTTTCTTTTCCATTCAGTGGGATTTCCTCACTTGAACGGCATGTTGATGCTGCCAGATTCTCCCAGCTTGTGAATTACTCCTTATAGAAGCTGTAGCAGCAAGCACCCTAGCATACCCAGGGTGGCTGCCAACACAAGTTCTTAGATCTGCTTTTCTAAAGGAGAGCAGCTCAAAATGGGTTAACAATCTTGCTTTAATCAATCAAATATATATCATTCACCTAGTTCAGGGGAAAAAGGTCAGCACCTGGAACTTCAGAGAATACAGAGGTTACAAGCAGAAGTTAAAAGACAAACACTTCAGCAGACAGGCTTCCAAACTGTCCAACTGTTACATACATCCATACCTAATCACAGTTACCAGAGAAGGAAGCATTAACATCTGGGTTTTCAAAGCTGGGGGTTTCTCAACGGCTGCCCAGAATCTCTTCTGGTCAAATCACACAACACTTCTCAAAGTGAGCCCCAAAACAAAGCCTCACTTCAGGGATTATAGCCTTCTCCTGGGTAGAGAATGTAACAACTCTCTTGACCCGCTGCCCAATCACAAAGCACCAAGGTGTGTGTTCCTGAAAAACAAGCCTCCCACCACAGGTTCCAGGTGCACTTAACCTAGGGGAAAGGAAGATCTTAAAAATTTACATTCCTATAACAGAAGCCTATGAAGCATCATTTGCATTTCACTAAAAAATCCTGGTGGTCTCCAGTAGTTTGTCCACCTCCTCCTGTGCCTAATTTTTGCACTAATAACATCTGACTGATTAAGATCTTGTGTATACAGTGTGAGGAACTAATCTGCTGGTACACTCATTCCATCTCTTCCTGATTGATATTGATCACTTCCCCTGATCCCAACCCCCAGCTATGACCAAAGGAAAGTTTCTTCCTTCCATGTATATAAATATAGCCCAAGCACTGGTTTTAGAAAGTTCAAGAAACCCTGGCCTTATATTTAGACCTTACATTCTGAAGTAATATTGGGATGAGAATTGTAACATCCAAGTGTTTAACTGTAGCCTAATAGAGATAATTGTTAAGTGACTTTCCCAAAGTCACATGGCTAATTTTGTGTTAAGTGTCTGAGGCCGTATTTGAACTCAGGTTCTCCTGACTCCAGGGCCGGTGCTCTATTCACTGCACTACCTAGCCATCCCATGTAAAATATAAAAAAAAAAAAAAATAACCCCTATAGAGGTGGCTAGGTGGCACAGTGAATAGAGCACTGCCCTGGAGTCAGGAGGACCTGAGTTCAAATCCAGCCTCAGACACAACACAAAAACTAGCCATGTGACCTTGGGCAAGTCGCTTAACCCCAATTGCCCTCCAAAAAGCAAAATAAATAAATAAATAATAATAATCCCTATAGACAAGAAGACTATGAATAGCCATGGTAAACAGTGCAAAGATGACCTTTTGATGGTGTTTTTAGAGTCTATGTGGCTAGATGTTTCCTTCTGCTTTAACATGAGAACCCTGGAAGAATAAAGAAACATCTCATGGAGAGATTTGTTATGGAAGTTCATTTCATGATTCTTTTAGCAAAATGAATCTTGATCTTGAGGTGACCTAGTAATATTTGAAATAGTCTGGAAAGATTACTCTCTTTGGAGTCAGGGGATATGGGTACAGATACTGGCTCTGCCCAATAAGTGAAAATGCCTGTGTCATTTTGAGCATCTCAACATCTGTGGGCTTCAATTTCCTATTTTGTGCAGTGAGGGGGTATCAAGATATCTCTATATCTTAATCTATCAACTTAATGCTATTATAGAAAAGAGGACTCAGAGATATGGTAGACATATAAAAAAGTGAAAATACTTGTTTCACTTTTAATTTTATGAAGGAAACTCCTGATTGCAGTTTCACGGGGGCAGCTATAAAGAGTGTCAGCTTAAAGAAAAAGAATATTGGTGATTTTGTGAATATTTTGTTTAATTGTTTCAGTTGTGTCTAACTATTTGTAACCTGATTTTGGGTTTTCTTGGCAAAGATACTGGAGTGGTTTGCCAATCCTTCTCCAGTTTATGTTACAAACAAGGAACTGAGGCAAACAAGATTAAGTGATTTGACCAGGGTCACACAGCTAATAAATGTCTGAGACCAGATTTGAATTCAGGAAGATGGGTCTTCCTGATTCCAGGCCTAGCACCCTATCCACTGAGCCAGCTATCTGCCACACATACCTACTTTGATGGGGTAGGTGATAGTTGGCATAGTGATAAAATATTGTACCTAGAATTATGAAGATATGGATTGAAATCCTGCCTCAGCCTCTTCCTACCTCTGTGACCCATGGAACATCACTTAACCTAGCTTTGTCTGTTTCATGATCCAAATAATAGGGATAACAAAAGTACCTGCTTCAGAGGGTTGTAAGGGTTGTAAGAATCAAATCAGACAATATATTTAAATTGTTTTGTAAACTTTAAAAGTGTTACATCAATAAATGTTATCTGTTTTTACAACCATATCTAAAAAAATGTGGTAATCCATGCTAGGGTCAGCATCCTCTCTATGTAGTAGCTAACTTTTGAGCTTCCATTAATGGGTTTATTCTTACTAGTCATTCAGAGAATACATTTAGTTCAGAGAAAAGACATTTATTGAAGTTAAAAAGTAATAAATTAGCAAGAGAACACTTCCCCTACAAATCTTAATCTAATTCTCATACGAATACATGCTCTTTCATGGAAATAGTAGACCTATAAGGATAAGGTATGGGACACATTGGCAGCTAGGTGGTATAGTGGAAAAAGTGCTCAACTTGAAACCAGGAAGACTCCTCTCCTCTTCCTGAGTTCAAATCTCACCTCATACACTTACTGTCTGTGTGACCCCGGGCAAGTCACGTAATCTTGTTTGCCTCAGTTTCCTCATCCATAAAACAAAGGCTATGGCAAATGACTCTTCTATCTCTACCAAGAAAACCTCAAATGGGCTCATGAAGAGTCAAAAATGACTGACTATGGTATGTGCACCTCCATCTAGCTATCCATACATAGACAGAGAGAGACATGTAGCTAGACAGATATTATCTATTGATATCCAGATATATATCTAGTCCTCTATCTAGATCTACCTGCATGTATATGTGTACATATCTATCTATCTATCTATCTATCTATCTATCTATCTATCTATCTATCTATATGTAGATATATACAGCTATACATATATAGGTAGATATACATATACAAATACACACATATATAATTTGTGTTGTCTTTGAATATTTATTTTTATTTTTAAAAGGACTACATTATCTACTTCAGTTCATATTTTTCCATATTTCTGAATTTTTCTTATTTGTCATTTCTTTTTTTTTTGCCTTTTTTTTGGGAGGGCAATTGGGGTTAAGTGACTTGCCCAAGGTCACACAGCTAGTTTTTGTGTTAAGTGTCTGAGGCCGAATTTGAACTCAGGTCCTCCTGACTCCAGGGCTGGTGCTCTATTCACTGTGTCACCTAGCTGCCCCCTTATTTGTCATTTCTAATGGCACAATTGAATTTATATACCAAAATTTGTTTAATTCTTTAATTATGGAAATTCTTTAATCTTTGGAAATTCTTTAATCAGTGGAAATCCATTATGTTCCTAGACGTTTTCTACAACAAAAGTGCTACTCTGAATATTTTGGCGTATGTGAAACCTTTCTTTCTATCTTTGATCTATTCTGCTAATATGCCCCGAAGAGGGATTTCTTTTCTTTTTTTTTTTTCTTGGAGGGAACTGGGGTTAAGTAACTTGCCCAAGGTCACACGGCTAGGTTTTTGTTTGTGTGTGTGAAGTGTCTGAGGCCGGATCCAAACTCAGTTCCTTCTGACTCCAGGGCCAGCACTCTACTCACTGTGCCCACCTAGCCACCCCTAGGGATTTCTAAGGTTAATTCACTAATCAGAATCTTGGTGTATCTGACTTACTATGACTCATCCATTTCTATTTTTACCTTTTGTTATCTTTGCTGACTGTAAAATTGGTTGTGAGGTAAAATTTCAAAATTGTTTTAATTTGTATTTCTCTAATTATTCGATATTGGTACATTCTTTTATATTGTTGATCATAGCTTATAATTATTTTTGAAAAATATTAATATCCTCTTCCCATGTATTTATTGGGTAAACTAGCCTCTTTGTCTTTTAGATTTATTTTAATTCTCTGTATATCTAACATATCAGATGTTTACCAGAGAAATTTAACAAAAAGGTTCTTTTGTTATAATTCAGTTTAATTTTTATTCTAGCTATATTCATTTAGTTCTTGCAAAACTCTTTTTTACTTAATGTGACCCAAATGATGTATTTTGACTTTTTAAAAACAGGTCATACTCACTTCTTGTTCAGTTAAGGAATATCTTACTAGCCATAATTGCAAAGGATACCTCCTTCCAATTTCTTCCATATTTTTAATGATGAATTTTAATGTTTATTTTGCATATCTATTTATAACCCATTGTAGTACATGGTCTAAGGTGCTGATCTAAACCTAACTAATTTACAGTTTTCCTAATAGCTCTCGTTGAATAGAATATCCTTCCTTGGATATTTTAAGTTTTGGAATTTATCAAGTACTGAACTATGGTGCTTACTGATTTCTGATTCTTGCTTTTCTAGTCAGTTATAGTGACCTACTTTTCCATTTCCTAAACAGTATCAAATTATTTTGATATTTACTATATAATAATATAGTTTGAAGCCTAGAAGTGCTACTCCTACTTTACTTCTACATGTCCCCCCATTCTTTCCCTTGAGAATCTAGACACTTTCTTCCCTCCAAATGTAATGGTATTATTATTTTGTCAAGCTTTATTTCTTTCTTTTATGCTACACCTTTTTATTTTTACTTTTCATAATAAATATGAAAGCCAATGGGAAAGGGGTTTTCCTAATGGAAAGTCTTTATTGGCTTATTTTTCCCCTATAAGGAAGTTTGTTTCTCCAAACCTTGGTTGCAATGAGTTTTTCTCTGGAAGGAGATTCATTGCCCCAGGTGCCCATCTCTTTGAAACAGAACAACTCTAGCTAACTGGAGAATTTAGATTTATTTCTTTTTCTAAACTATATTTCCTGGTCACTAAGGTCTGTATCTGTTAAAGACCTCTTTTTAGCTTAGAATCATAAGTCTATAAAACTGATGTTGAATTTTCACTTGACTACTTATATTCTGTTCACATCCATTTTAAATGAGACATATTTGAACTCAGATCTTCCTGACTCCAGAATTCTCTTGTACAACCTGGCTGCTTCAAGTTGCAATCTTTGTTTGTGGCATATCTAGCCATCTTTCTTCCTTCCCTCCCTCCTTCCTTCCTTTCTTCCTTCCTTCCTTCCTTCTCCCTCCCTCCCTCTCTTGTTTCCTTCCTTCCTTCTTCCTTCTTTCTTTCCTTCCTTTTTCCTTCCTTCCTTCCTTCCTTCCTTCCTTCTTCTTCCTTCCTTCCTTCCTTCCTTCCTTCCTTTTTCCTTCCTTTTCCTTCCTTCCTCCTTCCTTCCTTCCTTCCTTCCTTCCTTCCTTCCTTCCTTCCTTCCTTCCTTCTTTCCTTCCTTCCTTCCTTCCTTCCTTCTTTTCTTACTCTCTTTCTTCTCACCACCTCACCCAGGCTAAAAGTGTAAAAGCTACTCAGAAAGCTGACCCCACCACTAATTGGAATGAGGACTTTTACCTCTTCTGTTTCTGGTCTTGACTGGTTTACCCCGTTTTATGGGCAATCTGATGGCCTCCTGCTTCTAGGGGCCTACCATGTTGATGGTAAACTTAGTATCATCTGCATATCTTGCTCTACTCAAGAGATCTGCCAGCTTCAGCTTTCCTGGTGTTTGGATTACAGCAATACAGCACCACATTTGGTATACTTTCTTTTCTTTTATATGCATATCTGACCAATTAATCTTTCCAGACACTGGGCTCACCTTGCATAAGCTCCTAAGTGTAGGTTCCATTTTATTTGTCTCTATATCACTAGAGCTTGTCAGAGAACCTTGTGTATAATAAGAACTTGATGACTGTTTGATAAGTTGAGTTGATTGTCATCTCAACATGAGTTAAGGAGAACAGGGTCATAAACTGGATTAAGAACATCATGGTGTTCAGAGCAAGGGAGGCAATTGATTTGATGTATTCTTCTCTGGACATACTTGATCAGAAGATGGTTCAGATCTCAGCATTGCATTTTAGGAAGCACATTGACAATTGAACCTGAGATCATCTAGTGGAAAGGGATTGTGATTGTGAAAGAACTGGAGATGTGACCATACAAGGATTGATTGGACAAATTGGGCTGTTTAGCCTGCAGCTAAGGAATATGATAGCTGTCTTTGAGTATTTGAAGGGCTGTCAGGTGAAAGAGGGATTAATTCATCTTGTTCTCTTTGGCTCCAGGGAAGAACTAGGAACAGTTTCAAGGTTGTAGAGAGGCAGATAAAGGCTTAATGTCAGGGGAATAAGAAGAAAAAATTCCCAACAATTATTCAAAAGTAGAGTGGGCTAACCCAAGAAATGTTCCTTTAGACTGCAAGTCCCTTGAAAGCAGGGATTGTCTTTTTTTTTTTTCTATCTGCAGCATTTAGCAAAGTAGATGGTGTATAGTAGGGGCTTAATGAATGTTGATTGATTGATTCATTGAAAATTAACAAGAAGCACATACAGAATATTATACCCATTCACAAAAGCAATTTCAGCTAAAGTTACATTTTCAGGAATTAAATGAGATCAAAGAATCATAATTTTGTAGCTAAAAGGGATATTTGGTAGCTCAAGGTCCCCACCCCCTCATTTTGCAGATGAGGAAACTGAAGCACAGATAAGTTAAAATCATTTATTGAGTGCCTCTCTGTAGGGGAAAAGTGCAAAAGATGGCTTGAAGTTGTCTATAATTCGAATGAGGAAGACATTCCTGATGTTATCTTCTTTTTCACTTTTACATTGGTACATATACAATCATCATAACACCTACATCATCTGGCAGATTTGGTCTTATCTGGGTCTGGTCTTAAACTTTCACTCAGAGTTCTGCTATTTTAAATTCTGAAACAGCTGCATAGTGTAGTATAAAGAATCTTGCATTTGCAAAGAGAATGCCTGGCTTTTCCTCTCAGCTCTGCTGCTTAACACCTTGGTGACCTTGGGTAAAGCACTTAGCTTCTCTGGTCCTCAGTTGAGTCAATTGGACTAGATAATTTCCAAGGCCCTTTTGGCTCTAAATCTATGAACCAATGTTTATTTTATAAAGTGCTAGATAAGACAGAGTGGAATAGGGAAGTAGCTCACACTTAAAAATGAAAAAAAGAGATAGGGAACTAAGCAAAATGAAAGGATAATCATGGTCTATTCTACTTGAATATGTAGTATATTGAGAAATTTCCTGTTATCAATTCCCCATTATTGACATAAGGATTATTAAGGTTGTGAATTTCAGTGTTTTTCAGAATTATATCCTCTCTTCCAGTGTCCTAGGAACAGTCTTCTAGGTTCTAGAAAAGATTGGACGATATGACCTCTATGGTCATGTCTAATCTTTAGATCCTTTGGCAACAAATTAGGGCATAGGTAAGAGTTAATGAAAGTACTGAAGGGTCTCCATTCCTTGTGCTCTGAGATAGCAAAAGCCTAGCTAGCTAGAGGACTCACTGACTCCTTCCCCTTTGTAGTTCCATCCTTATAGAACTGTCTATTGATTGGCTGTTGGGAACTGTTGGTAGATAGAGAAAATCTTTGCTGAGATATTGTTAGGTCAGGAAAACCTCATGCTGATTCATGGGGTTTAACTCCGAATTCCCCAAAAAGTTTTAGGAGTAGTTCTTTAGGACACTCTTTGCAGCCTATTTTTGGTCTTACACATGCTTATTTGGTTTTATATCTTTTTTTTTTAATTTTCATGTCTGTTCCATACAAGTGTAAAGAAATAATAACAACAAAAACAACAATAATAAATCCAAACATCTTTGGTTTTACTTCATTGTAGTCAGGAAAAAAAAAAAAACTTCCATCATTTGGAAGTGACTAAAGCCAGAATATTCTGAAAAGTCCATATCATAATAGTAACTCAGTAGACAGTATTGGCAAGTAATAATATTCATTGCTACCTGTGTCATCTTGAGCAAATTATTTGTGACTGGGTTTCCTTATCTATGAAATGCATGGGATAAAGTAGATAGTCCCTAAGGTACCTTCCAGATCTAAATTTATGATCTGAAAATAATCAAAATCCTCATCAGTAAATACATGCTATCATGCCATATCTAAATGACACAAGTGAATACATAGCCCTGCCTTTGAGCAGACTCTACCACTAACTACATGACCTTAGGCAAGTCACATAGATTCTAAAACTCCCATAGGACCAGAAGTATCAAACTTACTGTACCAATAGCCCCAAAACTCCTGAGTCCCCCAGAACCAGATTAAGTAACTGGGATATGTTTAACAAAATAAAGTGAAAAACAATACAATATAGATAATGTTAATTTGTGGCTTTCGTAGTCAATATGTGGGCCTCAGGGATCTGTTTCTATTTGAGTTTGATACCACTACAGAAGATGGTGGTTCAGAAATCAGTTTTCCAAGTCCTCTTTCCTCCCTTATACACATATGTGTATGTATATACACCCATATATAGTATCTTTGTTCATATCCTATTTTAGTTATCTGTCTTTTATTTGGTGATATCTGATGCACATTATTTTCCACTTTACCATCTGTTTTCTTGCAAGTGTGCCCAATAGAGAAAACATTTCTTTCTGTTTAAAAACTTCCCATTAGTTCCCCCACTATGTTTCTGATTTCAAATTAGCAGCACCTCTAGCCCTAAATTTCCTGAAAGAATAGAAATGGTGGACAGATGCTACATTCAATAAATGCTCAAGTTGCCAGATTATTTCCTCCCCTTTTTCTGATGCGTGTTCCCTTGACATTCGCTTCATGGAACATAGGCATTCCTTTCTAAAATTCTGATTCTTGATTGAAAGATACTTTACATATATAATAATTATAACAGATGCTCCCCAGCACCAGAAAGAGAAAGTCCAATTACCTACAGTGCTTGTTAGGGTTTGTAAGTGTGGATATGTTGATAATGACAATGTTTTGACAATGATCAGAGGAAAATGTTAAAAAAAATGGTTAACAAAATAGGAATAAGAAAACAACAAAAATGATTTGGCAGTGTCAAAATGGTAAAGAACAAGAAATTGTAAGCAACTACTTTTATAATTATAGGATACAAAAAGCCCAAGTATCTATGTGAAAGATAAATGGGG
This sequence comes from Gymnobelideus leadbeateri, assembly GCA_011680675.1. Taxonomy (NCBI): domain Eukaryota; kingdom Metazoa; phylum Chordata; class Mammalia; order Diprotodontia; family Petauridae; genus Gymnobelideus; species Gymnobelideus leadbeateri. Next base: position 55,054 of record WOXC01004490.1, read on the forward strand.
CTTTATTTTACTGAAAAATACATTGTCATGCTGTTGTTATACCGTTACTATGAATACCTCATACTATATATCACCCTGAGTCACTCTGCATTGAAATTTCCTCTTAACAAGAACAAAGAGTTAAAAATTGTGATTCAGATAATGCTGAATTAGAGTTCAGTTTCATAATCTTTCATCCCTATTGTCTCTTCTGGTACAGTTATGCATTGAAGGAATACTTAGTAACCATTTTTCTTTTATTACTTATTACTTATTTTTATTACATATTACTTAGACCCTGATCCATCTTGAGCCTCCCTTGCACTGGTCTTCATTTACTCAACCACCCTACTCTTTTTCTCTCACGCAACAACTTTGTTACTAGCATGCCAAATTCACCCCCCAACTGTAAAATTCTCCAAATGCTCTACACAGTCACCACAAATACTAGTTCCCCATCAATGTTCCCACAATAATATCCTCAGTCTGGTTTCTAATTACATAATTGATCAATAGCATCCATAACACTTCCAGGTGAGATCATGAGTTTGATATTGCTACAGACACTAAAACAGAATATGGATCACTTTGGGTTACTATAGAGGATATTCATAGTTTAGGCAAGAGTTGGACTTGAATGATGAAAGTTCATTAAGCACTAGAATTCTATAAGTTTATTAATTACATGTATAGATTGCTTATTTACAATTAATTATATTAAATTGGTATTTATCATAATCTAGTATATGAGAAATACCATAAAATTTTCTGGGGATACAAAGATGAAAATTGATATAATCACTGACCTCAAGAAGATTATATTATACTAGTGAGGATTGAGGCATGTGTAAAACTAAATATGACATCAAGTTGAATGTGACAAAATCCAAGGAGGGACAATACAGAGTCAGTGCATGGTGGTAGTGGAAGAGAGACTGGTCCTTATTCATCCTTACCAGCATTTTGTTCAGAATTTGACTTTGCCACTACATCAATACATTTGGGTATTACATATACCCAAGGTAAAAACCATCCTTATTCCTACATCTCTTCTAATTATGGAATTTTGATTCATGACTTTGATGGATAGCATTGGCCAAGATGTACATTTGAAATGACTTGGCAATAGTATGGAAACGACCAATGAAATATCCAAATTTACCAAACATACCTTTGTGCCATTAGTTGAAAATATTCCAGGTCATAATTAACATTACATTTTAGTCTGGTATAACAATGAGCAAGTTATGAACCAATAAAAACCTGAATTTTTAATAGAGAACAATTCTTCCTTTACCAAAAAGTGTGATCAGGTTTTTATTCAATGTACTTAGTTCATTTAACAAAAAAAAATGAATGTGGAATACATAATCAGTATTTTCTCTTCCTGTTTCATTTTATGCAGCTCTTGCCTATTTATTGGAGTTAACATATAACTATTGTATTTCCCCTGGTCTGAAAGCTTCAGTGGTAATTTGACATCAAAATAGGGAAAGGACTATGAGTTAGGATGAGAAATCAATGTGTGTGATTTTCCCATGTGATGTGAATGAGTAAGATAGCCCACTTGGGTGTCATTTGGAAAGCATATTTAGTGGATTGAATGGGAATGGGCATGCTCTCCAAGAAACCAATTCAAACCAAATGTGATAGAGACATAAGCTTTATCGACACAAGACCAAAATCATGAGTCAATTCCATAACATCTGACTTCTGACTATTTGACTGAATTGATCTCTGAGCTCAGACAGAGCAGCCCGACTGCTAGCCAGTCCCCACGTTGACATAGCTGCACTTGATTCTTTCATATTTCCATTACATACCAAATTCAGATAATCAGTATTTCAGAGATTCTTATCAGAAAAGCTGTCAATCAACCACCTCACTCTCTCCTTCAGAGACTTCTCTAAATCTCATCTTTTCCTCAAAGACTTTCTTAGCCAAACAAAAACTATGCAGATTGTAAATTTTAGTCAGATTTTTTTCTTTTGATCTACACAGAGACAGTACCAATGCAGTCAATCAATATATCCTGCATATTAGTACCAACTTGAGAAACATCTAGGTGGTATAATGGGTAGAGTGCAGGACTTAGAATCTCGAAAATAAGTACAAATTTAGCCTCAGCCACTTATTGGCTTTGTGCCAGTTAGCGTTTGACCTTTGTCTGCCTCAGTTTCTGCAGGAATAAAATGAGGATAAAAGCACCTGCCCACCAAGGTTGATGTAAGAATAAATTGAAGATAATATTTGTAAAATGCTTCTCAAACCTTAAAGCACTATATAAAGATGAGCTATTATTATTCTTGCCAAATGTCAAAATGATAATAAGCCATTTGACAAAGTAATATTTACAAGCACTTATTATGTGTAAAAATATTATTATAAGACTTGGAAAAGGATAAAATGGAGTGTAAGACAGTTTTATCCTCTAGGAATTTGTAATCTGGTGGGGTGGGGAAGAATATGACACAGTCCTCAAATGAAATAATAACTAAAGATATGAGAAGCATTGACAATTGGTGTTACAAAAGCTCAGAGAAGGCAGCATATCCTTTGGATGATCAGGAAAAGGGAACTGAACTAGTCCCTGAAAGATGATAAATTTTCAATAGATACAAAGTAAGGATTAGAAAGAGGGGAACTCCAGGAAAAGAAAACAGTGTGAGCAAAGGCACAGTGGGAGAGAAAAAGCAAGGCATGTTTGGGAATTAAATGAATAGTTCAGTTTTTTTCCAGAGAAGAAGTATAGGAGATTCATTTAGGAAGATAGAAGGAAGTAACTAGATGGGTTTGAATGACAATGTAAGGACTTTATCCTATAGACAATTGGAAGACAAAGTTATGTTTTGGGCAGAGGGAAATTATGACAGAAGTATTTTAGGAGAATTTATCTGATAACAGATTACAAGATTGTTTTGAAGAAACAATGTTCGTGCCAGTGTATATCCTGAATCAAAGAATGTTTGAACTAAGAGATGATTCAGACCTGCATCCTCTTTTAACAAATAAGGATGTACAGTCTATTTGTAAATGAGGTGGATATGACATTTGTTTTTTGTTTTCAAAGGTAATTTTGATCATATATTTTGCAACCAAAGAACTCACTCCAAGGGCAACTGAAAAACCCTATAATATTTAGTTATTTGTCTTCATTTTCTTTCTATTGGTGCATAATGACTTTGCCTCTATTATATATTGTGCATATTTGTCAATCATGTTTATTTCCTTTGTCATGTGCATTAATGTTCCTAGCATGTATGAGCTTTGTCTGCACACAGTAGTGGCAGAGCACTATGAAATAATACTTGGTGATGAGACTTACTTGTATTCACTACTGATCACTAATGACATTTAAGGTCAGGACCCAGAAATGAAAAGGCAAAACCAGTTTTAAATTTCTAGGGCTCAGTGTTTTTCCCCTATGATTTTTTAAGGTTGTTCATTTTTTCTTAAGACTTCAGAGTGAGGATACTAAGCCTGGTGTGCTAAATATTGTACTCCACACTCCATTTGGGCTTTGATTTGGATTTAAAATTCAAAATCACTTCCATCATTTCTAGCCATGTGAGTGTGTGCCTGTGGGGATATTAAAATAGAGAAAAAGCTACTCAGAGAGATGAAATGATTGAATTTGATGCCTAAGGCCAGAAATCTCATTTTTGTTATGTTAATATGTAGAACTTTCTACACTCCAATTTGTGGCTAGTGAATGCTCGTTTTGATTCTGTAAAACTTACCATCATATTTCCTGCTTTGAGTCTTAGCAGTGTGTATGTATGTGTGTGTATATTTGTGTATTTGTGTGTGTTTCTTTTCAACCAGATGGCACTAGCAATGAATCATGGATAACCTAGGCTTTATTAACACAGTCCAACTATGAAATGCCAGTGAGTGACTGAAGGCATTGCATTTTGAAGCATTTTTAGTAAATAAAGTTGTTTTCTTTAAGATAATAGATTCAAATCCCAAATATTAAGTAACTTGGTGATTAATTTTTCACAAAGATGCAGAGAGAGGAAATTTAGAGAATATGTTAAGAAGCAGCAGTGGATTCAGGGTTAGAAACCTTGGGTTTAAATCTTGAATCTTACACTGTGTGAACTTATGTAAGCCACTTATCTTTACTGGGCTTCAGTATATTCATTTTTAATGTAAGGTGGTTGAATTTAGTAACTTCTTTAAAACAATAAAAAAATTGCTCTCTTTTTCTTATACCATCTACATTTCCTATCCTAACTGCTTGCAGAGAAAAAAAAAGTTTAGTTCAGCAAAACTTAACCAATGCATTGAAAAAGTATGACATTATATTCAATGTTCACATCCATATTATTCTACCTTTTCAAAGAAGCATAGTGAGGTCTTCCCATATCTGTTTTTTGGGGATAAATTTAGTCATCATTGTTCCACAACACTTAGTTTTTATTTTTCATTGCTATTCTTTTTTTTTTTTTAATTTGCCTTGTTGCAAAATTTTATGTAGGTAAATGGTCTAGTGGAGAGTTTTGGATTTGTAATCAAGGAGACCTACATTCAAATCCTACATAGAAACTTATCAGCCTGCATATCAGCTGTATGGCCTTGGGCAAATCACTTAACCTTTCTATGCCCCATGAGTAAAAAGAGAATAATAGCACCTACTTCATGGAGTTTTTGTAAGGATCAAATGAGATTATACACACACACACACACACACACACACACACACACATGCACAGAGACATATATATGTGTGTGTGAGCATGTACATATATACATGTATGTATATGTGCACATATGTATATAGTTATATATATGTATGCATGAAGAACTATATAAATGCTAACTTTTTATGTAATTGTGAATGTGTATATTGTTTTTCTGGTTATATTCTCTATTGGCTCTGAAATTTTTCTATGCTTTTCTATAATAATCATATGCATTTTTTACAGATCAGCAATATTCTATCATATGTTATAATTTGTTTAGTTATTTCTCAGTTGATAGGCATCTACTGATGAGTCAAAGTATTTGGACTTTTTTCATTTTGTTTTTTTGGGGGGAAGGCAAGTCAACTGGGTTTAAGTGACTTGCCCAAGGTCACACAGCTAGTAAGTGTCAAGTGTCTGAGGCCAAATTTGAACTCAGGTTCTCCTGACTCCAGGGCTGGTGCTCTATTCATTGCACCACCTAGTTGTCCCTGAATTTGGACTTTTTAGTTTTATGTTGACAGTGTCCCCAAGACAGCAGTGGCTAGAGGAGGCCCCTGCATTGGAGGTAAAGACAAACTGCATCCAAATTTGATGTTCCAAAAAGAACCTAGAAGAAATGCAAACAAACAGAAACTATGCTAGCCCTAAGGGAAGTGTCTTGAGTACTAAAGCAAAAAAGGACTTTGTTCCAGATACTGTGTTAAGTTCTGGGGATACAAAAAAGGTTAATAGCAATCTTTGTACTTAAGGCATTCACCATCTAATATGAGACAACATAAGAGCAACCATGTATAAACAAGATATATATATATATACACACACACACACATACACATACACACACACATACACACACACACACACACACACATATATATTATAAATTGGAAACAATCAACAGAGCAAAGGAACTAGAATTAAAGGGGATGAGGAAAGGTGGAATTTAGCTGGGACTTAAAAGAAGACAGGGAATCTAGGAAGTAGAGATGAGGAGGGCAAACATTCAAATGGATGCTACATTCATTGGTGGGAGGGTGCACTCCAGGTTTTTTAGGGCAAGTTTTATACCATTTGTTTTAATCATATCATCTTAGTAAATGCTTTTTATGAAAGTCTGCTGGACAATTCTTAATGAAAAGCATACAGACTCCTGAGCAACAGAAGAAGGAGCAATCATTTATTAGATTATGTCTCAAACATAAAGTAGAAAGTTCCCCTCCGAGGCTCCAATGCATGAGTGTATGTGTATTTGGGAAAAGTATACTCAGAGAGGTGCTACAGAGGGATTTAATTTATTTTTTCAACAGTTCTGGATTTTTTTATTGTTTCATGATCTCTTGGGATTCCACAGAATTTGGTGTTTCATCAGGCATTGTTCACTTTCTTTTCTTCTGTGATATTTGTTGAGAGCTATTTAATCCTCTATTGATTTATCTGCTGGTGCTTATTTCTTACCTAGCCTTAATCACTGAATGAGTATTTTCTTATACAAATTGAGACCTGGGAAAAATCTTAGCTTAAAAAGGTCGAAATCTCCCACTGGATCTGGAGCCATATTCCATTGTCCTGATCTATGTCTTGCCACTGAACCCAGATGACTCTGGAGGAGAGAGTGAGGCTAGTGAATTTTCATAGTCTTGTCCAGTTCTAGTTGGAAAGTATTCCTTCCTTCCTTCCTTCCTTCCTTCCTTCCTTCCTTCCTTCCTTCCTTCCTTCCTTCCTTCCTTCCTTCCTTCCTCTGTCCACAGGGGAAATCATGGACTTACATGTGGTTTTTCTGCTCAAAGGAAAGTAATTTTCTGAAATAGAGCTAAGAAAAACCAGGCTTTTATAAGGTCTGCTGGGATTCAAATGGAACCTTATACTCAAATCACTCTAGCTCTCACTGATTGGCCAATAATAAGTCCCAATCCAGATCTCTGTTGATCATTGTTTGGGTTTTGATGGCTCAGAGTGAGTGTAAATGGTAATTGTTTCTGTTATGACCAGAAACCTTGAGAGTCTTTACCTTCTATATTAATTTTTTTGAGCAGGTAAAGAGACTTTTTCCTTATTTTTTTTACGTAACCTTAATCATTGAATGGCCAAGGTCTCCCACTGGATCTTGGGCCATCTCCCGTCATCCTGATCTATGTGTTGCTACAGGATTGAGATTGCTTCTAAGGAGAGAGTGAAGCTGGTGACTTTGCATAGCTATAATGGCAAGCACAGTAGTAGTTTACCTCTTGTTTCAGCTACTGAATTGACACCTTGTTTCAGTTCAAGTTTCTTTTGAGCCTTGTATCAAGTCTGTTAAGAAACAGAACAAGTGAACCCCACAGCTTGTGAACCCTAGAACTCATGAACTCCTGAAACAGGAAGGGGAGGAACTAATGACCATATATTAAGAGAATTTCCAGGCTAGAGACAGCAGAACTGAGGACTGTTGTGGTGATAGTCAAGAAGGAGAAAACTTGGGGTATCCCAGAGCTCTGTCTGCTCTGTCAGTGTTGATGTTTGTTTGTGATACTTTTTACAGAAACCCCCGAACCTTACTAGAAGCCCTCTGGTTTTATGTTTATAGAAGTCCTGGAGAAGGGTTTTGGAGGTCCTGGAACTTTACTGATGATTTGTGCTGACCTCTCAGACCTTGTTTGTGGGTCTGTGTTGATTTCTATGTTGATGATTTGTGTTGAATTCTCAGACCTCGTTGGTGGGTCTGAGTTGATTTCACAGGCAGATAGTGAATTGATGATGGTGCTGGCAGTGTGCATGAATATTATTGTGGCTCTGTTAAGCTTTGTCTTCCCAGAAACAAGAACTGCGAAGGACTTGAGGTGGAATGGGCACTGTGAGCTTCAATTTAGAATGGGAACTGGATGAGGAACTGGACAAGAACTGGGAACTGACTGCCTTTGAACCCAGGTGGCAGTTGGAGCTGGGACCATGGAAGAGGAACCATGGAAGCTGAAAGTCAGCCTCAAGTCAAGCTAAAAGAAGACTTTACTTGGCTACTGTGTACTGATTGAGAAGATTATGATTTACTGTGACCTAAGGGTGGAGAACTTTGAGTTTTGTACTTTGTGATTGAATCAAGGATTTTGTGATTGACTAAATGAAAGTACTTTGTTTAAAACTATGTGACACTTTGGTGTAAAATATGTGGCCATTTTAATGATAAGTTATTGAATTGTGACATGGTGAATGCTGTATTTTGATTGTCTGTGATAAGATGTAACATTGGGAATGCTATACCTTGATTTTATGTGAATGTTTTTCCTGATTTGTTATTGAAAAATAAAGAGTTTGCTATACTATGTAATCAGAACCTTGAAAGCTATTCACAGCAGGAGTCCTTTGGAAAGCTGCTTGTTCTTGGCTTTACAATAGTTCTGCCTCACTTAAATCCAATTCACTTGCAAACAAAGACATCATCTTCCTGATGTCATTGGTCCTCTTAAAAAATGAACAACAAACAAAAAACAACAATCTGCTTGTATTGTGGATTTCCCCCATATTTTCTTTTTTTAGAAAAATTTAGTGTTTTAATTATTTTATTTCTCTATCCTAATCATTTACTTTCTGATGCTTCCCCATTCACTAGGGGATATAGTCCCAAGGTTGAACTTCAAAGCTGTCTCATCCGCCTTTCACTGTCTGCCACTTGTTGTAGTGAATTTTGCATCTGTGTATTTGTATCTGTATCTTCAGCTCCATAAAAGTACTGGTGAAGTATCTTCTGATTTCTCTTCTTAGGGGCCAACCTTATTCATTACAATTTCTCAATATTAATTTTCAATTTTTTGGTGATTCTGTTCATTTACATTATTATGATCATTTTCTATATTATTTTTATGGCTCTACTTACTTCACCTTTAATTAATTTACATGTATTTCCATGCATTTTTGTATAGTAGTCATTTTTTATGGTCCAGCAATATTCTGTTTTATTCACATAGCATGTTTTGTTTAACCATTTCCAAATTGATGATTATCTTCTTTGTTTCCAAATCTTTGATATGAGAAAAAAAGTGCTGCTATAAATATTTTGGTGTGAATATGAGTCCTTTCATTTTATAAGTCATGCTTGGGCATCTAAAAATGCCTAACATTGCCTAACAATGGAATATCTTGGTCAAAGTGTATAGATGTTTTAACCATTTTATTTGTATAATTCCAATTAATTTTTCAGAATGGTTGTACATAATTCAAAGTTCCACCAAAAACACATTAGTAAACCTCCATTTCCATAATCCCTTCAATATTGACTATTCTTAACCTTTTGTCACTGTTGTCAGTTTTCTGGGTATGCCCTTAAACCTCAGCATTGTTTTCACTTACATTTCTTATTATAGTGAATTACAGCATTTTTATATGATTGTTTATGGTTTGTAACTCTTCTTTAAACTGTTTTTTCATATGCTTTATCTACTTACCTATTGATGAATGACTTCTTGAGTTAGGGGAGGTTGGAGAGATTGGTGAGGCTTAAAAAGTCTATCTTCTGTCATCTTTTTGGTCACCTGACCTAGCAGCCTTCTTGACTCATATTTGAAAACTCCCTTTCTGTGTCTTATTCCATGATTCTGTCACCTTGATGGCATTTTCCAATCTAGCCTGATTCACATTTTCTAAGAAAAATACTTCAATATGTATTAATTGTACTATTATTGTTCTGTGAGATGCCAATCTCATATTGTCTCTGTGGTGGATAACATTGATCTAATCCAATAAGCACTTATTAATCACACACTATATGCTAGATATTTTTACCAAGTTCTAGGACTGCAAGGGCAAAAATGAGGGTCCTTTTTCTCAAGAAGCTTACATTCTTCTGGAGGGATGAGATAGCAACATGAAAACAGACAACTTTATACATGAAAATTTCAGTAGAGATTAATAACAACATTAACCTACATTGATAGCTAGAGTACAATGCATGAATTTCTTTCTTATTCTGAATTGTATATGTTGGGACAGACATAGTAGAAATTTATTTTTTTAATTCACAGAAAAAACAGACTCAGTAATTCTTTACACATAAGAGGTCAAGTACAAGGACCGTGAATAACATATTAGTTTCTCTTATTTTTGACATATTCCTCTATGACTTTTATCTATCTGATAGTCTTTGAAGAATAAAAAATACTCTTGAGGTGGGTTCTTTTTTGGTTCCTTTTTCTTGGGAGGGAGCAGAAACTTCACCCTTATCATGACTGTTGGATAAATGGAGAGATAAATAAAATTTGAGACAATTTAGAAGGAATCTCTTCTATAGAGTAGAAAAAAGAAAAATACCATTCAGAGAAAACTCTGCTTAGAATTCTCTGCCTAGAATTCCTTAGTGCAATGAAAGAACACAGGCAGAGTTTTTGCAAATATGTGAAATGTTACCACAGAACTTTGTCCATGATCATAAATGATTTACTAGGTACAATGTCACACTGAAGACTAATTGTGGAATTAGTTTTTTTACTTTATAGACACATTCCAATGTGGTCCTAAATTCAAGGCAACTGGGTTAAAGGAAGGGGAATACATTAGATCTTCCAAAATCTTCAAATCATAGCTGTGTAGGGAGTTTACCACACAGTGCTATAATGTTTAGGCCTTCTTTAGGTTCTTTTCACCCTATTTCTATCTGATAATTCAAATAGAAAGAAGGTGCTATGTTAAAGGAAAAAGTGGATTGTCTTAAGAAGCAAGAGGGTTGTATACTAGATTCATCTATGATAGAACACTTATTAGATACCTATAATGAGTCAGGCACTGTGCTAAGTTTTGTGTATACAAATATAAAACAAGTCAGTCTCTGCTTTAAAGGAATTTTCATTCACATAGGGGAAAATAAGACATAAAAAGGAACTTGAAAAGGATGCAGTGGTGGAGAGGTTGGGGGCAAAGCTTCTAGTGAAAAGGTAGAGCAACTAGTGAATGAGTTGATGTGGCAGAGAACTAAGCATGACTTGGACCCATTTTCACAAAAATCTTCCCTAGAGATTCACCATTCAGGAGATTAGGCCACAGGGAAGAGTCTTCTTGGGAGGGCAAGGTTGCTGGTGACAAGGTGGAGCAATCAAAATGCTAATTAGCTGTGTGAACATAAGCAAGTTATGTTCTATCCTTTGGCCTCAGTTTCCTTATCTTTAAAGTGAGGAAGCTATGCATATCCTAAAGACAATTCCACTGAAGTCAGCTGCAGGTCCATGTTCTGGATGATGGATGAGTCATGTAAGTACTGAATCAATAAGTGTCTGAGTCTTGTATTGACTGACTCCAGAAAATAAGGGAATAAGCATTTACATGTGTTTAAATATATCCATATGTCTGTATCTCTCTCTCTCTCTCTCTCTCTCTCTCTCTCTCTCTCTCTCTCTCTCTGTCTCTATCTCTGTCTCTCTCTGTCTCTGTCTCTCTGTCTCTGTCTCTCTCTCTTTGTCTCTCTCTCTGTCTCTGTCTCTCTCTGTCTCTGTCTCTGTCTTTCTCTGTCTCTCTGTCTCTGTCTCTGTCTCTCTGTCTCTGTCTCTCTCTGTCTCTCTCTCTGTCTCTGTCTCTGTCTCTCTGTGTCTCTGTCTCTGTCTCTCTCTCTCTGTGTCTCTGTCTCTGTCTCTCTCTGTCTCTCTCTCTGTCTCTCTCTGTCTCTCTGTCTCTGTCTCTGTCTCTGTCTCTGTCTCTCTCTCTGTCTCTGTCTCTCTGTCTCTCTCTGTCTCTCTGTCTCTGTCTCTGTCTCTGTCTCTCTCTCTCTCTCTCTCTCTCTCTCTCTCTCTCTATATATATATATATATATATTTGAGTCTCACAACAACTCTGCAAAGTGCATCCTATTATTATTCCTATTTTTCAGTTGAAGCAAACTTCAAGGCAAGTAAATGTCTGAGGTCAAACTTGAGCTCAGGACTTCCTGACTCCAGGCCTAGGCTCTATATACTGTACCAATCATTGCCTCAAAAGAGGTTTTACGTTTGCTATTGCTTCCTTATTCTTATCCTAGTGAGTTGTCCTAGTTTACCTAGAAATTTTTCAAAAATGCCTCATTGCTCTCCTCTTCCTACATCTATTGTGGCCCTATTACCTTTTGACCAATTTTAGTTTAAAGTATTTACACCTCCAAAAATTAAATAGGGAGGCTCAATTGGATAGTCTCCAAGGTCAATTCCAAATTTGATATTCTACAAACCATTGTCATCATCATTACGACTCCCATTTACATAGCACTTTAAGATTTGCAAAGCAAACTGAACTTTATTTCATTTTATCCCCAAAACACAATGTGAGGTATTTTTATTTCACAGATTACAAAATTGATACTAGGAAAGTTAAATAATATGCCTAGGGTTCATACCTTATCTAAAGTATCTAAAGTGGGATTTGACTCCAGAGTTCTTTTTATTTTTTAACTAACTCCAACTCAGTACCTCTGTCTATGCCAAATGTAGTTCTTTATCTATGAATGCTAGGTGGCTGGTTTGCTGGTGTTCTGTTATCTAGTGACTGAGGGGAATGTTTATACTTAAAGACTGAATATATAGGAAACTATGCCTCTGTGTCTTTCTTGGTACAAGTGCCATCTCTGCAGTTTCCATTGCTCAAGGGGAGGAAAGATGGAGAGATAATCCTGGATCCCTAAGGAAATGGACGCCTGGACTTCAGTTTGGGAAGTGAGACCATGCCCAACATGAAGCAGCGAAGTCATCTTTCTCTCCATGTAACTGTCATTTGCTCTAACTCACATTCAGCTATCCAATTTTGCGGCGGGCTATAAACTTGTTGAGTCATTAGCCTGCCTGGTTAATGGAGGAAAACTAAATTCCTGTTCCTGCATAATGACATTTATTCACTGTAGACATTTGCATCACTGGGAAACGATAAAACCTCATCCTTCATAATGAAGTTCTGAGCTGACAAAGAGGAAAATATAGTGTTGTGGGACAACTATGAATATAAAACAAGCTTAATAAAGAAATAGTGACAAATTATATTATGCAAAATGCAATGCAATAAAAAACGTTACTAAGTCATTGGAAATGTCATAAATAATCTAAATAGTTTTTGACTGTCAAAGCCTTGAAAAATATATTCCTTTAAAAATCGAGGTGCAGAGGAGATGCCAGTTTAATTGCCATCATGTTTTGACAAGCATGGAGAGTCCTAGATTTTGCCTGTTTACTAAATTTAGCCACTGGCTCATGATGAAATGATGGGAGGAGCATAATTAGCCAGTATTCACAATTTCAGTTTTGAACCATCAAAAATATTGACAGTAATATCAACCACAGTAGTACAATTTGAAACTCTTTGAGTTTTGCTTTGGTTTCTTTATTAGTTTGCTGTACTGGGTTGATATTGTAGGTTTCAACAAGAGTAGGCAAAGTTTAAGGTGGCACATTTGAGCATTCAAAAGAGGCAGTTATTGATCTGTAGTATTTGCAATCACAAGTGTTTGCTTCTAAATCAATGTAGGGCAGCTCCCATACATTAATTTGGCTAAGCTCTCTTTTAAAGAATTGAATTGATTTTCAGGAAATTCTTTTTCAATCCAACTTAGTATTTTATATAATTTACTTGCCAGATAGTTGTCTTGTTATCATCTATTAAAACATGGTATCTTCTGCTTTATTCTTATTTCACTTATTTCACTATTTTATATAATTTTATATAATTTACTTGCCAGATAGTTGTCATTATCATCTATTAAAACATGATATCTTCTGCTTTATTCTTATTTCACTTATTTCACTATTTTATATAATTTACTTGCCAGATAGTTGTCTTGTTATCATCTTTTAAAACATGATATCTTCTGTTTTATTCTTATTTCTTAGTGGCAAATGTCCCCACTAAACCACCACGTCATTTTTCCTTTCACTGTGTAGAACATGTACTTCTTAAGGATAGGGATTGTTTTCTTTTTGTATCTCCAGTTCCTAATACTGTGCCTTTCATGTAGTAAATGTTTAATAAATATTTCTGCTTTAATAAATAAATGAATGCCCTGGAGTTCTCTCAACTGATTATTTGAGAAAGACCCAAACAAAAATCGAACTAAAAAGTAACATGTTGGGTGCCTGTACATCAGATAAATCAAACTGATGTCCTGAGCTGGCATATGTATTACTCTCTAAGTATGAAAGCTTGATGTGGTTATCACAGAGCAAAGTTTATCCCACATATCTGACATTATCCATAATGTCAGAACATTAAATATATTGTGGATACATAGATATAGTGTATACATAGAGGTTTATAGATATGGTTCAAATGATTGTCTGAAGAAAGTGACAGATATGGTTTAGCCAATCAATAATTAGGCATTCCTTATCTGCTTACCAAGTGCTGAGCACTATGGTAGATAGTAAGGCAACAGACACAAAAGTTAAAGAAGTTCTGTTCTTGATGAACTTACAGTATAGCCAGAGAGAAGACTTGAAGAAAACTATGGGTCCCAAGAGATGGGTTTGAGGAGGAAGAGCATTTCCAGAATGTGGGACAGCCAATGCAAAGTCACAGAGATGGTAGATGGAGTGTTGTGTATGAGAACGGGTATGGGGGATAGTTTGTCTAGACCAGAGTATATGTAAAGGAATCTAATATATAATAAATTTGGAAAGGTAGAACAGGTCTGGGTTGTGAAGTCCCCCTTCAGTATCAGAGAAATTTATATTTTATTCTAAAGATAAGCTTGACCTCCTAAAGTTTATTGAACCAGAGAATGACATCACCTACCCTGTGCTTTGGAAAAATTACTTTATTCAGTATTGTAGTGAACAGATCAGAGATGGAACACAAATTATTTGGTCAACAAAATAGTTGAGTTGACAGGTGGTGAGGGCCTGAACTAGGGTATATGAATAGAGGGAGATATATGTCTATGGTATTGCAGAGGAAAAACAGACCAAATTTGATGACTTTTCGGGCTAGTGAGAATGAAGAATTGAGGATGACTTTGAGACTTCATAACAGAGTGACTGGATGAATAGTGATGCCTTAGACAGAAATCACTGAATTCAAAAAAAGAGATTTTAGAGGTAAGGATAATGAATTTTGCTTAGGGAATAATGGGTTTGAGATACCTATGGAACATTCAGTTTGATATTCTAATAGACAATGTGGGTCTGGAGCTCAGGAGAGATACTGGAGAGTCAGATTACAAATCTGGGAGTTATCTGCATAGAGATGATAAACTCTTGGAAGCTGTTGAGGTCATTACATGAGAGACTATAAGGAAAGAAGAGAATCCAAGATAGCATTGGGGCACACCAAAAGTTAGGGGTTGTGGTGTGGATGATGATCAAATAAAAGAGTCTGAGGAATGGTCTGGCAAGTAGAAGAGGAACCAAGAGAGGCTAGAGACTTGAATGTGCAAAGAGAAGAGATTTTTCTGGGAGGACAAGAAAAATTAGCCATGTGAAAAAAACAAAACAAAACAACTGTAGATAAGTCAAGAAGAAGGACTAATAAATAGTTGTCAGACTTAATTCTGGCTATATCTTATATCAAATGTTCATCCTAGCAAATTGGAATTCAGGTCCTACCTATTTAAGTGACCAAAATGATTTGGGACTAACCCTGGTTTTCCAAAGATTGTCAACTGAGTGAAAGCTCCCTGGCAATTCCTTTTGATGGGTAAAGTTGTTAAGTATGGATGGGGTGATAGACAATGAATCTCTCATCCAAGGAGCAGAATAACTCAGTTTGGAGAATTTCACCAACAGAAACTTGTGTAGGATTATTACTTGATGATGATTAAATTTTTGGGTGGAGTAGGTGTTTGGCACAGCTACTCATCAAGAGAATCTACTAAGGCACAGAGGTTGTCAGTGTCATCAGTGGACTGACTCCTAACATTTTCTGAAATCATAAATCTTTTGAAATATTGAAAGGGTAACAGAATCATTATCTTGGAGTTGGAATGGATTTGAGATAAGCTAGTCCAATTCATATTTGAACAGGAATCCTGCATACAACATCTGTGACAAGTGATCATCTAGCTTTTAAAGACCTTCAGCGATGTCAAATCCACTACCTCTTGAGGTAACCCTCTCTACTGTACTGCAATTCTAATTGTTAGGAAGTTTCTTTTTATATTAAACTGAAATGCACCACTTGGAAACTTCAGACTCTCATGCCTTGTTCTCCTCCTTGAGTATAAGCAGTTTTGTTAGTTAGAACACAAATAATTTAGTTCTTGTTACTACATTTCTATTTTTCCTTCACATAAAATCATAGTAGAAAGAAACAAAAGGACATTAAAAAGTATTTCAACATCCCCATTCCTCCATATCATTTCTATTCACCATTTAATTAATGTCTAGTTAATATAAGCAAAATCCTGTTTTGAGTGAGATTGACAGTGAATTCAATCACTTCTGAAATGAAATAGTTTGTATAATTTAATGACTACCAAATCAACTATTCCTCCATTTTTTTCTTTTTCTGCTATATTGTCTTGGTTTGCAGTGATTAAATAGCTAAAGCCTGGTTACTACTGAACGATAACTTTTTTTGCTGTTAATTTTTTTAATGTCATCTTGGTTTTCTGTTTTCAAATTCTTTATTAACTTCTGGTTTACATAATTCATTTCTGCCAGATTTTGAGTTACAATTTTTCCCCATTTTTCCCCTACCCAACACCCCAAAATAGCAATCTCACAGGATATCCCCTCCTACAATCTGCTCTCTCTCATAACTTCCCTCATACCCCCTTCAACTTCTCCAGTAGGGCATGGTGGATCTCTATGCCCCAGTGCCTGTATATCTTATTTCCCAATTACATGTAAAACAGTATTAATAATAGTATTTATATATTTTTAAAAATTTGATTTTAAAACTTTGAATTCCAGATTCATTCCTTTCCTTCCTTGTCACCCACCCTTAGTGGGAAGATAAGCAATTCAGTATATATTGTGTATGTGTAGCTATGCAAAACATTACCATCGTAGATATATTGTAAAAGACTGACTATATCTCCTTCCCTCCTATCCCACCTCCCACTTGGTCTATTCTCTAATTTGATCCTGTCCCTTTTCAAAAGTGGGTGATTTCAACTTCCCTGCCCCCACACCTGCCCTCCCTTCCATCATCCCACTTTCATCCCCTTCCCCCTACTCTCCTTTAGGCTGAGATATCCTATTTAGTATGTGTGTCATTCCCTCCCTGAGCCAAATTCAATGAGAATAAGGTTTTGCCTTTTTGACTTCCTGTTCTTCCTCTCCATTGTAACCAATTTCCCTTGCCTCTTCTACATGAGATAGTTTACCCCATTCTGTCTCTCCCCATCTCCTCTTGTTATATTCCTCTCTCACCTTTTAATTTCATCTTTTAAGTATCATCCCTTCCTATTAAATTGGTCCTGTGCCCTCTATCTATGTATACCTGTAAACATATATACACACATTCCCATATGTATTCATATGCCCATATAACCTTCTTCAACTATTTTCATACTGAGAAAAGTTTCATTGGTGACAATTAACGTTTTTCTATGTAGGAATGTAATGAGTTCAGCTTTGATAAGTTCCTTGTGATTTTTTTAAAGCAATTGGGGTTAAGTAACTTGCTCAAGGTTACACAGCCAGTCATTATTTATGTGTGGGTGATCATTTTCTGAGGCTGGGACTGATCCCAGGTCATACCAAAACCAAGGCTGGTGCTCTTACTCACTGCACCACCCAGCTGCCCCCCCTTATGATTTCTTTTCTCTGCTTAACTTCTTAAGCATCTCTTGCTTCTTTTATCTGAATGTCAAATTTTCTATTCAACTCTGTTTTTTTCATCAAGAATGCTTGAAAGTGGAGGCAGAGCCAAGATGGCAGAAAGGAAGCAATAACTTCACTGAGCTCCTCGGTCACTAAGTCTCAAAGGGTGAATCTGAGTGGATTCCGGAGTGACAGAGCCCACTGGAAGACAGAGTGTGGCAGAATCCAGCCCAGGAGGTTGCCCAGTGTGTCTGCACAGGTCGAGTGCAGAGCGTGTGGGGTCTGCACAGCTCAAATCTAAGAGCAGACAAGCAGACTACACCAGAGAGAGAAAAAGCCCCAGCCTGCAGACTTACCAAGGACGAATCGCAGTCATCTCGTAGAGGGAACGGATCATTGGAGCCAGGTAGGAGAGTTGGGCCCTCAGTGGAAAGAGCAGCTTCTCTGGCTGCATTCTGCCCCCAGCCTGGAAGTTTAGAAACTGCCTGCCTGTATAATACAGGGGCTGGAATGGCAAAGTAAATTCTAGCTGCTCTGATCCTCCCATCCCTCCTTCAAGAAGCAGAAAACCCAAAGATAAGTCTCCCACCCAGATTGAAATCGCAAGTTAATGGAAATAGCCTCAGGCTTGAGAATCTCCAAGAAGGGGTGTAACTGAGACAGCCAGGAATCTGAAGAGAAGAGAGGGAGGGGACCAACAAGCCCCACCTCACCTCACCAACAAAAGCCTACTTATAGCCCAGGGGTATAGAGGCAGAAATCTGAAGTGGTCAGACTCACCCCCACCTACGCATCTACATTCCTCACTGACTTCCCTGACTTAGCCATAAACTAGCCACCCAGAGGTATTCAACTTCAAGGAACAGGCCCCAAACTCATAGCCTGAGAAACTAAGAAACAGGAAGTCACAATGGGAAGGAAGGAAGCTGCAAAGGAGAAGGGGAAGGCAAGAAAGTCTATTCGAGCATACTATGCAGGGCAAGAACAACAAAACACACAGGACAATATAGACTCTCTGCCCACACCAGAGACCACAGAAGGAAACATGATCTGGTCTCAAGCCCAAATAGCATTCCTGGAGGAGCTTAAGAAAAAATTTTAAAGACCAAATCAGGGAGGCAGTGACCAACTTGGAAAAAGAAAATACCTCCCTAAAAAATGACCTTCAAAAACTAACTGAAGACCATAATTCGCTAAAAATTAGATACAATCAAACTGAAACTCAGAACTCTATGATGCAGCAGGAGTCAATCAAAAAAAAAAAACAATCGAAAAATTGGAAGAAAATGTAAAATATGTCACTGGAAAAATAACTGACCTAGAGAACAGATCCAGGAGAGACAACTTAAGAATTATTGGTCTACCAGAAAGTCAGGATGAAAAAAGCAGCCTAGACAACATCCTCCAAGAGATTGTCAAAGAAAACTGTCCTGAAGTCCTGGAATCAGAAGATAAAATAGCTATCAATAGAATTTACCAGACTCCTCCTGAAAGAGATCCCAAACTGAAAACTCCAAGAAATATAGTAGTCAAATTCCAGAATTACAAGATTAAAGAAAAAATTCTACAAGCAGCCAAAAAGAAACAATTCAAATATCGAGGAACTACAGTTAGGATCACACAGGACGTAGCAGCTTCTACATTAAAAGAGCGGAGAGACTGGAATTTGATATTTCGTAGGGCAAGAGAGCGAGGACTACAACCAAGGATTAACTACCCGGCAAAACTGAGCATAATCTTTCAGGCAAGGAGATGGACGTTTAATGAAGTAAGGGACTTCCAGACTTTCCTGATGAAAAAGCCAGAGCACAATGGAAAATTTGATCTCCAATTACAAGACTCCAGAAGGACATAAAAAGGCAAACAAGGGTAACATAGACGCACACATGCAGAAGTGCACACACCCACACCCACAAACACAAGCTCATTACTTGGGATGCAACAAGAGCAAAATGTTCACATCCCTGTATGTGCAGCTGATAACTGTCAATATTCTAAGTCTTTATGATTATCATGACCTTCAAAAGGGTTATACTTAGAGGGTGTGGGTATGAATGCACTAACATGGAGTCTAAAAAAAATGACTATTAAGGGGATCAAAGGTACTGTAATGGGAAAAAGGAAAGGATGAGCTAGGAAAAGGTAAAATATGCCATCTGAAGAGGCATCAAAACACACTATAGAAGAGGGGAAAGAAAGAGGGAGAAGAACATCATTTAAACACTATTCTCACTGGTTCTGGTTAAAAGAAGGATCAAATTAATCAGTGAAGTTTAAGATTCTAATGTGAATTGACGCATAAATTCATTAAATAGAGGAAAAGGAGGGAGGGAGAGGAGCGCTGTTTGAAATTTAGTCTCATTGGTTGGAATCAAACGGAGAGTAATTTACTCTGATAAGTACAAAAATTTATTGTGTCCTATAGATAGTGGGAGGGTAAGGGGGGGTGAAAAGGAGGAGACTAAAGGGAGGGATTAGAAGGGAGGGAAATAGTAGTAAGGGGAGAGGGTAGGTTAAGAAGGGGGGTCACTGGGTGGGAACACTGAGGGAGGGGGCAGTCAAAAGGGAAAACTTCAAGGAGGGAAAGGGAGAAGGAAGAAACAAAAGCATAAACAGGGGAAGGAATAGGATGGAGGGGAAGAGACAGATAGTCATCATTACTGTGAATGTGAATGGGATGAACTCTCCCATAAAACAGAGGCGGATAGCAGAATGGATTAAAAACCATAATCCTACAATATGCTGTCTACAAGAAACACATTTGAAACAAAGGGATACCCACAGGGTAAAGGTAAAAGGTTGGAGTAAAATGTATTATGCCTCAGCTAAAGTAAAAAAAGCAGGGGTAGCAATACTTATCTCAGATAAAGCAAAAGCAAAAATAGATCTAATTAAAAGAGATAAGGAAGGAAACTATATCCTACTAAAAGGCACCACTGAGAATGAAGCAATATCACTACTTAATATATATGCACCAAGTGGTATAGCATCCAAATTCCTAGAGGAGAAGTTAAAGGAATTAGAGGAAGAAATAGATAGCAAAACTATACTAGTGGGGGACCTTAATCTCCCCCTCTCTGAACTCGATAAATCTAACCTCAAAAAAAACAAGAAAGAAGTTAAAGAGGTGAATAGGATCTTAGAGAGACTAGATATGATGGATCTCTGGATAAAAGTGAATGGGGATAAAAAGGAATTTACTTTCTTTTCAGCAGTGCATGGTACATACTCAAAAAGAGACCATGTACTAGGGCATAAAAACCTCACAATCCAGTGCAGAAAGGCAGAAATATTAAACGCATCATTCTCAGATCATGATGCAATAAAAATTATATGCAATAAAGGGCCAGGGAAAGATAGACTAAAAACTAATTGGAAATTAAACAATTTAATCCTAAAAAATTGGTGGGTCAAACAAGAAATTATAGAAACAATCAATAATTTCATTTAAGAGAATGATAATAATGAGACAACATACCAAAATTTGTGGGATGCACTAAAGGCAGTTCTCAGGGGAAGTTTTAAATCCCTGAGTGTATACTTAAGTAAAGCAGAGAGAAGGGAGGTCAATGAATTGGACATGCAATTGAAAAAGCTAGAAAGAGAACAAATTGAAAATCCCCAATTTAGTACTAAATTAGAAATATTGAAAACCAAGGGAGAGATTAATAAAATTGAAATTAAGAAAACTATTGAATTAATAAATAAAACTAAGAGCTGGTTTTATGAAAAAATCAACAAAATTGATAGACCCTTAGTCAATATGATAAAAAAGAAAGAAGAAAACCAAATTATGAGTATCAAAAATAAAAAGGGTGAATCTACCTCAAATGAAGAGGAAATAAAAAAAATAATGAGGAATTATTTTTCCCAATTGTATGCACATAAATATGACAATATTAGTGAAATGGATGAATATTTACAAAATCACAAGTTGCCCAGATTAACTGAAGAGGAAGTGAATTACCTAAATAACCCCATCTCAGAAAAAGAAATCAAACAAGCCATCAATGAACTCCCTAGGAAAAAATCTCCAGGGCCAGATGTGTTCACTAGTGAATTCTATCAAACATTTAAAGAACAATTGGTTCCAATACTTTACAAACTATTTGGGAAAATTAGTGGAGTCCTACCAAACTCTTTCTATGACACAAATATGGTACTGATTCCTAAATCAGGAAGAGATAAAACAGAGAAAGAAAATTATAGACCAATCTCCCTCATGAATTTAGATGCAAAAATTCTAAATAAAATATTAGCCAAAAGACTCCAACAACTTATCACAAAAATAATACACCCTGATCAGGTAGGATTCATTCCAGGAATGCAAGGATGGTTTAATATTAGGAAAATGATCAGTATAATTGAGCATATCAACAATAAAACTAGCAGAAACCACATGATCATCCCAATAGATGCAGAAAAGGCTTTTGACAAAGTACAACATCCATTCCTATTAAAAACAATAGAAAGTATAGGAATAAATGGAGCCTTCCTTAAAATAGTTGCTAGCATCTATTTACAACCATCAGCAAGTATTATATGCAATGGGGATAAACTAGAAGCCTTTCCAATAAGATCAGGAGTGAAACAAGGGTGTCCACTATCACCCCTCTTATTCAGTCTGCTACTAAAAGCACTACCAGTAGCAATTAGAGAAGAAAAAGAAATCAAAGGAATCAAATTAGGCAAAGAAGTGACCAAGCTGTCACTCTTTGCAGATGATATGATGATATACTTAGAGAATCCTAGAGAATCAAGTAAAAAACTACTTGAGACAATAAATAAATTTGGCAAAGTTGCAGGATATAAAATAAACCCATATAAATCCTCAGCATTCCTGTACATCTCTAATAAAACTCAACAGCAAGAGATAGAAAGAGAAATCCCATGTAAAGTCACTGTAGATATTATAAAATATTTGGGAATCTACTTGCCAAAACAAACCCAGAATCTATATGATCACAACTACATAACACTTCTCACACAAATGAAAACAGATCTAAATAGTTGGAAAAATATCAATTGCTCGTGCTGGGTCGAGCTAATATAATAAAAATGACAATTTTACCCAAACTAAACTATATATTTAGTGCCATACCAATCAATTTACCAAAAAACTACTTTGTAGAGTTAGACAAAATAATAACAAAATTTATTTGGAAAAGCAAACAGTCTAGAATATCAAGGGAATTAATGAAAAGAGATGCTAGGGAAGGTGGACTAGCTATGCCAGATCTTAATCTGTATTATACAGCAGCAGTCATCAAAACTGCTTGGTACTGGCAGAGGTGTAGAGTAGTGGATCAATGGAATAGATTAGGCACAGGAGACCCAGCAGTTAATGAATATAGTAATCTATTGTTCGATAAACCCAAAGACCCCAGTTTTGGGGATAAGAATGCACTATTTGACAAAAACTGCTGGGAAAACTGGAATACAGTATGGCAGAGAGTGGGCATAGATCACTATCTAACACCATATACCAAAATCAAGTCTAAATGGGTGCATGATCTAGGTGTAAAGGATAATACTGTAAGCAATTTGGGAAAGCAAGGAATAGTTTACCTGACAGACTTGTGGAGAGGGGAAGATTTTAGGACCAAACAAGAATTAGAGAGCATTATAAAATGCAAAATGGATAATTTTGATTACATTAAATTGAAAAGCTTCTGCACAAACAAAGCCAATGTAACCAAGATCAGGAGGGAGGTGGGAAATTGGGAAAGAATTTTTACAACTTGTGTCTCTGATAAAGGACTCATTTCTAAAATTTATAGGGAATTGAGCCAAATCTATATGAATACAAGTCATTCCCCAATTGATAAATGGTCAAAGGATATGAATAGGGAGTTTTCAGAGAAAGAAATTAAAGATATCTATAATCATATGAAGAAATGCTCTAAATCACTATTAATTAGAGAAATGCAAATCAAAACAACTCTGAGATACCACATCTTCCAGTCAGATTGGCTAAGATGAAAAAACAAGAAAGTGACAAATGCTGGAGTGTATGTGGACAAATTAGAACACTAATACATTGCTGGTGGAGTTGTGAACTTATCCAACCATTCTGGAGAGCAATCTGGAATTATGCCCAAAGGATTATAAATAATTTCATACCCTTTGACCCAACAATACCACTTCTAGGGTTATATCCCAAAGAGATCATAGAAGTGGGAGGAAGATCCATATGTACAAAAATATTTTTAGCCACCCTTTTTGTGGTTGCAAAGAATTGGAAACTAAAGGGGTGCCCATCAATTGGGGAATGGCTAAACAAGTTGTGGTATATGAATGTAATGGAATTTTATTGTGCTGTAAGAAATGAGGAGATGATGGATTTCATAATTACCTGGAGAGACTTATACAAACTGATGCTGAGTGAGAAGAGTAGAATCAGAAGAAATTTGTATACAATCACAGACATACCATATCTGTGATGACCAACTATGACAGACTGGACTCTTTTCAGCAATGTAGTGATATAAGTTAATCCCGAATGACTCAAGAAAGTGAGAAATGAGCCATCTAGAGATATAACTAGAAAGAACTGAGCCTGAATCCTGATGGAAGCAAACTAAATGATCTTGTTCTTTTCATTGTTTGGTTTTATTTCTTCCTTACCATCTTTCATCCCACCTAGTACAATACGCCTTTGTAATTGGTATAATGTCTAATATGAATGCATTTGCAGACCCTATACTGTACTATATGCTGTCATGAAGGGAGGGGGGAGGGAAGTAAAGGAAATTTGAAAATCAAGGAACTATGGAATTGAATATTGTTAACTGAAACTAAACTAATAAATTAATTTAAAAAAAAAAGAATGCTTGAAAGTCCTCCATTCCACTGAATGACCATATTTTCCCCTGAAACATGATACTCAGTTTTGCTGGGTAGGTAATTCTTGGTTTTAATCCCAGCTCCTTTGACCTCCAGAATATCATATTCCATGACCCTCTATCCCTCAGTGTAGAAGCTGCCAGATCCTGTGTTATCCTGCTTGTGTTTCCACAATATTCAAATTGTTTCTTCTTGGCTGCTTGTCATATTTTCTCCTTTATCTGGGAATTTCATAACCTCGCCAAAATATTCCTAGGAGTTTTCATGTTGGCATCTTTTTTGAGGAGGTTATTGGTGGATTCTTTCAACCTCTATTTTGCCCTCTGGTTCTAAAACATCAGGGCAGTTTTCCTTGATAATTTCTTGCAGTATGATTTCTAGGTTCTTTCTTTGATCATGGCTTTCAGGTAGTCCAATAATTTTAAAATGATCTCTTCTGGATCTATTTTCCAGGTCAGTGGTTCTTCCAATGAGATATTTCACATTGCCTTCTATTCCTTCATTTGTTTGGATCTGTTTAACAGCATCTTGATTTCTCATAAAGTTACTAGCTTCCATTTGCTCCAGGCTAATTCTGAAAGAATTCACTTGACCCCTGGGCTTTTTGCCACAGTAGGGCTCTGCCACCAGACAGGGGAGCTTCTGTCCCAAATGCTGGGGTTTTATCAGCTGCTAAAGGTATTAGTTGCGTGCCCTCTCTGAAACCTTCACATGCTCTGGCAAGCTGGTCCCACATCCCAGAACCTCTACCCTAGACTGCAATCCAGATTCAAGCAGGTTAAAGCAAGAGCCATTACCCATCAGACTGGTTGCTTGGCCCCCTCCACTCTGCAGGCCAGGAACTTAAGCTGCCATGTAGAGGCAGCTGCACTGCTTCAGCCCCTCAGCTGCTTCTTGCCTCGGGGGCAAAAACTGATGCACTCCCAACTACTGGATTTCAGAGTCCACAATGCACTGACTTCTCACTTTGTCCTTCACATCTATGTGTTGATAATTCTGGAAACAGCCACAGCTGCTCATGATCTGTAGTCCCTCCAGCTGGTGGTTGTTCAGGCCTGCCTTGGGGCTAAAACCTCTGGCTCAAGCTAGGCTGGGCTCAGTCCCCAGAGTGCTGTGTTGGCCGATTCCTGCTGGCCTGCCAGGATGTCCTCAGCAGGAGGTTAGCTTCTTTGTGTGATTTCCTGGGTTCTGTAGCTCCAAAGTTTGTTCAGAGTCTCTTTTTACATGAATTGGAGGTGGTAGGAGCTAGAGATGTACAGAGGTCCTGTTTCTGCTATACCATCTTGACTCACTGAATAATAACTTTCAATCTTTATTGAGGTTTAAGGTCACTTAAATGGGAATGATGGAAAAGTTAGTCTATTCCTTTTTGTACGCTACCCAACAAACCAAAAAAAAAACAAATAAATTAATAAGAACAAAGGAACAATTTTTTTTCATAAAAAAAGTAAAGAATAGGTCTGCTGTGTATTGGACACTAAAGAAACATACAAATTCATGCTAGGAGCCATCATCATCATAGTTGTTTATAAATAAAAACACTACAGAAGACCACTATCAATATAAAAATTTCGTGAACCACTGATTTAGAAGAGTTAATGAATTTGCCCCCAAATGATAAACTCATCACTTCTAGGTCAAGCTGCAGTGTAGTTTATTTATTTGTAGAAATACTTCTTTTAGAGTTAGAACATATATCATGTATCTAACTAGGAATCCTAGAGACACATGAGAACTCAAGATGATTAAGTGCAATTTCATTTTATAAATTCAGAAAGTGAAACCCATAGAGAAAAAGTGAGTTGAGTAGGTGTTACAGATATGTTAGTGGCAGGGCTGGTATGAAAAATCAAGTTGTAAAATGTCCAGTTCTGTGCCTTTTCTACTTTACTGAACTACTTCCATCATTGCTCCTTTTTATCTTCATATCAAATTTATTTGATTTCTTTCATGTTTGGTAGAGTTTTCTAATCTACCCCTGATATTGTTACAAAAAATTTCAAAATCAACTTGTTAGCTACTGAGAATGAAATATAAATTGAATTTTCTGGTGCTATGGTTATTGTTTCAGATATCTGACCAGCTTATCTTTTACCTTCACTAACATACAGAACTTTTTGACTTTCTTGGTAAAATACCAGGTCTTTCTGAATGCATATATCCACACATTCTTAATGTTTCTAACTAGTATTTATATAACATGTATTGCAAATTCTAACACCTTTGTTCCTCATTTGATATCTTTACTTCTATTTTCACCTGTGATGTGCAAAACTGCCACAGTATGACTCAGATGCTTATAATACATATAAAGAATGTGCAATCAGAGAACATCAGCTTGCTGTAATTGACATCACCCCCATAGCTTCTTATCACATTGAGAACTGTCCTTGTTGATTGATGTAAAATGATGTGCAATCACTTGTAATTGATTGGACCTCATTTGCTATTGGATGGCATGTTGACGAAGTGCCACACAACTAATGACTGATGCCAATGAGAAGCCATGCTGCTAGTGTCCAAAGTCTGGCCCTCAAGGTGCTCACAGGAAATTAAGCTTTTTATTCTAAGGAATAAAACATTATTTATTGAGCAAGTTAAGTCATGGAAGTGACACTAGAGAAGACAAAGATAAGATGAGCAACTGGACCATAGCAGAGTTTATATAGGAGACATCCAAACAGGAGGAGACAGAATTTTGAGAGTGTAGAGGGATAGATTGTATAACTGAAGGGGGGTTTGGATAAAAATTGCCAATTCACAAGTGATATTACTATACAATGGTATTACTACACAAAAATGGTATTACATTAGATTGTGAGCTCCTTGAGGGCAGGGACTGTCTTTTGTTCGTTTTCATATTTCTGGCACTTAGCACAGTGCCCAACAAAGAACAATAGGTGCTTAATTACTCTTTGTTGACTGACTTTATTTACTAGCCTTTGGCAAAAAAATAAGAGGTGTTAGAGAAGACATTATTAATTCCATGCTAACTTTCTCATTTCCCAGAATTGCTTAGGAGAGAGTAGTCCTTATTGCAATTAGATATTGAACAATGTTTGCAGCTATTCAAATCTGTTCCTTTTAACCCACCACACCAATCTTTTTAACTTAAATATTCTTCTGGTGCCCATGGCACTGGTGGGAAAAGTAGTAGTGAGGGTGGAATTCTGAACCTCAAATAAGGACAACCTGGGTTTAAATCCCTTTACTAGTTATGTGACTCTGGAAAAGTCA
The DNA here is from genome assembly GCA_011680675.1 of Gymnobelideus leadbeateri. Taxonomy (NCBI): domain Eukaryota; kingdom Metazoa; phylum Chordata; class Mammalia; order Diprotodontia; family Petauridae; genus Gymnobelideus; species Gymnobelideus leadbeateri. Next base: position 82,481 of record WOXC01004490.1, read on the forward strand.
CTTAATCACTCTACATTCCAGGCAACTTTTTTGATCTTGTTTATTAAGTCTTATGTGTTAAGAGTTGGAGGAAGGTGGAAGGAATTTCCATATGGATGAAATCACAGATAATTAGGGTATTATTCAATTTTAGTTTCTATATGGCTTCTAATAAAGGAGTGCTGCAATCTCTGAAGAATCTTCTAAAGGATGGTAAGAAGATATATGATAGGAAGTAGGATATTGCCAATGATTACTTGTACCCAGAAAATGGAGTAAGACCAAGTATGAACCAAGAAATACACACACACACACACACACACACACACACACACACACACACACCATGGTTACCCCAACAATGATACAAAACTCATGTTGGTTGTGCTCCTTATGGATGCATTATAAGGTGACAGGAACACAAGCTTCACAGGATTAGATGTGAATGAGTTTTGTTCAAGTATCATTAGGATTAGCCACAGGAATGAGATCACAGAACCATTTGTATCTTGATTAATGAAGAAAGCATGAATTGTGTGGACTTGTCTAGATTGATTTGTTTTAATTATTTAAAAATTATTTTATTGATATTTCTCTGCTTCTTATATCACTACAATATTCTATATATCCCTTCTTCTTCCCCTCCCAGAAAGACATTCCATTTGACAATATTTTTGAAGAGAAAAAGAGGAAAAAAAAAGTTGGCATAGCTGCTTCATACATTGCAAAGGCCCAGAACAACAGAGTAACACCTGTGGACCTCCAACCTCCACAAAGGGTTAAGGCTTCTTCCTCTGTCTCTTCATTTGAACCCCACTTGATCTTTACAATTTGGTTGACTTTACTTTTGATTTTTTGGTATGTCATTCTTTCCACTTACTTTGCTGTAGTCACAGTAGATATTGGGTTTATTTTTGGCTCTGTTTATTTGATTTTACATCAGTTCATACAGATCTTTCCATCCTTCCCTGTATTCATCATATATATCATTTCTTGTGGCACAGTAATAATCCATTAGATTTATGTACTAAAATTTGCTTAGTCATTCCTTGATTGATGTCTATAATTTTCCAATTTGTTTCCGAGTTTTAACTATCAGAAAAAGTGTTGCTTTAAATATTTCAGAGTGTATGGGGACTTTATTCTTATCAATGGCTTCATTAGTGTATACATTAAACAATGGAGTCTCTGGGACAAAAGTATGAACATTTTAGTCACTTTATCTGAATAATTTCAAATTGCTTTCTAAAATCATTATAACTATTTCACAGCTCAACCAACAATCTATCAGTGGGTCATTCCTTCTACAACCACTCAACATTGATTGTTACCATTTTTTGGTCATCTTCATCAATTTGCAAGGTGTGAGGTGAAACCTCTGGGTTTTTTGATCTGTATATATCTAATTATTAATGATTTCGAACATTTTAAAAAATACAGTTGTAAATGCTTTGCAGTTCTTTTGAGAACTGTTTGTTCATATCTTTTGACCATTTATCTGTTGAAGAATAGTTATAAATTCTATATTCACATACACACAAAAATACATATATCAATACACACATGTAGAAAATATATATGCATACATACATACACACATATATAATACATATCACATATTATATATCTTGGGTACTGAAGTCTTGTCAGAGACATTTATTACAAAGATTTTTTTTTAACAAATGCTTTATTAACTTCTGGTTTACATCATTCATTTCTGCCAGATTTTGAGTTGCAATTTTTTCCCCATTTTTCCCCTACCCACCACCCCAAAATAACAGTCCCACAAGATATCCCCTCATCCAATCTGTTCTCTCCCATAACTTCTCCTATACCCCTTTTGACTTTACAATTAGGGCAAGGTGAATCTCTGTGCCCCAATGCTTGCACATTTTATCTCCCAATTACATGCAAAATAGTATTAAGAATAGTATTTATGTATATTTGAAACATTTAATTTTAAAACTTCAAATTACAGATCCTTTCCCTTCCTCCCTTGTCACCCACTCCCTCTGGGAAGATAAGCAATTCAGTATGTGCTGTACATGTATAGCTATGCAAAACATCACCATAGTAGATATATTGTAAAAGACTGCTTATATTTCCCTCCCACTCATCCCACCCCCACCTGGTCCATTCCCTACTTTGATCCTGTCCCTCTTCAAAAGTGGGTACCTCCAACCTCCTCTCCCCCCAGAATGCCCTCCCCTCCATCATCCCCCCTCTGATCCCCCTTCCCCCTGCTCTCCTGCAGGGTGAGATATCCCATTTAGTATATATGTGATTCTTTCCCTGAGCCAAATTCAATGAGAATATGGTTTTGCCTTTTTGCCTTCCCATTCTTCCCCTACCCTGAAACCACTTCCCCTTGTCTCTTCTAAATGAGATAGTTAACCCCACCCTATCTCTCCCCATCTCCTCTTGCCACATTCCTCTCTCACCTCTTAACTTCACCCCTTAAGTATCATCCCATGCCCTCTATCCATGTATACATGTAAACATATATACAAACATTCCCATATGTATTCATATGCCCCAATATACCCTTCTTCAATTATTTTCATACTGAGAAAAGCTTCATCAGTCATTAGTCACAGTTATTGTTTTTCCATGTAGGAATGTAAATAGTTCAACTTTGATAAGTTCCTTTTGATTTCTTTTCCCTGATTACCTTATCAGGCATCTCTTGCTTCCTTTGTCTGAATGTCAAATTTTCTATTCAACTCTGGTTTTTTCCTCAAGAATGCTTGAAAGTCCTCTATTCCACTGAATGACCATATTTTTTTGCTGGGTATGTGATTCTTGGTTTTAATCCCAGCTCTTTTGACCTCTGAAATATGTTCCATGCACTTCGATTCCTCAGTGTAGAAGGTGCCAGGTCCTGTGCTATTCTGATTATATTTCCACAATATTGAAATTGTTTCTTTCTAGCTGCTTGTAGTATTTTCTCCTTGATCTGGGAATTCTGGAATCTGTCTGTAATATTCCTAATATTCTTTTTGGGATCTTTTTCAGGAGGTGATTGGTGGATTCTTTCAACCTCTATTTCCCACTGAGTCTAAAACATCAGGGCAATTTTCCTTGAGAGTTTCTTGAAGGATGATTTCTAGGTCCTTTCTTTGATCATGGCTCTCAGGTAGTCTAATAATTTTTAAATTATCTCTCCTGGATCTCTTTTCCAGATCAGTGGTTTTTCCCATGAGATATTTCACATTGCCTTCTATTCTTTCATTTGTTTGGATCTGTTTAACAGCATCTTGATTTCTCATAAAGTCACTAGCTTCCATTTGCTCCAGTCTAACTCTGAAGGAATGAATCTCCTCAGTGAGCTTTTGAGTTTCTTTTTCCATCTGGGAAATTCAGGTTTTTAAGGCATTTTTCCCCTCATTGCCCTTTTGAGTCTCCTTTGCCATTTGAGTTAGTCTATTTTTTAAGTTGTTATTTTCCTCAGTCAGGTTGTTGACTCTCATTTCATACTTTTCCTGCATCCTTCTCATTTCTCTACCCAATTTTTCCTCCACTTTTCTTATTTAGTTTTTAAAATCCTTCTTAAGGTCCTCTATGGCCTGTAACACACTCATATTTTCATTTGGGGCTTTTGGTGCAGGATTTCTGACCTCACAGTCCTCCTCCTTTTCCATGCTTTGATCCTCTTTGCCCCCAAAATAGGAGTCTAATGTTGAATTTTTCTGTTTGTTTTGTTTTCTTTGCCTTGGCATGTTGCCACTTAATTACTTGACTTTTGGGCTTGTTGCCACAGTAGTACTCTGCCACCAGACAGGGAGGTTCCATCCCAAACATTGGGGTCTTCTCCACTTCCAGAATTTTAGTTGGGTGGCCTCTGTGAAGCCTCCACACACTCTGGCAAGCTGGACACACACCCCAAGACCTCCACCCCAGATGGCAATTCAGATCCAGGGAGGTCAAAGCAAGAGCAATTACCCCCCAGACTAATTGCTGGATCCCCCTACAGTTCTCAGGCCAGGAGCTGAAGCTGCAACTGAAGCTTCAAAGTGGCGTCTGTGCTTCGTCTCCTCAGCCACTTCTCGCCCCCAGGGGAAGAAGAAGACATGTTCTCCATATACTGGTTCCAAAGTCCATAGGGCACTAACCTCTCACTTTGTCCTAGGCATATCTGTGTTGATAATTCTGGAATCGCCTCAGCTGCTGGTGTTCTGGGGTCCCTCCAGCCAGCTGCTGGTCCAGCTGCCTTGGGGCTAAAACCTCAGACTCACGTGGTCCTGGGTTTGGCTCCCAGAGAGCTGTGCTGGATGCTCCTGGCAGGGCTGCTGTGCTGTCCTCAGTGGGAGGTTAGCTTCTCTGTGTCATTCTGTGGGTGCTGGAACTCCAGAAGTTGTTCAGAGTCCCCTTTTACATGATTTTGAGGTGGTGTGGGCTGGAGCACTGTGGAAGTGCTGTTTCTTCCATGCCATCTTGGCTCCACCCCCAAAGATTTTTTTTAATATGATCATTCCCCTTCTTATTCTAGATGCATTGATGTTGTTTGTGCAGAAGTTTTTCAGTTTCAAATTCCATCTTCTATAAGGATTGTATTATGTTCCTACAGTTATTTTACTTTGATCTGTTTTTAAGATGGGCCTATTCCTACCAGTTCTCCTCATCAGCTAGCCCTCTTCCTTAATTTTTATATTTTATTTTTTATACCTCTTTCCTAAAAGGATTTATCTTACTCTCTTCATTATTCATTTTCTCTTTCTATTTACTCTAAATCCTCATTGTCTCATTCGTGACTCCTAGAATTATCTGGTCTTTCCCTTTTCTATATATTCTTCATTCTGTCAAAACTTCCAAGGTATCCATTCTAGAGTCTTCCCTCTAGGTACTTTCTGCCATTGCTTTGTAGAGCTTTCCCCATTGAGTCTACCTTTTCCTTTGTGCCTCATTTCCAGAACAATTTTTATTACTATTAATAATGATGATGATGATAGCTAACATTTATATACAGTGCTTACCCTGTGCCAGGTACTGTGGTAAGCATTTTACAATAATTATTTCATTTGCTTCCCACAACAACTCAGGGAGGTAGGTAGTATTGTTATACCCATTTTAAAGATAAGGAAATGAGGCAAACAGAGGTTGAGTCACACACTGAGGTCATATTTGAATTTAGGATTTCCTGATCCCAGACCCAGCACTCTATCCAGTGTTCCACCTAGCACTGCCTCATGGTAGGGCCCCATATCCACCATATCCCTGATTATGCACTTCACTGGAAATCTATTTGACTTTCCCACCCCATCCCTACATTTACTTGGAAATCTCTCTTTCTTCATGTTCTTCCTCTCCTTCAAATGCCAGTCTCCAGGGGTTCCAAAGTAGACTTTTCAAGCACCAAATCACCAAGATCTTATCCAATGTAACATAGTAATCTCCCTTCAACACCAATCTCTCTTCTTTCAGTGAAACTACCTTCTACATCCAAAGCAAGTCTTTCTTTCTTTCTTCCTTCTTTTTCGTCTTTACCCCCTACTCCTAATCACCTCCACTATAGGTTCTATTAGACCTTGATTTGGCCCTTTCATATCACTCACTCCTTTCTGTCTCCCTATTCCTCTCCTGTCTTCTATGTCCTTTGCCATGTTGTAATGTAGTTCCATAAAAGAAGCCTTCACCTGTAGTCATAGTGTTGCCAAGTTTTGTCAATATTACTCCTGTCCTCTTCACCGTTACCTTTACCAGATTTCTACCTTCACTCTTGTCTCCATGTGTAGAAGGAGAAGACAGAAGTCTCTTACTGGTCTTTGTGTTGTCCCTGTTACTGTGCTTGATTTCTATATTTATGCACTCCTGCATTTCTTTTGTTTGGGTTGTTCAAGAGACAAATAATCTTCTCAGTTCTGGTTTTGTTCCTAAATGTATTTCAAACACTTCTTTATAATTCAACATCCATTTTTTTCCTGTATGGTCAGATTTGCTGCATAGCTTATGTTGGGCTGCATCCTGAGCTCCCTTGCTCTTTGGAAAACATTCCATTCCCTTATCCTTTTTCCAGTAGATGAGTACAGAAAAGTCCTTCATGATTAGAATGCCCTCCTTTTTTGTATTTGAAGATCTTTCTTCCTATGCTTGCAGAACTTGTTTTTTTTTTTTAATAGAATTGCTAAATTTAACCAATATATGTCTTGGAGTTTGAAAACTTGTATTTTGTTTTGTTTGTTTGTTTGAAGGTAATCTGTGAATTCTTGCAAATGGAATTTCATTTTTGATATTTGGAAGTTTTGGACAGTTTTATTCTATTATTTCTTTCATTATGACAAAGTTCTTTGTCTTGCTGTTTTCTTATGGGAAACCTTTGATCCTATGTTGTCTTTATGCATCCTATCTTTGAATTCTGTATGTTTTGCTTGTATAAAGAAAAAATAGTTTCTTTTAATATTACTGGTTTTTCTTCTTTCCTTCTAGGATGCATTTCAGTTGTTTACAATCTATTATTTTCTCATTTTTTCGGAAGGAGTGGGTGAGATTTGCCATTGCAAATTCAAATTTTTCTATTCTGTTCATTATTTTTGCTATGCAAGACATAAATTCTGTTGCCATGATTCTTATTTCTTTAAACTACTCAGGAACAGTGCTGCATAGTTCCATATTCTCTTTAAATTCCACAGGGGCCTCTGCCTCGTCAAGTGTTGGATCATTTCCCACTCTCTTTTTTGGTAGTATTTATTCATAGATGCCTGAACTCATTTACTAGATCTGGAGGCCACATTTCTTTCTTTTACTGTTTTTTTCTGTTGATTTTTCTGTTCGTGATCAGGGTCTTTGAATATATTTCCTAACATTTTCAGTACTTTGGGTCTTTTTACCCCTTATTTTCCTTATAACTCATTTCCTGATTCCCTCCCCTCTGATTGTGGTTTTCTTGGGGGGTGGATCTCAAAGCATCTTAGCTTCCTCCCACACTGGTCAATCATAGTTCACCAACCCCAACAGTCTTTTGCCCAGCTGCCTTTTTGGTGATCAGAACTGGCCCCACTTGGATATTGTGTTTTTCCCTCAGGCTTGGTGTAGTCTATATCTCTCCCTACATGTATCATGTGCTGTCTAGGCCACCTGTCTCATTCCCTTTTCCCCTCAGGTCTTTGACCTAGCATGGCAAGTTGTTTTAAAATAGTATTTTATTTTTTCCAGTGACAAGTAAAGGCAATTGTTAGCATTCACTTAAAAAAACTTTAAGTTCCAAATTTTCTCCCGCCCTTCATCCCCTCCCCCTCTCTAAAATGGTAGGAAAATTAAATGGGTTATATGTGTGCAACCGTGCAAAACATATTTCCTTATGAGTCATGTTGTGAAAGAAGAAATAGACCAAATGGGAAAAAATACAAAAAAAAAAAAAATAAAGAAAGTGAAAGTAGTATGCTTTGATATGTATTTAGACTTTATCAGTTCTTTTTCCTAAAGATGGATAGCATTTTCTATTGAGTCTTTTGGAATTGTCCTGGATAATTGTATTGTTGAGAAGAGCTAAGTCATTCATAGTTAATCATCACACAACATTACTGCTTCTGTGTACAGTTTTCTCCTGCTTCTTAGAACTTTTCACAGAATGGAAGAGGTTGAAATCCTTCTTTTGTGATAAACTGAAAGAAACATAATTAACTCAGGATCAAATACAGCAAATTGTCCAGAATTTGCAGATTTGTATATGTAACCTTTTTTACCATCTTTAAAATTTACTAAGGAATAACTTCCTGACTTCAATTCTTACTCTGATACTTACTAACCATGTAAATGAAAGTTGGAAGATGGAACATATGAAGGAGGACCTGAAAAACCTGACAGTGAGTGGGCAGCACATGCCATGCTCACTCATCCTTAGCCTGGAAATTCTCTTTATATGTGGAATCTCTCTCTCTTCAAAAAAATGAACCATGTTCTAGGAAATTCAAATGACAAAAGATATCCAGAACAATACTGTGGAAATTCAAAGCTATGATACAAAAGATGGTTATTGTGTGCATCATCAAAAAATCATATAGCACCTAAGGATGTGAATGCCATTGTGTTAGACCCTTGGAAAGGGAGATTAAAGGAATTAATCTTTTCTTTCCCTGGGTGAAGATATTAAAAATGACAGAAAAGAAGAATTTAGACTTGAATGAGAAGATTGAAAGTTTAGAGAGGGTGTTCATAGAGAGAATTTGGAAATTCTAAGCAATGGCTATTTCTAGCACTACAGTGGCAAAAAACATTACTGAATAATTTCTGTCCCTACCACCAATAACACATTAGGAAGAACAGGGAGAAATTATCAATCACTTAGTCCCTAGTTTAAAAGGTTGGGCTGAGTTATAGTTACTCAACAACCAATTTCTAAATTCTTATTTTGTTCTTCCTGGTACAAGAGGATGATGAAAGGAGTTGCCTGGTCAGTTTGATGAACTTGGTAGGAACACTGCATAAGACTTGCGGAACCAGTGGCACTAGGTTTCTTCTCCCCAAACAACAGGTTAATCTTACAAGATGGGAAGTTTTTATTTGGAACTTTTGATTATATTTTTCCTACAAATCTGGGGTTTTTACTGTGGGGTTAATCAACTTGTTTTAAAGCACATTTTGATAACTTTTTTTCAATATAATTGATTTTCCCTGTAATCCTAAGCATTTTATTTTATACACTTAAAAACATAATTCTGAGAAGGGGTCCATAGGTTTCATCAGACCATCAAAGAAACCAGTGACACAAAAACATTTAAGAACCTTTGCTATAGAGGATAAGGATATGGTCCTTGGTGCTTACTAAAGGATAAACTCTAGTTTCTGAGATATCTCCCAAGATAAACCAACTGCCTCCTCTTCTTGGGAAGAAAAGATTCTTGTCAGAGGAATCTCTTTTTCACTGACATAAAAGGAGTTACTATTGTAGACTTTAGACTTTTTCAACTCTTCTTTTTCTTCCATCTATTTTTTGTGGAGGGGCATGGGGTGGAAGAAGCTCATAAGGGCACATAGATGATGGATTCCCCCCATCCTCCCCTCTCCAGTAGAGACATTAATGGTTATTTTTCAAAGCAAGTGCATGCTGAATGACTTGTGCTTGTTTCTACATTTTCCCTTTTTTCTTTCCTTTTTTTTGCACACAAGGTACTATTGCTTTAGATATTGACCCTTCATAGGGATCCATTTGATACTGAGAAAAGGCATAAAATTAATTTGGCATAAAAAAAATTAAAAAGCCAGTAAAAGATGATGCAAGGTATTACCCCTTTCATAGATGAATAGTTTGATTCCTGAAAGATGAAAAAAAAAACTTTTGTCGAATAAAAACTCTTGAAATCCATGTATAAAGAAATACAGATTTAATTTGGGGTATAAGTAGTTAGGGACAGAAAATGAATTGTACCATAGAGCCTTAAATCACATTAGAAAGTATATAGAGTGATGCCTCTTCTGTATGTGAATAGTATAATGGTTTAAAGGGGCATATAAAAATCTTTTATTTATTAAAAACTGATAAAATGTAAGTATAAAGATAAAAATTTCAAAAACGCATTTTGTAGATTTTGTAAGGTTTTGGCAATTTATGAATGGATTGAACCAAAACCAGCATGGTCCATCAGCTTATTTGAATATTACTGTTTTAATACTAAAAAGGTAAAATCAAAATTTTTTTTAAAATTCTAGAAGCTATGGTATGATTGGCTTCCATTTACAATGTGTGTATTATTTATATGCATATGTGTATGTATACACACATGCATATATGTATAATTTTTATATAGGTGTGTATGTATACCTTATATGTTCATCATCCCTTACATATCATTTGTTTCATTCGAGTGTAAGCTACCTGATAGCAGAGGGAATGCATTTGTCTTTATTGTAACCCAATCAATCAATAAACATTTTAAAGTGCCTTCTATAAGCCATGTAGTATTAAGGGCTAAGAACATAAAAGTGACAGTTCATCCTCTCAAAGTCCTCAATGTCTAATGAAAAAGAAAACATACAACAATGCACAAATAAGTTAAATACATGATAAATTGGAAAAAAGCAACAAAATGAAGGTTCTAGCATTAAGGGGGATCAGAAAAGTCTTCTAATGGAAGTTGGATTTCATCTGTGACTAGAAAGAAAGAAGGGATGCTAAGATGTGGAGACAAAGGGGGAGCAAATTCTAGGTATGAAGAATAGCCAGTGAAAATGCTTAGAGTTGGATGTGAAGTCTCTTGTACAAGGAAGAAGGAGAATGGTATTACTGGATCACTGAATGCATGGAGTTGAGTAAGGTATAAGAAGACTGTAATAGTGACAAGGTTTTGCAGGCTTTGTGTATCTCAAGGAGAGGATTTTATATTTAATTCTGGAGGTGATAGGGAGTTACTGAAATTTGTTGAGTGTGTGTGTGTGTGTGTGTGTGTGTAAGGGATAATATGGTCGGACCTGTGCTTCACTTTGAAAAATCATGTGCACAGTTGAATGAAAATGGATTACAGTGGGGAAAGACTTTAGACAAGGAGACCGACCAGGAGGTTACTGCAAAAATCTAAACATGGGTGAAGACAGTGTGCCTCAGGTGATGATAGTGTTAGATGAGAGAAGGAGGTGTACATAAAAGACTTTAGGAAGGTAGAATCTATAAGACTTGCCACTAGAGTGGTCATTGGATGAGAAAGACAGTGGGAAGTTGAAGATGACATCTAGGTTTCTAGCTAGCATGACTAGAAGAATGGTAGTGTGCTCAGCAGTGATAGTTCAGAAGGGGGGGGGGTGAATAAAAGATAATAAATTTTATTTTGAATATGTTGAGTTTAAAATGTTTTAGGGATATCTGGTTCTAGATATTCAATAGTTAGTTGGAGATGTAAGGCAGAGGATCAGAAGAAATGATAGAAATAAATAAATAAATAGATCTGAAAATCATCAATGTAGGAATTGAAATTGAATCCATAGGAACTGAGGAGATCATCAAGTGAATTAATACAGACGTGGAAAAGGAGTTACCCTGTGAGACACTTTTGATGAAGATCTAGCAAAGATTGAAAAAGAATTGTCAGGTCAGAGGAGAAAGAGAAGAGTATAATGTCATGAAAGTCTAGACAGAAGAAAATCTCAAGGGGAAGAGTGGGGGTAAATGTTGCCAAAGAATGCAGAAAGGTCAAAAAGAATGAGGATTTTTAAAAGACCATTAGATTTGTCAATGAAGAGATCATTGGTAACTTTGGAAAAAGCAATGTCAGTTGAATGATGAGGCCAGAAATCAGACTATAGACAGTTAAGCTGAGTGAGTGGAAAGAACGTGGAGTATTGCCACAAAATGGAGGAGAACTACATGATGATAGCTAGTGGGGATGGATGGAGGATATTTTGAGGATCGAGGAAGCGTGATCATGTTTGTATAAAATAGGAAAGTATTCAAGAGACAGAGAAAAGTTGAAGATAAATGAGAATAGCATTAATAGAAGGGAAAATGTGCTGGAGAAGACAGGATTGAGTGGAATCTATTGAGCATGTTAAGGAGTCTCCCTTAACAAGGAGAAAGGACAGCTCTTCATCTGAAATAGGGCATATGTGGTAGAAAAGACACCTAGGAGAGCTGAGATAAGGAAGGAAGAGAGACATCTTATAGAAAGTCCTCAGTATTTTTTGCAGGGAAATAAGAGGCAAGGTTCATAGCTGAGAAAATGGGTAGGGGTGGAGCCTTACAAGGCTTAAGAAGAGATAAAAAGATTTGGAAGAGCTACTGTGATGAGTGGGAGAGTTAGTTGATTAGGGAAGTATAAAAACATTGTCTTGTTCCTGTGAGGACTCAGTTGAGATTATGCAACATAAATTTGTAGTCATTGTAGTAGAAAGAAAGAGTATAATTAGTGAAGGGATGACCTTGAGAAAAACCAAGGGATCAAGAGACTGAAGGTTATGGTGAGAACAAAGAAAAGAGTTTGTTTTTCTAAGACATAGAGAGAAGTAGAATGATATCAGATTATGATAAAATAAGGGAACTTTTAGAATTTATATATGTGCAATTGGTGTGTTCTTGGGTGATGGAGAGATCAGAGGCAGGTATGACCATCTCTGTGGGAAGCTGAGGTGGGATCAAGGAAAAGATTATGGTAAATAAGTAAGTTGATGAACTGGGAGGTTAGAATGTTTGAGGGAGTATGAATATGTAAATGGAAGTTTTCTGTTTTTGTTTTTAGCCCTGTGATGTCAAATAGATATGGATCCCTGAATGTCAAATGGTGCCTTAAAAAACCACACATTAAAATTATTAATATTATTAGTGTTTTTATTTATGTTTAAAATATTTTTCAATTATATTTTAATCTAGTTTGGCCTGCACTCAGGAGGCACTAGTGGTTAGTTTGACAGGTTTGCTCTAGCATGAGCTAAAGAGTTGGGGAAGAGTGAAAGAATGTGAGCCATGTATTAAACTCATTCAAGAAGGAAGGTTAGCTTCCTGGGATTCAGTAGATAATAGCTACCCAAATTTTGATTAGATCAATACAGATTAAGTGAACTTCAAAGGAAGGAAGGTTACTGAGTAATGGTTGCAGAAGGAGAACATGGAAGAACATGGAGAACAATGGAGCAAGGAGAGTTCCAAGTCCCTCACTTCAACTAATGAGTGGGGGGAATGAATGATAATTCAAACAGTGCTAAAAAAAAAAAAGTAGATAAGGAGTCTGTGACATCAGGAGGGAATCAGGTCTCAGTGATAGCCAAAAGATGAAAGAAAGAAAAAAAAGATTTAAGATGAAAGCTTATTTATTACTTACACAACAGTCATTCCAGAGAACACTGTAAAGAGATGGGTAGCTTTAGAATTGGATACTGGGGAGGTTGGGTTGAAAGTATGGGAAGAAAAGAGAATAAGTGGGGGGGATGGAGAATAGGGTTTGAATAATGATTGTTTGGAGTTAGAACCACTGGGAATGAGAGGCATGACAATTGGAAATATATTAGTCATAGAAAATTAGTTTAGTTTGGCTATTAACATTACAGCAGGTAGGTAGACTTGGGATGAAGTCCTCTCAGGGTATTTAGGTGCCTCAGGTAAGGGGATCAATGGGAGCACCTGATGGAATGGATTTTACTATTGCTGCATGCAGGCCATGACAGAATACAGGTAAAAGCAAAAGGACTGAATGTAATCCCTCTGTAGTCTGCAGAGAGAAAACATTCATTCTATGTGGGAAAAGCCAATTCTAGAAGGCTGGCACATGATGGGATGGCCTCTGAAATCTTTTCAAATTCTCTTTGTCTTTATCTCTCTGTCTCTGTCTTTGTCTCGCTCTGTTTCTCTCTTTCTCTGTCTCTCTATGTCTTTTTTGTGTCTCTGTATCTGTCTCTGTCTGTCTGTCTGTCTCTGTTGCATTTAAGTAAATTCAATTTGGCCTTTGTATGTGTACACACACACACACACACACACACACACACACACACACACACATATAAATCTATAGATCCACAGGTAGACAGAAAGATAGATAGATAGACACACAGATAGAAAGATAGGAGATAGATATAGAGGTAGAGATAGTAGTTGTAGATGTAGAAATAGATATGGATATATGGATATTGATATAGATGTGGGACTTTCCCTCTCTACAGGTATAGATATAGTTATTAAGAGAGAGTTATATACACATATACCTATCTCTAGAACTGGAAAGGACTTCAGAAATATCTATCTAGCTATGCAGATACAGATATAGATAGATAGATAGAAAGATAGATAGATAGATAGAAAAAGAAAGAAATAAAGGTAGGTAGATCTCCATAGATAGATGAATAGCTGACTAGCTGGACAAATGGATAAACAAACAAGTGGATGGATGGATAGTTGGATACTTTTTTTAAATTTTAAAATGAGGTCATTTTATCCTCCCCCTTATTTTATAGATAAGAAAACTCACATCGGAGGCGGAGCCAAGATGGCGGAGTAGAAAGAGCTAGTCCAAGCCTCTCTGCCCCCAGATTCTCCACAAACCATGTAAAAAAGGACTCTGAAAAACTTCTGGAGCCCCAACACCCACAGAACGACACAGAGAAGCTAACCTCCCGCTGAGGACAGCCCAGCACCCTGCAGGAAGGACCAGCGCAGCGGTCTGGGAGCCGGCAGAGCACAGAGCGCAGGAGCCGAGCCGAGCCCAGGTCCACGTGAGCCGAGGTTTTAGCCCCAGGGCGGCAGGGCCAGCAGCCGGCTGGAGGAACCCCAGAACACCAGGAACTGTGGAGACGCCAGAATTATCAACATAGACTTGCCTAGGACAAAGTAAGAGGTTAGTGTCCTATGGACTTTGGGACCTGTATTTGGGGAATGCGTCAGCTCCCTCCCCTGGGGGCTAGAAGCTGCTGAGGAGACACGCCATTGTGTAGTTTTCATAGGCATTTCCGGCTCCCAGCCTACAAATTGTGGGGAGATCCAGCGATCAGTCTTGGGGGGTAATCGCTCTTGCTTTAACCTCCCTGGATCTGGATTGTGATGTAGGGTGGAAGTTGTGGGTGGGTTTACAGCTTGCCAGAAACGGAAGTTGCCCCCCACACGTTCGGGACGAAAATTCCTCTATCTGGCCTTAAAGCCATAGTGTGGCAACAAGCCCAAAAGTCAAGCAATTAAGTGGCAACATGCCAAGGCAAAGGAAACAGAAAAATGCAACCCTAGACTCCTATTTTGGGGGCATAGAGCGGGAAAAGGACTGTGAGGTCAGAAGTCCTGCTCCAAAAGCCCCAGGGGAAAACATGAGTGGGTTGCAGGCCATAGAGGACCTTAAGAAGGACTTTAAAAATCAAATAAGAGAAGTGGAGGAAAAATTGGAAAGAGAAATGAGAAGGATGCAGGAAAAGTATGAAATGAGGGTCAACAGCCTGACTGAGGAAAACAACACCTTAAAAAATAGACTAACTCAAATGGCAAAGGAGGCCCAAAAGGGCAATGAGGAGAAGAATGCCTTAAAAAGTCGAATTTGCCAGATGGAAAAAGAATCTCAAAAGTTCACTGAGGAGATTCATTCCTTCAGAGTTAGACTGGAGCAAATGGAAGCTAGTGACTTTATGAGAAATCAAGATGCTGTTAAGCAGATCCAAACAAATGAAAGATTAGAAGGCAATGTGAAATATCTCATGGGAAAAACCACTGACCTGGAAAATAGATCCAGGAGAGACAATTTAAAAATTATTGGACTACCTGAAAGCCATGATCAAGGAAAGAACCTAGAAATCACCCTTCAAGAAATTCTCAAGGAAAACTGCCCTGATGTTTTAGATCCAGAGGGCAAAATAGAGGTTGAAAGAATCCACCGATCACCTCCTGAAAAAGATCCCAAAAAGAAAACTCCCAGAAATATTATAGCCAGGTTCCAGAATCCCCAGATCAAGGAGAAAATACTACAAGCAGCCAGGAAGAAACAATTTCAATATTGTGGAAACACAATCAGAATAGCCCAGGACCTGGCAGCTTCTACACTGAGGGATTGAAGGGCATGGAATATGATATTCCAGAGGGCAAAAGAACTGGGAATGAACCCAAGGGTCACCTACCCAGCAAAACTGAGTATTTTGTTTCAGGGGAAAATATGGTCATTCAGTGGAATAGAGGACTTTCAAGCATTCTTGAGGAAAAAACCAGAGTTGAATAGAAAATTTGACATCCAGACGCAAGAAGCAAGAGATGCCTGAGAAGGTAATCAGGGAAAAGAAATCAAAAGGAACTTATCAAAGTTGAACTATTTACATTCCTATATGGAAAAGCAATAACTGTGACTGATGATATCTTTCTCACTATGAAAATAATGGAAGAAGGGGGTGTGGTCATATGAATACATATGTGAATGTGCGTGTATATGGTTACAGTTATATATGGATAGAGGGCATAGGTTGAATTTGTTGGGAAGGGAGAATACTCAAGGGATGAAATTATGAGGTGAGAGAGGAAAGTGGCAAGAGGAGATGGGGAGAGACATGGTAGGGTAAACTATCTCATGTAGGGGAAGTGGTTGCAAAGGAGGGGGAGAATAAGGAAGGCTAAAAAGGCAAAACCACATTCACATTGAATTTGGTTCAGGGAGAAAATGACATACATACTAAATGGGATATCTCAACCTGCAGCAGGATAGGGGGAAGGGGGACGAGAGGAGGGATGATGGATGGGAGGGCATCCTTGGGGTGAGGGGAGGTTGGAAGTACCCACTATAGAAGAGGGACAGGATCATGTAGGGAATGGACCAGGTGGGGGGTGGGATGAGTGGGAGGGAATTATAAGCAGCCTTGTACAATATATCTACTATGATAATGTTTTGCATAGCTAGACATGTACAACATATACTGAATTACTTATCTCCCAAGAAGGAATGGGTGACAAGGGAGGAAGGAAATGGATCTGAAATTCGAGGTCGTAACATTAAATGTTTCAAATATATATATAAATACTAAAAAAAAAAAAAAGAAAACTCACATCATAGGAGGGACAGTGATTTGTCCAAGGTTTCATTAGCAACAGAAATCCCACACTAGATTTAAACTCAGCTTCTTTGATTCCAGAGCCAACACTCTTTCCAATGTTTCCTGATATTCTGCTAATGAGTCAGAATATGCTTTCCTAAGCTACAGCTCCCTGTATTTTATTGTTTATTCAGTTTTCTGATGCCATTTGCATTATGGGAAACTTTCCAATTCAGCTTCGTGCTTGCCTCCCTTATTCTCCTGGGGATAGTTTACTCTCTAGAAAGATCTTTGACCCTGTTTTACAGAGAAACTTCACCTAGCCCCCTGATGATTTTTTTCTTTACCTCACTAAATTTTAGATAATATTTCTCTCTCAAGTTCCAAAACACAGGTTAGAATTAGGATATGCCTGATTTTCTTCCCAAATGGAATTAAATTTTGGCTTTCCATGATCAGGAAGAATAGGATGCTTTCAAATTTAGTTTTGGATTAAACCAATTTAATTTTAACAACATTCAACAAAAAAAACCAAAAATAAAATGTGCATTCTCTCAACTCGTGGTAAGTCCATTTATCATTCCAGTACTTTGGGATCTCTGGGCTCAAAATAGGGGAAGGGAGTGGGAGAAATGACCAGGAGTGGTTGAAATAAAGCCCTTAGTCTCAGTGGCACAACTGTAAGAGGTTGGCGGAAGGCCCTATTTTCATTATGATGAGGGAAAGAATATTTAATTTTTTTAAATAAATTTTTATACTATAGTTACAGAAAAAAAATATTTCATAGTATTCTCCTTTAGAACAACCACCACTCCACTACAAAAGGAAAAGTAAAATTAAATAGTATGATTACAACTGACAAAATATATATAACATTCAAATTCTGTTGTCCACCATTTCTTGAGAGAAAGGAGATATGTTCCAACATAAGAAGCAGCATGGTACAGGGGAAAGATCATTAAATCTGGAATCAAAGTTTGAAATCTGTTCCTGTCACACACTACCTGTGTGACTGAGCAAAGCAAAATGATTTGTAAATCAATTTGAAAAATGAGAGGTTTAGACAAGATGACCTATACAGAGGGCTGCATATAAAGCTATGATTCTATAATCACATGAAACCATGACTTACCCTGCCACATAAGCAGGACTTATTAAGGCTTGTTGCTTAATTGAGCTGAGTTCTGTTATCTGATAATTTGGTCTACTATTACCAAAATATGTAGACTTTATGTCAGGAAAAACTATGTCATAGACTTTGTCAGGAAACTCTTCCTAAAATTGATAGTTGTCCCAAAGTGAAGTTGCCTCTTCCTTAGAAGTCTCAAGTAGAGGCTGGAAAATCATCTATCTATTTTATTATAGTGGGAATTCCATTTGTTTATAGGTTGAACTGCATGGTCACTGATCTTCCTTCAAACTCTCAAATTTTGTAATTCTTGGTGTTGTTTGCTCTATTGTTTTCCCAGTCCTACTTTTTTAACTCTATAATAGTTTCCTTAAATCTTTAGCATTCATGAATTCAGGTATTTTTTTTTTAATTTTGTTAATTTGATTTTCATTTCCTTTTTTTTTGATTAAGTTAATAATTTGAAAAAAAATTAGCATTTATTTATTTTTGCTTTTTGGAGGGCAATTGGGGCTGACTGATTTGCCCAAGGTCACACAGCTAGTTTTTTGTGTTAAGTGTCTGAGGTCAGATTTGAACTCAGGTCCTCCTGACTCCAGGGCCAGTGCTCTATTCACTGTGCCACCTAGCTGCCCCTTTCTTATTCTTTTTTTTTTCTTTTTAAACAAATGCTTTATTAACTTCTGTTTTACATCATTCATTTCCGCCAGATTTTGAGTTACAATCATTTTCCCCCCATTATTCCCCTACCCAACCTCCCAGAATAGCAGTCCCACAAGATATTGCTTCCTCCAATCTGCTCTCTCCCATACCTTCTCCCATACCCCCATCGACTTTTCCATTAGAGGAAGATGAATCTTTGTGTCCCAATGCCTGCACATCTTATCTCCCAATTATAGGCAAAAGAGTATTACTAATAGTATTTATATATATATTTGAAACATTTAATGTTACGACCTCGAATTTCAGATCCATTTCCTTCCTCCCTTGTCACCCATTCCTTCTTGGGAGATAAGTAATTCAGTATATGTTGTACATGTTTAGCTATGCAAAACATTATCATAGTAGATATATTGTACAAGGCTGGTTATAATTCCCTCCCACTCATCCCACCCCCCACCTGGTCCATTCCCTACATGATCCTGTCCCTCTTCTATAGTGGGTACTTCCAACCTCCCCTCACCCCAAGGATGCCCTCCCATCCATCATCCCTCCTCTCATCCCCCTTCCCCCTATCCTGCTGCAGGTTGAGATATCCCATTTAGTATGTATGTCATTTTCTCCCTGAACCAAATTCAATGTGAATGTGGTTTTGCCTTTTTAGCCTTCCTTATTCTCCCCCTCCTTTGCAACCACTTCCCCTACATGAGATAGTTTACCCTACCCTGTCTCTCCCCATCTCCTCTTGCCACTTTCCTCTCTCACCTCATAATTTCATCCCTTGAGTATTCTCCCTTCCCAACAAATTCAACCTATGCCCTCTATCCATATATAACTGTAACCATATACACACACATTCACATATGTATTCATATGACCACACCCCCTTCTTCCATTATTTTCATAGTGAGAAAGATATCATCAGCACATTGCTTTTCCATATAGGAATGTAAATAGTTCAACTTTGATAAGTTCCTTTTGATTTCTTTTCCCTGATTACCTTCTCAGGCATCTCTTCCTTCTTGTGTCTGGATGTCAAATTTTCTATTCAATTCTGGTTTTTTCCTCAAGAATGCTTGAAAGTCCTCTATTCCACTGAATGACCATATTTTCCCCTGAAACAAAATACTCAGTTTTGCTGGGTAGGTGACCCTTGGGTTCATTCCCAGTTCTTTTGCCCTCTGGAATAACATATTCCATGCCCTTCGATCCCTCAGTGTAGAAGCTGCCAGGTCCTGGGCTATTCTGATTGTGTTTCCACAATATTGAAATTGTTTCTTCCTGGCTGCTTGTAGTATTTTCTCCTTGATCTGGGGATTCTGGAACCTGGCTATAATATTCCTGGGAGTTTTCTTTTTGGGATCTTTTTCAGGAGGTGATCGGTGGATTCTTTCAACCTCTATTTTGCCCTCTGGATCTAAAACATCAGGGCAGTTTTCCTTGAGAATTTCTTGAAGGGTGATTTCTAGGTTCTTTCTTTGATCATGGCTTTCAGGTAGTCCAATAATTTTTAAATTGTCTCTCCTGGATCTATTTTCCAGGTCAGTGGTTTTTCCCATGAGATATTTCACATTGCCTTCTAATCTTTCGTTTGTTTGGATCTGCTTAACAGCATCTTGATTTCTCATAAAGTCATTAGCTTCCATTTGCTCCAGTCTAACTCTGAAGGAATGAATCTCCTCAGTGAACATACTTTTCCTGCATCCTTCTCATTTCTCTTTCCAATTTTTCCTCCACTTCTCTTTATTTGATTTTTAAAGTCCTTCTTAAGGTCCTCTATGGCCTGCAACCCGCTCATGTTTTCCCCTGGGGCTTTTGGAGCAGGACTTCTGACCTCACAGTCCTTTTCCCGCTCTATGCCCCCAAAATAGGAGTCTAGGGTTGCATTTTTCTCTTTCCTTTGCCTTGGCATGTTGCCACTTGATTGCTTGACTTTTGGGCTTGTTGCCACACTATGGCTTTAAGGCCAGCTAGAGGAATTTTCGTCCCGAACGTGTGGGGGGCAACTTCCGTTTCTGGAAAGCTGTAAACCCACCCACAACTTCCACCCTACATCACAATCCAGATCCAGGGAGGTTAAAGCAAGAGTGACTGCCCCCCAAGACTGATCGCTGGATCTCCCCACGATTTGTAGGCTGGGAGCCGGAAATGCCTATGAAAACTACAAAATGGCGTGTCTCCTCAGAGGCTTCTAGCCCCCAGGGGAGGGAGCTGACGCATTCCCCAAATACATGTCCCAAAGTCCATAGGACACTAACCTCTTACTTTGTCCTAGGCATGTCTATGTTGATAATTCTGGAGTCGCCACTGCTCCTGGTGTTCTGGGGTTCCTCCAGCTGGCTGCTGGCCCTGCCGCCCTGGGGCTAAAACCTCGGCTCACGCGGACCTGGGCTCGGCTCAGCTCTGCGCTCTGCAGGGTGCTGGTTCCCAGACTGCTGTGCTGCTCCTTCCTGCAGGGCTGCTGGGCTGTCCTCAGCGGGAGGTTAGCTTCTCTGTGTCGTTCTGTGGGTGCTGGGGCTCCAGAAGTTGTTCAGAGTCCTTTTTTACATAGTTTGTGGGGAATCTGGGGGCAGAGAGGCTTGGATGAGCTGTTTCTACTCCGCCATCTTGGCTCCGCCCCCCTTTCTTATTCTTTAAAAAAATCATTTCTTGCACTCCACACATTTTCATATTTATTTCATTTAGCCATCTTTTTAAATATAATTATTTTTCTATTAATAATTTTAATTCCTAAAATATTTAGGGTGATAATACTTTTTATCTTTTGTTAGTATTTACTATTCCTAATTTAAAGAGTGTACTTATCTTTGTGATTTTAAATTTCTTTCTTTATGCTGCAGTATGTAATCAGTTTTTGGAATGGTACTATGTAATGTTAGGAACACGTGTACCCTTTAATAATTCTATCCAAGTATTCCCATGTATCTTTAAAAATCTTATTTTGTCAATGACTCATTCATCTCCATGTTTTTCTTTCATTTTCTCTTGGTTTAATCGAACTCTGAAGGACAGATATTAAGTTTTCCTACTATTATTGTGTTACTCTCAATTAATTTTTGAAGTTTCTTTATAATTGTCTTTCAAGAAGCTATATATATTAAGAAGCTATAAGCTATATACATATTAAGAAGCCATATATATTTATATATGTAAATGTATTTTATATAAATATGTAAATATAAAATATTGTAACCTATTATAATAAATTAAGTATATAAATAAATATAAATTTATATATAAATATATTTAAGAATCTATAAATAAGAAGCCATATATATATATATACATATATATGTATACACACATATCCATTTGGTGATGATAACTGCATTACTCATATCATAGAATTATAGTACTATAGATCTAAAGTTTAAAGGTCCTCAGAAGCCATCCAATCCAAGCCCCTCATTTTACATTTGTAGAAAGTGAGGTCTATTTATTGAGGTTAAGTATCAGAGGTAGGATTTGGACCCAGGTCTCCTTATTCAAAACCCAGTCCTCTTTCTACTGCATTATGGTATTTTCCTTCCTTATCTATCATTTTACTTACTGATTTTATTGGTGTCTTACTCAAAACTGAAAGAGTAATTCCTGATTTTTTAGAATCACCCAAGGCATAGTGAATTTTATTTCAATCTCTCATTTTTCATATACTATATAGTCTGAATGTGTTTCTTGTATATTGACATTGTTAGATTTATTTTTAATCCCTCCATTTTCTTTTTCTGGTGAAATGAATCTATTTTTATTATGGCTATAATTGCTAATTCTGAGTTTCCTTCTATTATTTTTTTATTATTATATTCTTCTTTGTCCCTCTGAGGTTCTTTTGCTTTCTTATGCTTTCATATATGCAGTAGAGCAAAGAGCAAAATCTGTTTTAAAGTGGACATAATCAGGGTTTAATTCTGAGTTGTGGAAATGTTGTTCTAGGCCTCAGGTCCTCTTTACTGTTATTTTCTAAATTCTGAATTATTATTTTCTGAATTATATGTTTAAAAAGAATAGCAAGTTTTATGTAATAGAATTGCAGTTTCATATGCAATCACCTCTTTTTTTATTATGCTATGTTATGGAAATGCTTGTTTTATCTACACATTAAAAATTGAATCAATTTTGGTCAAGATGGTGGAGTAGAATCAGCACTTCTGTGGAGCTCTGGCCCACACCACTTCAAAATTATGTAAAAGGAGGACTCTGAATGACCTCTGGAGCCCCAGAACCCACAAAATGACAAGAGAAGCTAACCTCCCACTGAGGACAGCCTGGCAGCCCATCAGGGAGTGGCCAGCACAGACCTCTGGGAGCCGAGCCCAGGACCAAGTGAGTCTGAGGTTTTATCCCCAGGGTGGCCAGGCCAGCAGCCAGCTGGAGGGACCCTAGAAAACCAGCAGCTGTGACATTTCCAGAATTATCAACACATAGATGCCTAGGACAAAGTGAGAGGTCAGTGCCCTATGGACTTTGGGACCAGTATTTAGGAGTGCATCAGCTTCTTCACCTGGGGATGAGAAGCCACTGAGGAGCTGGTACAGCCACCATGTTGCAGCTTCAGTTGCAGGTTCAGCTCCTGGCCTGCTGACTGTAGGGGGACCAGGCAATCAGTCTTGAAGGTAATTACTCTTGCTTTAACCTTCTTGGATCTGGTTTGCAGTCTAGGGTGGAGGTCTTGGGGTGTGTGACCAGCTTGCCAGAGCATGTCGGGGCTTCAGGGAGTACACAAAACTAATACTTCCAGCAGCTGAGAAACCCCAGTGTTTGAGAAGGAAGCTCCCCTGGCTTTTGGCAGAGTCCTACTGTGGCAACAAGCCCAAAAGTCAAGTAATTGAGTAGCAACATTCCTAGGCAAAGGAAACAAAATAAACAGAAAAATTCAACACTATACTCCTATTTTGGGGGCAAAGAGGATCGAAGCATGGAATAGGAGGAGGACTGTGAGGTCAGAACTCCTGCACCAAAAGCCCGAAATGAAAATATGACCTGGTTACCGGTCATAGAGGACCTTAAGAAACAGATAAGATAAGTGGAGGGAGAATTAGGAAGAGAAATGAGAAAGATGCAAGAAAAGTATGAAATGAGAGTCAACAGCCTGACCGAGGAAAATAACTCCTTAAAAATAGACTAACTCAAATGGCAAAAGAGGCTCAAAAAGGCAATGAGGAGAAGAATGCCTTAAAAAGCCAAATTTGCCAGATGGAAAAAGAATCTCAAAAGCTCACTAAGGGGAATCATTCCTTCAGAATTAGACTGGAGCAAATGAAAGCTAGTGACTTTATGAGAAATCAAGATGCTGTTAAGCAGATCCAAACAAATGAAAGAATAAAAGGCAATGTGAAATATCTCATGGGAAAAACCACTGACCTGGAAAATAGATCCAGGAGAGATAATTAAAAATTATTGGACTATCTAAAAACCATAATCAAAGAAGGAACCTAGAAATCATCCTTCAAGAAATTCTCAAGGAAAATTGCCCTGATGTTTTAGAACCAGAGGGCAAAATAGTGGCTGAAAGAATCTACCAATCTTCTCCTAAAAAGATCCCCAAAAGAAACTCCTAGAAATATTGTAGCCAGGTTCCAGAATTCCCAGATCAAGGGGAGAATAATAAAAAGCAGCCAGGAAGAAACAATTTCAATATTTTAGAAACACAATAAGGATAACACAGTATCTGGCAGCTTCTACACTGAGGGACAGAAGGGCATGGAACGTGATATTCAGGAGGGCAATGGAGCTGGGATGAAAACCAAGAATCACCTACCCAGCAAAACTGAATATCATTTTTCAGGTGAAAATATGGTCATTCGGTGGAATAGAGGACTTTCCAGCATTCTTGATGAAAAAACCAGAGTTGAATACAAAATTTGACATTCAGACACAAGAAGCAATAGATGCTTGAGGAAGTAAACAGGGAAAAGAAATCACAAAGAACCTATTGAAGTTGAACTATTTATATTCCTACATAGAAAAATGATCACTGTAACTGATGAAACTTTTCTCAGTATAAAAATAGCTGAAGAAGGGTATATGGGTATATTAATATGTATGTGAATGTGTGTATATATGTTTACAGGTATGCATAGATAGAGGGCACAGGTCAAATTTAATGGGAAGGGATGATACTTAAGGGGTGAATTTTTTTTTTAATTAATTTATTAGTTTAGTTTCAGTTAACAAGATTCAATTCCACAGTTCTTTGATTTTCAAATTTCCTTTACTTCCCTCCCCCCTCCCCTCATGACAGCATATAGTACAGTATAGGGTCTGCAAATGCATTCATATTAAACATTATTCCAATTACAAAGGCATATTGTACTAGGTGGGATGAAAGATGGTAAGGAAGAAGTAAAACCAAACAATGAGAAGAACAAGATCATTTAGTTTGCTTCCATCAGGATTCAGGCTCAGTTCTTTCTAGTTATATCACTGGATGGCTCATTTCTCACTTTCTTGAGTCATTCGGGATTAACTTATATCACTGCATTGCTGAAAAGAGTCCAGTCTGTCATAGTTGGTCATCACAGATATGGTATGTCTGTGATTGTATACAAATTTCTTCTGATTCTACTCTTCTCGCTCAGCATCAGTTTGTATAAGTCTCTCCAGGTAATTATGAAATCCGTCACCTCCTCGTTTCTTATAGCACAATAAAATTCCATTACATTCATATACCACAACTTGTTTAGCCATTCCCCAATTGATGGGCACCCCTTTAGTTTCCAATTCTTTGCAACCACAAAAAGGGCTGCTAAAAATATTTTTGTACATATGGTTCTTCCTCCCACTACTATGATCTCTTTGGGATATAACCCTAAAAGTGGTATGGCTGGGTCAAAGGGTATGAAATTATTTATAATCCTTTGGGCATAATTCCAGATTGCTCTCCAGAATGGTTGGATAAGTTCACAACTCCACCAGCAATGTATTAGCGTTCCAATTTGCCCACATTCTCTCCAGCATTTGTCACTTTCTTGTTTTTTCATCTTAGCCAATCTGACTGGAGAGATGTGGTATCTCAGAATTGTTTTGATTTGCATTTCTCTAATTAATAGTGATTTAGAGCATTTCTTCATATGCTTATAGATATCTTTAATTTCTTTCTCTGAAAACTTCCTGTTCATATCCTTTGACCATTTATCAATTGGGGAATGACTTGTATTCATATAGATTTGGCTCAATTCTCTATAAATTTTAGAAATGAGTCCTTTATCAGAGACACAAGTTGTAAAAATTCTTTCCCAATTTCCCACCTCCCTCTTGATCTTGGTTACATTGGCTTTGTTTGTACAGAAGCTTTTCAATTTAATGTAATCAAAATTATCCATTTTGCATTTTATAATGCTCTCTAATTCTTGTTTGGTCCTAAAGTCTTCCCCTCTCCACAGATCTGTCAGGTAAACTATTCCTTGCTTTCCCAAATTGCTTACAGTATCATCCTTTACACCTAGATCATGCACCCATTTAGACTTGATTTTGGTGTATGGTGTTAGATAGTGATCTATGCCCAGTTTCTGCAATACTGTATTCCAGTTTTCCCAGCAGTTTTTGTCAAATAGTGCATTCTTATCCCAAAAACTGGGGTCTTTGGGTTTATCGAACAAGAGATTGCTATATTCATTAGCTGCTGGGTCTCCTGGACTTAATCTATTCCATTGATCCACTACTCTACACCTCTGCCAGTACCAAGCAGTTTTGATGACTGCTGCTGTATAATACAGATTAAGATCTGGCATAGCTAGTCCACCTTCCCTAGCATTTGTTTTCATTAATGCCCTTGATATTCTAGACCGTTTGTTTTTCCAAATAAATTTTGTTATTATTTTGTCTAACTCTCCAAAGTAGTTTTTTGGTAAATTGATTGGAATGGCACTAAATATATAATTTAGTTTGGGTAAAATTGTCATTTTTATTATATTAGCTCGACCCAGCCATGAGCAATTGATATTTTTCCAACTATTTAGATCTGCTTTTATTTGTGTGAGAAGTGTTTTGTAGTTGTGATCATATAGATTCTGGGTTTGTTTTGGCAAGTAGATTCCCAAATATTTTATAATGTCTACAGTGACTTTAAATGGGATTTCTCTTTCTATCTCTTGCTGTTGAGTTTTATTAGAGATGTACAGGAATGCTGAGGATTTATGTGGTTTTATTTTATATCCTGCAACTTTGCCAAATTTATTTATTATCTCAAGTAATTTTTTACTTGATTCTCTAGGATTCTCTAAGTATATCATCATATCATCTGCAAAGAGTGACAGCTTGGTCACTTCTTTGCCTAATTTGATTCCTTTGATTTTTTTTTCTTCTCTAATTGCTACTGCTAACGTTTCTAGTACCAGATTGAATAAGAGGGGTGATAGTGGACACCCTTGTTTCACTCCTGATCTTATTGGAAAGGCTTCTAGTTTATCCCCATTGCATATAATACTTGCTGATGGTTTTAGATAGATGCTAGCAAATTTTTAAGGAAGGCTCCATTTATTCCTATACTTTCTAGTGTTTTTAATAGGAATGGATGTTGTACTTTGTCAAAAGCCTTTTCTGCATCTATTGAGATGATCATGTGGTTTTTGCTAGTTTTGTTGTTGATATGCTCAATTATATTGATGGTTTTCCTAATATTAAACCATCCTTGCATTCCTGGAATGAATCCTACCTGATCAGGGTGTATTATTTTTTGTGATAAGTTGTTGGAGTCTTTTGGCTAATATTTTATTTAGAATTTTTGCATCTAAATTCATGAGGGAGATTGGTCTATAATTTTCTTTCTCTGTTTTATCTCTTCCTGATTTAGGAATCAGTACCATATTTGTGTCATAGAAAGAGTTTGGTAGGACTCCTTCTTGACTAATTTTTCCAAATAGTTTGTAGAGTATTGGAATCAACTGTTCTTTAAATGTTTGATAGAATTCAATAGTGAACCCATCTGGCCCTGGAGATTTTTTCCTAGGGAGTTCATTGATGGCTTGTGTGATTTCTTTTTCTGAGATGGGGTTATTTAGGTAATTCACTTCCTCTTCAGTTAATCTGGGCAATTTGTGATTTTGTAAATATTCATCCATTTCACTAAGATTGTCATATTCATGTGCATACAATTGGGAAAAATAATTCCTCATTATTTTTTTGATTTCCTCTTCATTGGAGGTAGATTCACCCTTTTTATTTTTGATACTCATAATTTGGTTTTCTTCTTTCTTTTTTTTATCATATTGACTAAGGGTCTATCAATTTTGTTGATTTTTTCATAAAACCAGCTCTTGGTTTTATTTATTAATTCAATGGTTTTCTTAATTTCAATTTTATTAATCTCACCTTTGGTTTTCAATATTTCTAATTTAGTACTAAATTGGGGATTTTCAATTTGTTCTTTTTCTAGCTTTTTCAATTGCATGTCCAATTCATTGACCTCCCTTCTCTCTGCTTTAATTAAGTATGCACTCAGGGATATAAAACTTCCCCTGAGAACTGCCTTTAGTGCATCCCACAAATTTTGGTATGTTGTTTCATTATTATCATTCTCTTGAATGAAATTATTGATTGTTTCTATAATTTCTTCTTTGACCCACCAATTTTTTAGGATTAAATTGTTTAATTTCCAATTAGTTTTTAGTCTATCTTTCCATGGCCCTTTATTGCATATAATTTTTATTGCATCATGATCTGAGAATGATGCGCTTAATATTTCTGCCTTTCTGCACTGGATTGTGAGGTTTTTATGCCCTAGTACATGGTCTCTTTTTGAGTATGTACCATGCACTGCTGAGAAGAAAGTAAATTCCTTTTTATCCCCATTCACTTTTATCCAGAGATCCATCATATCTAGTCTCTCTAAGATTCTATTCACCTCCTTAACTTCTTTCTTGTTTATTTTGAGGTTAGATTTATCGAGTTCAGAGAGGGGGAGATTAAGGTCCCCCACTAGTATAGTTTTGCTATCTATTTCTTCCTCTAATTCCTTTAACTTCTCCTCTAGGCATTTGGATGCTATACCACTTGGTGCATATATATTAAGTAGTGATATTGCTTCATTCTCAATGGTGCCTTTTAGTAGGATATAGTTTCCTTCCTTATCTCTTTTAATTAGATCTATTTTTGCTTTTGCTTTATCTGAGATAAGTATTGCTACCCCTGCTTTTTTTACTTTAGCTGAGGCATAATAAATTTTACTCCAACCTTTTACCTTTACCCTGTGGGTATCCCTTTGTTTCAAATGTGTTTCTTGAAGACAGCATATTGTAGGATTATGGTTTTTAATCCATTCTGCTATCCTCCTCTGTTTTATGGGAGAGTTCATCCCATTCACATTCACAGTAATGATGACTATCTGTCTCTTCCCTTCCATCCTATTCCCTCCCCTGTTTATGTTTTTGTTTCTTCCTTCTCCCTTCCCCTCCTTGAAGTTTTCCCTTTTGACCGCCCCCTCCCTCAGTGTTCCCACCCAGTGACCCCCTTCTTAACCTACCCTCTCCCCTTACTACTATTTCCCTCCCTTATAATCCCTCCCTTTAGTCTCCTCCTTTTCACCCCCCCTTACCCTCCCACTATCTATAGGACACAATAAATTTTTATACTTATCAGAGTAAATTACTCCCCATTTGATTCCAAACCAATGAGAGCAAATTTCAAACAGTGCTCCTCTCCCTCCCTCCAATTCCTCTATTTAATGAATTTATGTGTCTATTCATGTTAGATTCTTAAACTTCACTGATTAATTTGATCCTTCTTTGAACCAGAACCAGTGAGAATAGTGTTTAAATGATATTCCTCTCCCTCTTACTTTCCCTTCTTCTATAGTGTGTTTTGATGCCTCTTCAGATGGCATATTTTACCTTTTCCTAGCTCATCCTTTCCTTTTTCCCATTACAGTACCTTTGATCCCCTTAATAGTCTTTTTTTTTTTTAGACTCCATGTTAGTGCATTCATACCCACACCCTCTAAGTATAACCCTTTTGCAGGTCATGATAATCATAGAGATTTCAAATATTGACAGTTATCAGCTCCACATATAGGGATGTGAACATTTTGCTCTTGTTGCATCCCAGGTAATGAGCTTGTGTTTGTGGGTGTGGGTGTGTGCACTTCTGCGTGTGTGAGTCTATGTTACCCTTGTTTACCTTTTTATGTTCTTCTGGAGTCTTGTAATTGGAGATCAAATTTTCCATTGAGCTCTGGCTTTTTCATTAGGAAAGTCTGGAAGTCCCTTACTTCATTAAACGTCCATCTCCTTGCCTGAAAGATTATGCTCAGTTTTGCCGGGTAGTTAATCCTTGGTTGTAGTCCTAGCTCTCTTGCCCTACGAAATATCAAATTCCAGTCCCTCCGCTCTTTTAATGTAGAAGCTGCTAGGTCCTGTGTGATCCTAACTGTAGTTCCTCGATATTTGAATTGTTTCTTTTTGGCTGCTTGTAGAATTTTTTCTTTAATCTTATAATTCTGGAATTTGGCTACTATATTTCTTGGAGTTTTCAGTTTGGGATCTCTTTCAGGAGGAGTCCGGTGAATTCTTTCAATAGCTATTTTATCTTCTGATTCCAGGACCTCAGGACAGTTTTCTTTGACAATCTCTTGGAGGATGTTGTCTAGACTGCTTTTCTCATCATGGCTTTCTGGTAGACCAATAATTCTTAGGTTGTCTCTCCTGGATCTGTTCTCTAGGTCAGTTATTTTTCCAGTGAGATATTTTACATTTTCTTGCAATTTTTCGATCATCTTGTTTTTTTCGATTGACTCCTGCTGCATCATAGAGTTCTGAGTTTCAGTTTGATTGTATCTAATTTTTAGTGAATTATGGTCTTCAGTTAGTTTTTGAAGTTCCTTTTTTAGGGAGGTATTTTCTCCAATTACTTCATTCAGACGTTTTTCCAAGTTGGTCACTGCCTCCCTGATTTGGTCTTTAAAATTTTTCTTAAGCTCCTCCAGGAATGCTATTTGGGCTTGAGACCAGATCATGTTTCCTTCTGTGGTCTCTGGTGTGGGCAGAGAGTCTATATTGTCCTGTGTGTTTTGTTGTTCTTGCCCTGCATAGTATGCTCGAATAGACTTTCTTGCCTTCCCCTTCTCCTTTTCAGCTTCCTTCCTTCCCATTGTGACTTCCTGTTTCTTAGTGTCTCAGGCTATGAGTTTGGGGCCTGATCCTTGACTTTGAATACCTCTGGGTGGCTAGTTTATGGCTAAGTCAGGGAAGTCAGTGAGGAATGTAGATGTGTAGGTGGGGATGAGTCTGACCACTTCAGATTTCTGCCTCTATACCCCTGGGGTATAAGTAGGCTTTTGTTGGTGAGGTGAGGTTGGGCTTGTTGGGTCCCCTCCCTCTCTTCTCTTCAGATTCCTGGCTGTCTCAGTTACACCCTTTCTTGGAGATTCTCAAGCCTGAGGCTATTTCCATTAACTTGCGATTTCAATCTGGGTGGGAGACTTATCTTTGGGTTTTCTGCTTCATGAAGGAGGGATGGGAGGATCAGAGCAGCTAGAATTTACTTTGCCATTCCAGCCCCTGTATTATACAGGCAGGCAGTTTCTAAACTTCCAGGCTGGGGGCTGAATGCAACCTGAGAACCCACCCTCTCCACTGGGGGCCTGACTCTCCTACCTGGCTCCAATGATCCGTTCCCTCTGCGAGATGACTGCGATTCATCCTTGGTAAGTCTGCAGGCTGGGGCTTTTTCTCTCTCTGGTGTAGTCTGCCTGCCTGCTCTTAGGTCTGAGCTGTGCAGACCCCACACGCTCTGCGCTCGACCTGTGTGGACACTCTGGGCAACCTCCTGGGCTGGATTCCGCCACACTCTGCCTTCCACTGGGCTCCGTCTCTCCGGAATCAGCTCAGATTTACCCTTTTGGACTTAGTGACAGAGGAGCTCAGCGAGGTTACTGCTTCCTTTCCACCATCTTGGCTCCCCCCCCCCAAGGGGTGAATTTTTGAGGTGAGAGAGGAACATAATGAGAGGAGATGGGGATAGACAGAATGGGGTATACTATCTCATGTAGAAGAGGCAAGGGCAAGTGGTTGCAGGGGAGGGGATGAACAGGAAGTCAAAAAGGCAAAACCTTGTTCTCACTGAATTTGGCTTAGGGAGAGAATAACATACATACTAAATGGGATATTTCACCCTACAGGATAGTGGGGGGGGAGTGGGATGGGAGGAGATAATGGAAGGAAGGGAAGGCGAGGGGGGGGGAGGGAAGTTGCAAGCATCCACTTTTGAAAGGGGATAGGATCAAAGTGGGGAGTGGACCAGGTGAGAGGTGGGATGGGACAGAGGGAAATGTAGTCAGTCTTTTACAATTTATCTTCTGTGGTAATGCTTTGCATTGCTACACATGTACAGCATATACTGAGTTGCTTATGGTTCCAGCAGGAGTGGGTGGCAGGGGAGGTGGGAAATAGGTCTGGAATTCAAAGAGTTAAAATCAAATGTTTTTAAAAATTTATAAATACTGTGATTAATACTATTTTGCACATGATTGGGAGATAAGTTGTACAGCATTGGGGCATGGGGATTAACCTTGTCCTACTAGAAAAGCCGAAGGGAGTATGGGAGAAGAGATGGGAGAGAGCAGATTGGATGAGGGGATATCCTGTGGGACTGCTATTCTGGGGTCATGGGTAGGGGAAAGATAGGGAAAAAAATTGTAACTCAAAATCTGGCAGAAATGAATGATGTAAACCAAAAGTTAATAAAGCATTTGAAAAACATGAAATAAATTTTTAAAATTAATGTGGAAACAATTTTATTATAAAAATGAGTATTTAGCCTTTATAGTTTGTTTTCTTCAAACAATATTATGCTAACCTCTTCCCAAATATAACTCCCCACTATTTGCCCATTCTAATGATGAATTGCTCAAGTTTTATCTTTCAAAAATATATCTATGTATCTGTTTGTCTCTTTTATCTATTATATCTATCTTTCTGTCTGTCTTTCTGTCTATCTCTATTATTTCATCTTTATTTCCAAGTATTTCTTCTCCTTCACTACCTAGAAGCATCCCTTGGAAAAAAAGAAGAAAGGTAAAATATTAACCCACCAAAACAAGCCAATATACCAACCAAAGATGAGAGGACATATGATGTTTTGCACCCATATTCCCTAACTTCTATAAAGAAGAGGAGGCAAATTTTTTTGCCTCTCTTTGGGACCAGACTTGTCTATTATAATTAGAGAGGGTTCAGTTTTTTTTCTTTTCAGATTGTTGATATTCTTTCCATTTGCATTGTTGCAGTGTCTGTATATATTTGCTTCACATTTTTATTGTTCTGATTCATTTTACTTCATCAATTTTTAACTTCATACAAGCTTTCAGTCTGCAAAAATTTTCACCAGCTCCTTTGTATTCTTCATATTCACTGATTTTTATGAAATATATCTGAATATCTGAAATACAATTTCATTTGTAACAATTTGTGTTATCATTTTCCCAATTGAAGGACACTATTTTTATTTACAGATCTTCATTACTACAAAAATGTTGCAATAAATATTTTGATATAATTTTGACCAGGCATGTATCTAGTAATAGAATTTCTTAGTCAAAAGAAATATGTATTTATTTACTTTCTTATAGACATTCTAAATTGCTTTTCAGAATAGTCATGTGAAATCATAATGCCATCAACAATATATTAATGTGCCTGTCTTTCCACATCTTCTCTAACACAGACACCTTTCATATGAGAGTGAAGTGAAACCTCATATTTGTTTTATTTTTTATTTCTTTTATTAGTAGTCGTTTGGATCATTCATATGATTCTTTGTCTTTTGTTATTCTTCTTTTGACAAATATTTATTTGTATCTTTTGATTACCTACCCATGAGGAATGATTGGTCTTAGATTATATATTTGTTATGTACCCATATTCCTGGGATATCATATCCTTTCAATAGTTTCTTATTATAAGCATATTATCCAATTGAGAGTTTCTTTTTTGACCTAGTTGGACTTATTTCATTTGTACAAAACTTTTAAAATAATTTTTTGCAATCCTTATTATCCTTTGCATTACTAAGAACTCCATCCCTATCCAGAGGTACATTATCTGGTTCTTTTCTAATTTGGTTTTTTTTTTTTTCATAATTTGACTTTTTATTACCTATTTTGAGCTTATTGTACCATGTGGTATAAGATGCTAATATAAATGTAACTTCTTTCATGCTGATATAGTTTTCCAAAAGCTTTTTTTCATATAGCAGGGTTTTTCCCAAAGTGATTCAAATCATCAGGTTTATTGAACAAATGTTATTAGATTAGATTATTCCTAATTTTTTATTTATTCCATTGATCTAATCTTCTATTTTTATTTTTCTGGAAGCTTTTTATGTTTATCCTCTATTCCTTTATTCTTGTCAAGGGTCCACCACAGAACCTTGGGGAATATCCTTACCTAGGTGGTAGGACATAGATTATGATTTCTGATACACATTAAGGAAGATCAATCAGACAACTAGGAGGAGAAGTGGAATAGAACAGTGTCATAAAAAATCCAGAAAGGATAAGAAGCAGTACCTACGACCATGGTTGTGGCCCACATTGTCAAGAACTATGAAGGATGAGAGAAGAATGGCACTGGCAATAAACAAACCATTATCGAACTTGGAGGGAATAATTTCAATGGGGGGGAGGGGACAGATACCATATTGTGAAAGGGTAAGAACTGAATGGAGATGAAAAAGTAGAGGTAAGGATTATAATAAGAAGAATTAAAATTTATATAGTGCTTAGCATGTGCCTGGCAGTATATCACCTGTTTTACAAATATTGTCTCATTTGATCCTTATAACAACTCTGAGAAAGAGGTACTATTATTATCCTCATTGTATAGATGAGTCAACAGCAGCAAAGAGAGGCCAAGTAATTTGTCCAGGGTCACACAAATAGTAAGCAAATTATAGTAGATTTTAACTCAAGTGTTCTTTACTCCAAGCTCAGTGTTTTATCCACTGCACCACCTAGCTACCCAGGTAGATACAGATTTTTTTAGGAATTTGGTTTTGAAAGGTGGGGGTGAGAGGAATGGAGATATGTAAAAAGGATATAAATAGATTTTAGGGTCAAGAGCAGGTTGTTTTAAGGATAGAGGAGATATAGGTAAATTTGTAAGTAACTATGAGGAAGTTTAAAGGTGTTTAAAATTAAAAAGAGAGAGGATGATAGAGGAAAGTTTTTTAAAGGAAACAAGAAGGGATGAGATCCAGGGCACAAGTGGATGGATTAGCATTGGTAAGGAGAAAGGTGGCTCCATCCTTAATGATGTTAAGGTGACTTGACATGGGATTGGAGAATAGTAGGGACTCACAGGGGATTTTAGTTGAATGAATGAATCTTGTCAAAGAAAAGAACCAGAACTGTCTCCCTTCTCTCTCACATGGAATACTGGTTGGCCTGATTTTTGTGTTTTATGCCAATAAGTCTTTGAAAAGATTTTTCAAAGTTAAAATTGTCATAGGGGAGATCTTAGCATGCTTTTAGTTAGTAGGAAAGGAACCAGAGGATAAGAAGGGATTGAAAATAAGAGAGAGGAGATGACCAGAGGGATAAGCTCCTGGAGAAGAGGGTGGGTGATGAATTCAAAGGCACAAATAGCAGAATTATCTTTAGTAAAGCGAAAAGCTTTCCCTTCATCAGAGCCTAGAGAAAAGGAGAGATGGGGGGGGTGGATGTTGAGGAGTTTTGAAATACAGAATAGGGGAGAAGATGAAGTTTACAAGTTAATTGTTTGTTTTCTTAGACATGCAAGGTGTGAAGTTCTTTGCTGACAGGGAAGAGGATGGTGTAGGATACTTGAAGAGGAGACAGAAGAGAAGGTATCTATTAGGGGAGGAGAAAAGAAGTGTTGTGCTTTGTTGAGAAGCCAGTTGAGGTTAGATAACAGAAAATTGAATTGTAGCAAGGCAACCCAGGTGTGCAACTTCTTTTGTGACATTCAGAAGTATACATTTAGGAGTAAAGAAATTAAGGGCAGGTCAGGGCTGGGGGTGACAATATATGAGCAGCTGTAGAACAAGAGGTTAAGGTAGAGGAGAGTGTGTGATGAAATTGGCTAACTATTGGGTCAACATCCACAAAGGGGGAATGTGCATCTAAAAAGGGACAATGGACAGGTATAACAGGGAGCTATGGAGTGACTAGAGGTTGTGGTGAATAGCTTTAGAGGGTCTGTTGACAAAGATATTGAGGTATGGTGAATAGCACCAGTGAAGAAAGAAAGCCTGAAATGAGGAAATCATAGATCTTTGAAGTATTAAAGCAAGTATAAAACTGACAAGATGACACTAAATTTTGACCGTTTTTGACACAAGTGTGATATTTTCCACAAAACTCTTAACCCTTCCCTAAAGCACAATATAGATCCTCAGGATTACATGACACGTTATAAAATGATGTATTAAATAAAACAACTCTATGACTACTGGTGAATTTTCTGAGACTACCTAATGTAAAAGTTTTATG
Organism: Gymnobelideus leadbeateri; assembly: GCA_011680675.1. Classification (NCBI taxonomy): domain Eukaryota; kingdom Metazoa; phylum Chordata; class Mammalia; order Diprotodontia; family Petauridae; genus Gymnobelideus; species Gymnobelideus leadbeateri. The sequence goes on from WOXC01004490.1 coordinate 118,093, forward strand.
AACTCAAGAAAAGAAAGCACTGGGGATTTTCTTGTGGACTGAGAGCTGCAGGTGAATTAAAATACCTAAGTTGACTGTCACCTTTACTTTTTTTCCCCTGCAAAATGTATTCTCACTGGAGTCTATTGTGACATGTGCAATATAACCCTAATCTATGCTTCCCCACTTCTGGCATGAAAACTTTGTTCTTCAAAGAGAAATAACCAAATTGTCATTGGAAATAAAATTGCATTAGGTGAGAAAACTGAGCCCTGTGAGACTACCGTAGTTTATCAACTTTACAGAAAAATCTGATATCAGTCATTCTGATCTGGAATGAGATTTTATTTAGTTCAAAAACAAGACTTCAGAGTGTGGCAGGAAAAATATCTGTGACTAGTTAGTGTGGTCTGGTTCCACAAAATAAATGTGTTCTTATGAATAAGATAATGTTGAAAAATACTCTAATGTATTCATTCGTTTGATCAAAATGTTACAAATATTTTTAAATTAAAAACTGCTTATCTATCATACTTAGTGAAATATCATATTTCACTGGAGTAGGTGCAGGTTAAAATCTATATTTGCCTTCTCATCCTGTGTAATTTCTGTCCATTTCCCATGAATCCTCTATGGAAGATCCACCCATGCACTGAAGATCTTCTGGTTCTTGCATCTATTATCTTTAATATCCATGGAATAGACCCCTCCCCCCCCCCACCAATCTCAGTCTCTTCATGTTTTTTCTTTCTGAGCTGGTGACCTATTTCCATAGGTTTAGTATATGGAATCGTAGATTAGAAATTTATAAATCTACTGATTCAATGCTTTCTTTTTTTACATGAGGAAGCTAGTGCTTAGAGAACTGAAATGAACTGTCCAGAGTCTCACAGAATGTTAGTGGCAGAACTGGACTTTGAACTCCAGTCCTCTGACCCCAGATTCAAAACTTTTTCTACTGTACCATACTGACTCTCAAAATAATACCGATCAATATTGATGAGAGGTTTTTTTCTGTCTTTGTGTAGTTTTTCAAGTATAGAAGAAAATGGAGTAAGAACTTTTAAATGGACTTTGTTTCCATTCAAATCTGCAATGCAGATGTGTCAGAGACTTTGAAAGCTTTGTAGAAGGCAAATTTCTCAATTTGAAGTAAATTAGGAACCAAATAGAATAATGCATTTTATAGGGATTTTTACAGATTCCAAAAAGTCAGAGATAGAAGATAACTTAGTGGCATCTCAAGGAAGTCCATTCCATTTTTGGAGAGATATTTGGTAGGCATTTTGCTCATTATATAAGGAATAAATTATCCTCTTTGCAATCTACACTTATTGCTCCTGTTTCTGCTCTCAGTGACCCAACAGAAAAATTCTAATCCCTCTTCCCTGTGACAATGTAACGTTTATGGAATTTAAGATCTTCCCCTACTATTGATAGGCCTTGCATGGAGCCCATTAAGGGAAGCTTGCTTAGGGGATGTTTGCTTTCACACCTTTTGCTAATTTCTAATTAGGCACTGAGTCAGGAGGGTTGTGGTATCTTCTGACTTTAAGAAGTGTATATATACTCAGAGTTGTTATTTTGCTTTGGAGGCTTGCTTATGAGAAGGATCTTATGATTTCCTGATTGAGATTCTGAGTGATTATGTGTTCAGAGCTCCCCACCTGCTGATATGTAAAAACTCTCAATCCAGGGATATATATAAAATATATAGATGATTTAGGCTGTCAGAATCCTATATGTTGGTCTTTATTTCTCTGCTTATATTTTCTCTGAAGTTCAGGGTGCTGACTTTTCCCCTGAACTAGTGAATACAATTAAAAATCATTGTTGATCCCTTGAGCAGCTATCTTTCCTAGTAAAGCAGATCTAACAACCTGTGCTAGCAGCTGTCCTGGATATGCCAGAGTGGTTGCTTCTATGGACAACTCCAGAAATATTTGAAGACAGCTATCATGCTCCTTCCCTCAGTCCCAAACAAAGTTCCAGGCTCAACATTTGCAATTTCATCAACAGATCCTTATAAGACTTGAACTTGGGGGTCTTCAATCTCTTGATTGCCTCCCTCTCTACTTTATCAAAGTTCTTCCTAAAATAAGGGTCCCAGAATTGAAAACAATACGCCAGATGAGGTCTGACCAGAACAGATTATAATGAGACTCTTACCTCCTTATTATTAGATGTTGTGAATCTTTCAATGCAACCTAAGCTTGCATTGTAAATATCACTTCTGAGCAATGACTTCTGTGTTCAAACCTAAACACTTCAGTTCCTATTTTATTAGGCAAATATTAAAAACATTTCATGTTTGAGTACAAATGAAATGTTGCCATCATTGGAGAGAATTTCCATGAGATAAAAAAGTTTTTAATTCGTTTTCTGTTGAAGTCGTATAACTTGATGTCATCCATGTATATTAAGTGATTAATTTAATGTTATACTGTGGTGTCTTCTTTGCCTTGCAAATCATATTTGAATTTATTCATGAGATTTGATATTGATTATTCAGGAGATATGATAATAGGTTTAAGGCTAGGCAGAACTACAACAGAAGTAAGCTTTCTTCCCACAAAACACCATGTTTTATATTGAAAGCTCTTTACATTGTTATGTTAGTGACAAATTTTAAATTAAGAATAGTTTTCCATGTGGGCATTAAATACTCAAGTACTCTCTTTATACTTGTAGCTATTTTATACGTTTTTAGTGCATGAATAAATTGTGAATATAGACCTGAATCAAAGGTTGTGTGATAATCAATAAAGGTGGAATAAATGTTGCAGTGCTTTGGAGCAACTTGTCCAATAAATACCAACTAGATAATGAATTTCTCTTTATATCCTTGTGACATTTTTGCACAATTTTTGTTTGTTTCTCAGGAAATACATCATTTCCTTGTAGGTGTTTATAGATATAATTGCTTTATATGAAACACCTAAACTAGTGAATAGCCTGTATTTGAAGAAATCACTGATGTTCCAGTCTTTTAATAATGGATAATGTGGTGCCTTCTGTTAGTAAAGTCAGGAGCAGACATGCCTCTGAGAGGAAAGATGTGGAAAAGTGCTGTGCTAGTGATTCAAGTGCTGTTGTGAAATGCTAAAGACAATAATTACGTATTTTCTCCTGACCTGCTACTTTCTCCCCTTGTCGTTGTTTTGCTCATTTTATTAATGGTACATTTTCTTTCTGTTTTGTGTTTGATTCAGTTTGTGTTTATATTCTTATGGATTTTTTGTGCCTTTATATATGAAGGAAAAATTTCCATATTTTACTTTCAATTTTTCTCTTCTCATTTCTTTGCTTCTTTAAAAACTTCTGTAGCTGGAGACTTTAAAATTGATATTGAAGAGTTTATTTTGTTCTTTGCATTACTCTGCCTCCTTTTCTCACCTTAACTTGGTATTCACTTTCACTTATTGGTTATGTACATCAGAATTTCCAATATGTTTTTATTTTATAGTTATATTCCTTTTTAATCATTTTAATTGAGCTATATGACCAACATATTATCTATTATCCATAGCACCTAGATATTGATGTAATATCCTAAAATTTTTTCTTAATTTTAAAATGTATATCTTATATTATGAACTTTGACTCCAAAAAAGAACATTTTCATCCATATACACAGAACACAAAAAGGATGTCGCATATGAAACAATGACTATCTATTCCAAACCAGTTTCTTTTTTTAAGTAACAATTTTACATGTTACTCTTTCTTTGTGTTTTTTTTTCTTTTCAACTTTCTTCTATTACTTTCAGTGCACTGTCTTATATCTTTATTTTATTCTTGAAATCATGCCATCCCTCTGGACTGACTTCCATTGATAAATTTTAGGCCATAGAGCTATCCCTATTTAATTTTGAAATCTACTCTTCCAAAATCTAAGGTAAATGCTGGACTAGAGAAATTTAGGGAAGGGGACTGATGAGGCAATAATAATGGATAATTGAGAAACTAAAGAACAATCCAAATCTTACTTGATGTATTTTTTAATTTTCTTTTTATAAATCAAAGGGGAAATATTTGAAAGAAGAAGAAGAGAACACAAATTATTAACTCATATTTGGAAATCATTATAAGTAAGAAAACAGAAAGAGATAAACTAACTATTCTCATATTCAAATCACCAAACTTGGTTGAGAAGCCAAATCTCATGCTTGTGAGACAGTTTGACAGTGGGGTTGCTGATTATCTGTTGATAATCTTACAAAAGTCATTGACAATGAAAGCAGTGCAACAGGACCTAAGAGACAGAATTGGTGGGGGCAGTAATTCAAGTGCCATTGTGAAATGCTAAAGACAATAATTATGTATTTTCTCCTGGTCTGCCACTTTCTTCCCTCATCATTGTTTTGCTCATTTTATTAATGGTACATTTTCTTTCTGTTTTGTGTTTGATCCCATTTGTTTTTATATTCTTATGGATTTCTTGTGACTTTATACATGACTGGAAATTTTCCATATTTTGCTTCTTCATATTTTTCTCTTCTAATTTCTTTGCTTCTTAAAAAGCTTCTATAGTAAGAGTTTTTTAAAAGAGGATGGTCTTTAAAGTATAGACTGGTGAATTTGATTCCATGAAAAACTCTAGAATGTTATTACATAGATGGTTCATGAGCATTTTTGAAAGGAATTAATGACCATTAAGAGTCTATGTGAGTTCACTAAGATGAGATCAGGCTGATTGAACATGTATTACCTATTTTAATTTGCTTACTGTCTCAGGGAGCAGAGAGGTAAAGAAGGGAGAGAGAAAATTTGGAACTCAAAATTTTTTTTCAACATTTGTTTTTAAAAATTTGATTTCCAGATTCTTTCCCTTCTTCTCTCCTCACCCACCCCCACTGGGAAGACAAGCAATTCAATACAGATTGTACGTGTGTAGTTATGCAAAACATTTCCATAATAATTATACTGTGAAAGACTAACTATATTTACCTCCATCCTATCCTGCCCCCCCATTTACTCTTATTTTCTACTTTGACTCTGTTCCTTTTCAAAAGTGTTCGCTTCTAACTACACTCATGCCCAATCTCCTCTCCCTTCTATCATCCCCCCTTGTTTTCTATCCCCCCTACTCTTCTGTAGGGTAAGATACCCAAATGAGGGTGTATGTTATTTCCTCCTTAAGCCAAATTCAATGAGAGTAAGGTTAACCCATTCCCTTTCACCTTCCTGCTCTTCCCCTCCATTGTAACAGTTTTCTCTTGCCTCTTTTATATGAGATAATTTACCCTACTCTATCTCTCCCTTTCTTCTCCCATTATATTCCTCTATCACCTCTTAAGTTTATTTTTAGATATCATCTCTTCCCATTGAACTGATCCTTTGCCCTCTGTCTATGTAAACACGTACACACACAGACACACACACACATTCACATATGCATTTATGCACACATACACCTTCCTTTACAGACATATATATTCCCTTCAACTCTTCCCATACTGAAAAAAGTCTTATGAATTATAATTATTGTTTTTCCATGTAGGAATGTAAATAGTTCAACTTTTAATAAGTTCCTTATGATTTCTTTTTCCTGTTTGTTTTCTCATGCTTCTCTTGCTTCTTGTGTTTGAAAGTCAAATTTTAAGTTCCAGCTTTGATTTTTTTCATTAAGAATGCTTGAAAGTCCTCTATTTCATTGAATGACCATATTTTCCCCTGAAGCATAATACTCAGTTTTGCTGGGTAAGTGATTCTTGGTTTTAATCCTAGCTCCTTTGATCTACAGAATATTATATTCCAAGCCCTTCAATTCCTTAATGTTGAAGGTGCTAGATCTTTAATTATCCTGATTGTATTTACACAATATTCAAATTGTTTCTTCCTGACAGCTTGTAATATTTTCCCCTTGACCTGGGAACTTCCTTTCGGGGATCTTTTTCAAGAGGTGATCTGTGAATTCTTTCAATTTCTATTTTGCCCTCCACTTCTAGAATATAAGGCAATTTTTCTTGAGAATTTCTTGAAGGATGATTTCTAGGCTCCTTTTTGGATTATGGCTTTTAGGTAGTCCAACAATTTTAAAGTTATCTCTCCTGGATCTATTTTCCAGGTCAGTGGTTTTTCCAATGAGATATTTCACATTGCCTTCTATATTTTCATTCTTTTGTATCTGATTTATATCTTGATTTCTCATAAAGTCATTAACTTCCATTTGTTCCAATCTAATTTTGAAGGAATTATTCTCTTCAGTGAATTTTTGAAATTCCCTTTTCATCTGGCCAATTTGGCTTTTTTTTTTTTTTGGAGGGGGAAGGTAGGGCAATTGGGGTTAAGTGACTTGCCCAAGGTCACAGGCTAGTATTTGTGTTAAGTGTCTGAGGCTGGATTTGAACTCAGGTCCTCCTGACTCCAGGACTGGTGCTCTATTCACTGTGCCATATAGCCACCCCCAACTCAGCTTTTTAAGACATTCTTCTACTTTTTGGCTTTTTGGACCTCTTTGTCCATTTGACTTAGTCTATTTTTAAGGTGTTATTTTCTTCAGTTATTTTCTTCTTTAGAACACTATTGACTCACTTTTCATGATTTTCTTGCATCATTGTCATTTCTCTTCCCAATTTTTCCTCCACTTCTCTTATTTGATTTTCAATATTCTTCCTGAGCTCCTCCATGGCCTGTAAGCAGTTCATATTTTTCTTGGAAGCTTTTGATGCAGGAGTTTTGACTTCATTGTCTTCTTCTTCTGGTTCCATGTTTTGATCCTTTTGTCCCCAAAAAAGATTATACTTCCTCTGCTTGCTCATCTTGCCAGCCAGTTATTTGACTTTTGAGCTCTTTGCCATGGTAGAACTCTGCTTCCAGAATGGAGAGAGCCTTATCCCAAATCTCTGGAGTTTTTGCTGTTGTCAGAGGTCTGAGGAGGGTGCCCTCTCTAAAGCCACCACAAGTTCTGGCACACTGGACACACACCCCAGGATGACCACTTAAAACTGCAACCTAGATCCAAGGAGGTCAAAGCAAGAGTGATTACACTCTGAATGGTCGCTTGGTCTATGATCTGTAGGCCAGGAGCTCTGGAGACAGCCATGCAATAGCAGCTGCAACTGCTGATCCACTGCCAACTCTAGCTCTGGGAATAGGGGCTGGACCATGCTTTTCTGTCACCCAGTTCCAATAGAATTCCCTAATGACCTTTTACTTTCTCTTTGGCATTTATGGGAAAAAAGTGCCACAGCTGCCAGTGATTCACTCTCCTGAAATTCTGCTCTATCTAGTCTCTACTGTTGGTCAGGGACTCCCTTGGTCTGGGCCCCACATCTCACATGGGACTGTGCTTGGCTCCCAGCTTTCCTGTCAGGCTGCCAGGTTGCCTTCAGTGGGAAATTCATTTCTCTCTGTCACTTTGTGGGTTCTGTAGCTTTAAAATTTGTTTGGAGTCATATTTTACAGGTATTGGAGATGGTTGGAGTGGAGCTCAGCTAAGTTACTGCTTTTACTCCACCATCTTGTCTCCACCTCCCCCCCCCCAATTATTTTAATGAAGGTTAAAAGTTGTCTTTACATGTAGCTGGGGAAAAATAAAATATTTTTTTAAAAAATAAGCAGTCATGCTAGATTACCTCACTTCCTCTATATGACAAGGTTACTGAATGTAGATCACCACAATCTTCAAGACTGAAGGAGTAGCATGCATAGATTTTCAACAGGACATTTAATAAAATTTATCATGATGTTTTAGGAATAAAATGGAGATCCATGGGCTATAATTACTGTATAGTTAGAAAGATTTAGAACTGGAAAAATGACCAGCTTCAGAGTCTTCTTTAATGGATTATTATTGATCTGATCTAGAGGGAAGTCTCTACTTCTACTCTTGCTCCCAACCCTGAACCATGCTCTGGTCCTTGAATGTCTTCTATTCAACATGTTTATCAGTGACTTAGAGAAATGCATAGCTGGTATGTTTGTTTTTTTTTTAAGTTTGTGGATGACAAATAGGTCAAATGACAAATAAAGAGATAGCAAATTTGTTGGACAACAGAATCCAGATGCAAAAAGACCTCTGTCTGTTAGAATGATGCACCAAATCTAATACTAATGAAATTAGATATGAATAAAAATAAAAATGTACACCTGGATCCAATAGCTCAAGTGTATGAGTATAAGACTGAGGAGGTGTGGCTATGCAACAATTAATTACAAAAAAGACCTATAAGATTTAGAGGATTCATTCAATCAATCAACATATAATTTATTCAGTGCCCACTAAGTGCTATGCTCTGTGCAAGGTGCTACATATACACAGACAAAAATAAAAATAATAATCTCTCCCCCCTAAGCACTTTATAGGCTAATCTGGGGAGGTAATATGTAACTATATAATATAATACATATATATATATATATATGTATATATGTGTGTGTGTGTGTGTGTGTGTGTGTGTATGTACAAAATAGATGAGGTGACTTGTAGGGGAAAAGGTTATCATTTTGGGGAATCAGGACATGCTTCCTTTAATAGTGGCACTTGAACTTAAGTATTGAAGGAAATTAAGAATTTTGAGAGGCAGGGGTGAAAAGAGAATCAATGCTAGGCATGGTATAACATGAAACTCATAAAATTGGCATGATAATATTTTACATTAATATAGGCAAAATGTCCAAAACAATGAATTTGATTATTTAATCGTCTGCTCTGTTCACACAGATTTGAAGTAATTTATTCCTTCATGGATATTGCATTTTAGGAAGTACATGTACAGGAGCACATCTATGAGAAATTGAGAAGGAGAGAGAACCTAGTGGGAACCTAGAAATACAAGGATGGGTTGAAGGAACTGGAGATATTTGGCTTAGAGAGGATAAAGCCTAGGAGGAATAGGATATTAAATATTTCAAGTGTAGGCTATTTCAAGGAAGAAGATGTAGTACCTCAGAAATATAGATTTTTAACTAGATGTGAAGGAAGACTTTCTAGAAAACAATGAGAACTATATGAAAATAGAATGGATGTTTCTACAGGTAGAGCTCCCTGACATTAGTTGTCTTAAATCAGAAGCCTCCTCAGTAGATATCTTGCGTAAAAGACTTCCTATTCAGATAGAGTATGGCTTATAATTCCTCTGAAAACCCTTCTATCTCTCTTATTTTGTAATTCTGTAAATTTAGATTTCCCTCAACCTGAATTTGAGGATTGAATTTTTAAATCAAAGTGCAATATTTATTAAGCATCTACTATATTCTATATACTCTGGGGATACCAATGATAATTAGAAAGATATTCTCTGCCCTCAAGGAATTTAGTATCTAATGGGAAAAACAATATGCTAAAGAAAGCTGCAAAAGAGGGGAGGGCTACTATCAGAGTGTACCTGGCACAAGGACATGATGTTTTGTGGAGTTGAAACCAAGAAGAACAGATGGTAGGAAATGTAGAAGTAACTGGAAAATCCAGAGCCCTTTAAAGGAAAACCTTGGGAGGTTTTCATTTTTAAAATGTACTTTTATTGATTTGTTCATTTATTCAGTGATTCATTTATTCATTCATTCATTTGCTTATTTATTTATTATCTTAGCATCCCCATTGCCACCCCCCAATCAGAGAGGATAGGCAACTGAAGGCACTAAGAAAGTTAAGTATCAAAGTCAAAGCAGCTTCCATGATAATGAGATTTCTGGTGCTGAGCTTTTCCTGGAGGAAGCATGAGGTTTGTGGAGTGGAAGAAAGAAGTTGGTGGGAAATGAATAAGTAACTAGAAATTTATGAGCCCTTTATAAAGGGTGACTAAATTCCTTGGGTGGGGGTAGCTAGGTGGTATAGTGGATAGAGCACTGGGCCTGGAGTCAGGAAGACTCACCTTTCTGAGTTCAAATTCAGACTCAGACATTTACTAATTGTGTGATCCTGGGCATGACACTTAACCCTTAATTCTTCAGTTTCTTCTTCTATAAAATAAGCTGGAGACAGAAATGCCAAGCCACTCCAGTATCTTTGCCAAGAAAATCCCAAATGGGATAAAAATAGATACTTTGGTAGCATGGCAAAAAAAACCCTCTCAAAGCATTTTTTTTAGGACAAAAAAAGTATGTCAGTAGATATGTTGTGAGACATCTCTAGAAACTCCTGACTTTTTAGACTTGTTTTCTCATGATAGATTTCAATTATCTCCTGTCCCTCTACTTTTCTTATAAATTTTTTATAGAGTTCACTGTTCACACTGAATGAAATGAAGGCTAATAGCTAATCAGTCTTTCCATAAACCTTTATTAAGTGGTTACTATTTTGCTAAAACATAATGGTGGAAATGGTTTTTTCTCCCTCCTTATATATGCTGTCCAAAGAGAGATCCACCATGAAAAGAAAAAGGTCAATGTAATCGTCATAGTTGCTGGTTTTCTACATTTCCCCTATCTTCCACTCCCCTAGCTGTGCCTTACTGTTTTCTCTATTTTAATCTTTAAAAAAAAAAAGAAAAAAATATCTTATAAAAATCATACATTGTTTTTTCTATAATCAAAAATTGCTTTTGCACTTTTTTGTGCTTTTGCACAAAAATTGCACTTCAAACCTCTAAAAATAAAAAACAAACCCCAATTTCCGCATGAGCTGAGTCCTTTACATATCTATCAAGAGATGTAGTCTGGCATTAGTCTGGAATCAAGGTTGGTCATTCTGTGAATGAGTTTGTAATGCTTTCAAAATCTTGGGCTTTTATTATATTGCTGTTGTTACATAAATTGTTCTCTATTATATAAATTATTCACTTCACTTGACATCAGGTCATACAAGTTGTGCCAAATGTGTTTGAATCTACCCTCTTCATAAATTTTTCTTGCAAAACACCAGCATTTTATAACATTTGTATGCTATAACTTGTTTATTCTTTTCCCAATTTATCAGCAATCTCACAAATTCCCATCTTTTTTATTGTCATTCAGTTATTTTCAGTCATATCTGACTCTTTGTGACCCCTTTTTTTAGCAAAGATACTAGAGTGGTTTTCTATTTCATTTTCCACCTCATTTATAGATGAGGAAACTGAGGAAATATGGGTTGAGTAACTTTCCTAGGGTCACAATGCTAGTGTCTGAGACCAGATATGAATTCACAAAGATAAGTCTTCTTGACTCCAGGCCCTGTGCTTTATTTACTCTAACACCTAACTGCCGCATGGTACCTGGCTGCCCATTCTTTTTCACCTCAAAAAAGATTTATAAATAATTTTGTTTATTCTTAGATTTTTTTTTTTGTTTTTCATTTGTCCTTAGGACTAATCTCTTCCTTAACTCACTCACTTTAATTCACCTTTCTACCTTTTTCCACCTATTTCCCTGTTGAATACAATGAATATCTGCACCCAAATTTTTTGTATATATAAGATGTGCATATGCATATGTGCATGTGTGTGTATGTGTATTCTTCATTCCTTTAACCAGTTCAGATGACAGATTGAAACATCTACTAATTCCCTCACTCCTTGTTTGTGTTTCTCCTCGTGTACCCTAATTATGTGAAATAGTTTCCTCTAGTATTATTTTCCCCATGTTTTTGCATTGTTCTCTTAAGAAAATCAAGATATTTTTAAAAACCATCAAGACATAACAGAACCACTCCTAGACCTTTTCCAATTAGACTCTTTCTGTGACCCTTGATGATGATAGTAATTAGAGGGGACATATGTATTATCTTTCTATAGTGGAATGTAAGTAGTTTATTTTTGTTTAGTCAGTCATCGTGCTTCATCCATGTCTACAATTGTGGGTTTCTCTTAAGTCCTGTGTTTGAACTTCAATGTTTCTTCAGAGCTCTAGTTTTTTTCATCAGGAGGATTTGGAAATCTATTTTATTATAGGTCCATTCTCCTCTCTCCTTCCTCCCTCTCGGGTAAGTTATTCTTGGTTAAAAGCCCACATACTTTGCCTTCTGGTATATCATATTCTAATCCACTCCTTCTTATGGTGGGCACTAAATTGTGTATGGTACTGACTATGGCTTCCCTACATGTGAATTCTTTCTGGCTGATTATAGTAATTTCCCCCCCTGAAACTCTTGATTTAACAATGATTTAACTGGGACTTTACATTTTGAGGTTTCTTCCAGGTGGTGACTGGTATATTCTTTCTACTACTTTTCAAAGACTTCTACTTTGTCCTTTGGTTATAAGGGATCTAGGTAGTTTTCTTTTAAGATTTCTTGAAATAGCATGTCTATCTCTTTTTATTGGTCATGGCATTCAGGTAGTCCAATGATTCTTAATTTTCCCCCTGGATTTGTTTATTAGGTCAGTTGTTTTTGTTATGATATACCTAACATTTCTTCTTTTTTTAAAGCCTTTTGTCTTTTAAAAAATATTTCTTTATTGTTTAATGGATTAGTTGGCTTTTATTTTGTCCTTTCTACTTTTCGAAGAACTTGTTCTTGGACATGATTCTTGTCCTGGCTGAGGAGGAGGAGTTTTGGAGACTTCAATGTCATTGGTTCATGCTACTCCACTCTCTTGGTTCTGCCTCTCTGTAAACAAAATCTTTCAATGAAATCTAAATATATTTGTATGAACAAAATCAATGCAACCAGACTAAGAGGAGAAGCGATCTTCTGGGCAAATGATTTTCACAAATCTCTCTGACAATGGTATACAAGACATATAGAGAATAGATGTACATATGTAATAATAAAAGTTATTCTTTGGCAAATAAGTATGATACAAGTAAATGAAAAATAATCACTAGATGCTTATAGTATGTTAGACACTGTACTCAATACTGCATGTTAAAATATAAAATTCAAGATATTTTTATCTGAAGTATATTAAAGTTCAATAAGGGGTGATGGCTAGGGAGGGCTGTTTTGTCAGGAGAAATCACAAGAGGTATGGGGAGTGGGTTTGAAGAACTTGAATCATGTTTTTCTTGAAATGGTAATGCTGATTGATTTATATTTCTAGAACTAAAGGTAGAAAGAAACAGGGAAAAGTGGGAGGATGTTGATAGTGATATGGCATGAAAATGACCTGATAATAACAGTGTCGTGGGTTTGGGTCAGGTTAAAAATGCCAGAGGAGAATTATATCATCAATCAGAGGCTCAGGTTCTAATGGCCTGAATATGTAGTTGCTCTATTGCTCCATAGTGCCTTTAGGCATGTAGACTGTAATTACCTGATTCTTTAGCCTAGAACCTGAGCATATATTTTCAATTGGTCATATTCCCAGTGATTCCAGAGTTACTAGTTTGACAGATACTGCATTTGAGACTTGATTGACTAAAAACCTGGTATTATATACTAGAAAATCAAGGAAATAATTCATTTGCTGTGGGTTTTAATAAGATATAGCATTTCCTCATGAAAGCAAAATTTATGATCATTAGAAATTGATGAGTAAGAAGTTTGAGCACCCTAAAAATGCCCTTGATCCTCCATCTAAAAAGAATAATTGCTTTTTTCAGGAAAGGACATTCACAATATCAAGACATGAAGTTCCCAATAGTAAATTAGCTCTTCAAATGCATTGGATGCTCTATTAAGTGTCTTAAAAAAGTCCATCTCTAGAGTGTAAGAGTTATCCCTCTCAGAGCTCATCCTAGTCCCATCAAGCATATCTAAAAGAATATACTTGGTTCCCTTTAACACAAAAAAAAATTATTTTTCTAATGATTCTGACTCTAAAAATCAGTCAAAGGTGATCTGCTGAAGTAAAAAAGAAGCTAAGAGGTCTTTCATATCTCAATATCAAATTGATGCCACATGACATAACTTATTAATGTATTGCATTAATGCTTCATAATATATTCATGTTTAGAAGTAGGATGCTTAATCCTATGAATGCCTTTCTATGCAGGCTGTTTATAGCAATGCTAAAATGAAAGCAACTTTCACAAACAATGAGATCTTGTAAAGACTATTAATATACTGACTTAATTATATTACTTATTATTTGTTGAGCATTGGTAATCATACTTAACTCTGAATCAGAGTAAAACATAAGTTCCAGAGAAACCAGAGAAACAAGGGAAGTCTTGTTAAATATTAAATTCTGCTTATTCTCCAGGACAGATCTTCATTGTTTCATATATAGAACAATATTCTAAAAAGCAGAAGTTACCTAAGATTCAATTCTAATTGAATTATCTACTGGTAAACTTCAAACTAGGGAATAAGGTGGGGAAACAAAGAAACCAGAACAACATCACAGTCTCCTTCCTACTTCATAAAATATATGAGTTGGATGGGTCTTCAGAGGTCTTCTAGTCCAACACATACTTGAGTGAGAATCCCTTTTATTCCATTCCCAACAAGCAATCACTGGGTCTTTCCTGGAAGACCTGAAATGTCTTCACCTAGGTCCTGAGCAGGGAGAATAGATTTCTGCTGGAGTCTCAAGAAGAGCATATCATTCTAGTAACTCTGTGCTTAATCACCATGCCCCAGCTAGCTAATGCTCAGAGAAGACTCTGCCCTGAAGGATGTTGAATACCACCTATATCTCTTGAGAAAATCCATTCTCATTTTGTACTGCTGTAATTAATAGGGAACTTCTACACTACCTGAAACCAAAAGCTCTACTCAACTTTCCACACTTTACCATGTTCCCTTTTTCTAGGTGGGGAGAAAACAGGATAAAAAAAAACCTACAAAAGAGGGAGCAAAATACAATATTCTGTTATTATTTTTCTCTGAGGAATAAGCCTCATGCATCCTTTCCTAGTAAATCATTTATACTTGGTACAATGGTTTTGTACATAGATCTGCTCATGCCATTTATCCCAAATGTCTACAGTGGTTCTCTATTAACTATGAGTTGAAATTCAAAATCCTCTTCCCTGTTTACAAGGTCTTTCCCAATTTGGCGCTACCTTCCCTTTCTGACCAGACCTCATGCTAATCATTGCTCTGCACAAATTAAATTGAAATATTCATTGACATCCAAACATGTCTTGATCTCTCAAACTCTGTCCAAATTATTTCCTATTCCTAGAATATTTTTGCCCTACTGAGTTTATTTAAATTTTTGCTGTGCTTTAGGGTCTAAATAAAATGTTCCATCTTTGATGATACCTTCCCTAATCTTTTCTATTGGGAATTTAGTTTGACTGGGCCTATGATTTCGTTAGTGTAGAAGGCTCTTTTGGAGCAGTTCTATATTCTAACAGTTCCTGGTTTGCAATTCAGATTCATGAAAGAGATTGATGACTGAGCAATGAAGTGACTTGCCCAGAGTCACATAGTCATTATTCAATGTCAGAAATAGAACTTGAATCCAGGTCTTTCTGACTCAGAGATGAGCTCTTTATCAAATGTGCCATGATGATGGTACAGATAATATGAGTTTAAAGCTAAGAGAAGAATTGTGGCTAAATATTTAGATCTGTGACTCATCTATACTAAGATGATAATCATGGGACCGGATGATTTCACTGAGAAAGTATATAAAGAGAAGAGGGCCTAGGATAGAGCCTTGGGAACATGCATAGTTACGACATATGATATGTGTGATTAGTCAGCAAAGGGGACTAGGAAGGAGCCATCAGAAAGGAGAATTTTCAGAATGAAAAAATATCCTAAAAACCTAGTACTGAGAGAATATGGGGGCAGCTAGTTGGTGCAGTAGATAGAGCCCTGGTCCTGAAGTCAGGAAGCCTTTCCTGAGACAAGTACTAGCTGTGGGGCCCTGGGCAAGTCACTTAACCTTAAGCTTTTCAAAAAAAAAACCCAACAAAACAAAACAAAACAAAAAAACAACAACAGAGAGAGTATGTAGGATGAGTTATTGTTCAAAAGTCTAGTGCTGCAGAGAGGTTAAAAAAGGATGATGATTCAGAAAAGGTCCTTACATCTCTCACTGATAACTTTGGTATAAGGCGGAGGAGTGAATTAAATAAGAGAAAGTAGAAACAGTGAGGATATTCAGCTTAGTATAGGGATGAAAAATAGCATGAAAGTCTGAAGGAATGGCTGAAAATCTAATGACTGATGGGTTTTCTATTATTTATTTGTTTATATGTTTGTTCATTTATTTCAGGATGTGGAAGACTTGTATAATCTCCAAACTACTTGTTAAAAAATTCCTCTGAGTAAAGTCAAAATTTATTTTGTTACTTGGTACATTCAACGGCATAGTGGATACAGGGGATATTGATGAAAAATACGTAGGGAAATATGATTGAAAATATGAAGATAAGGAATGAGGTCAAAGACTCATAGATTTTTCTGCCTCAATATTGTTTGGATCTTATTTAAGAAGAGAGGTAGAAATCTCTGGATGTAAAGGGCACCAAGTCATATCACAGGAAAGAGGAAATGAGAAGGGAAAGGGTATTTAATGAGTCCATATTATATATCAGGCATTGTGCTAAGCAGTTTACACATATTATCTCATTTGACCCTCCCAACTCTGGGAAGGTAGGTGCTGTTATCATTTCCATTTTGCTGTTGTAGAAACTAAAGCAGACAGAGGTTAAGTGACTCTCAAGGGTTACACAGCTAATCCAGTCTGAGGCTGGATTGTGAATTTGCATCTTCCCAATTTTAGGCCCAGTACTTTATCTGCTGCACTAGTAGCTACCTCAAGTCATTTCAGATTTGTCTATCTAAATACAGAGAGAATAGATCAAACAGATCAAAGATCAAAATTAATATCAGTTTCCAAGAAAGGGTATAGATTAAAAGATACTGTATAACTCCAAAAATACAACCTGACCTTCTAATGCTCTACTAGAGTCTAAGAGCATCTTGTTTTCATCATTGGATCTCTCGCATGTAGCTTACTGTCTTGTACATAATATGTGCTTAATCAATGCTTGTGGAATTAAATTGAAGCACAAATTGTTGACTCTGAAAATGAAAAATCAATAAAGAAAATACATCCCAAAATGAAGACGGTGTGCCAGATGGCTACCAAAGTTTCTTTTAGGTTTAGGTGTATGGTCTCACAACCCTATGATTTATTCTGATTATTATCAACCCCTATAAAAGTTTAGCTGACATAAAATGGTCATCAAAATGAATAAAAAAGCACCCAGGTATTTTCTCAGCAAGCAAAAACTTGATCCTCCTAGCAAGGAGAGACGTGATAGTCAAGGGCAACACAAATCTAGGGTGCAAGCTCATTTGCAAAACATTTAGGAGGAGAATGACTAAGGATTGCAAGAAATATCATCTGGCAAAATGGTAAAAAGCAGGAGAGGAGAAAATGAGATTGCCAAAAACTTGGCATGTGATCCAACTAAGTATGATGATCCCAAGAGTATTTACAGAAAAAGAAAATAAAACAAAACAGAATGATACTTACAAATGGTCACAATATGTAACAGATTTGCCAATGTATCTTAACAACATTGTCCTTATTGTTCACAGTATAATCACCATATTTTGACTTCCAAGACCTTGGTACCTGTTGGTTATATGAGGAAATTGAAATGCAATTTAAGAAAATAAAGTCAGAAAAAAATGGCTAGACCTAACCAAATATTCACTCACAGAAGAAATCTGTGCTGGGAGTGACATGATTTTAAAGGTACTTAGGGAATGATTCTCAAGCTATCTTAAAAAAAAAAAAAAGGAAGAATCAAAAGAATGAGAAAATATCACAGATTATATTATCAAAAAGGGTGACTGACAAAAGAAATGCAACCCGTGTGTCGTCTCTCTTATTTCTTCAAAAACTTCATGAGAATAGTCTGCACACATATCGCAGTTATGCTTGGTGGAAAATATGAAGACTTTTGCAGATGATTCTCCATAGAAGACCACATCTTAGAAGTTATATTTTACCAAAGGTGTGTGAATTACAGGTATTCCTTGGGCCTATTGTTCATTGCTTTTTTTTAAGGAGGATCTTTGATTCAGTAAAGCAAAATGCAACTGGGAAGGCTCTCTTCCATTTAGGTGGCTTCTCCATTTGTTAAAAAGCCAGAAGATTCCATTGCATATTCTGACTGCCTCAACTCACACATTGATTGGTTTTACCGAACTGTTTTTTCTCTTTTAAAATTTTTGTGACAAGGGGATGGATTGTTGGGAAAGGGGAGTACAAGAGAGTATTTTCTGAAACAGAGGTAATATAAAAGCAATAAACAAACAAATATACCGTGATTTTTTACATTAAGTTCCTAAAGCATTCCATTCTAGATGCAATTACAATGTCCCATGCTAACAATCATTTCTTAGAAAGGGGGTAGGAACTTTAATTGTGATTTCATTGCTATAGAGTACTCCCAGATAAGGAAACTCCTTCTGCTAAAGCAGGTAAGGATCTTCTTTGTAAGTTGTAGTCTCAGAGACTTTCCTAGAACTCTTGGATGGCAAATGGCTTGCTTAGGTTTACAGAACTAGTACATAGCAGAGGAAGATGTTTAGTGTAAGTCTTCCTGCCTCCAATGCTAATTTTCTCTCTACTGTGTCCCACTTTCTTTCAACCTCAGAGATAAGCTTTTAAAAATTATTTTTGTAAATCATTATTAAGCAACACATATAACAGGGGAACATACTCACAAAATATATTTTGCTGCTATGACAGCAATATCTAGCTCAAATTCTATATGGAGAAGAAAATTTTAATTCATGAAAAGGTTCTACAAATATACCTGTTTACAGGTGAATTTGTGATGATTTAATTAATGTATTGAACATTGATTTCATGGTTCCCTAAAAGAGATCCAGGTATTTAAAAGAAATGGATATAGCCATAAAACATTGAAAAACTAAGAAAACAAAATAGAAGAAAAATGTGTACTGCCTTGATCAGAGATTGACAGACTCTAAGCTGTGGGTCAAATTTGGTATAACCCAAAACTTGGTCTATTTTTAAATTATTTAAAGTATGAAAATGCATTACAAGTATACATATGTATATACACAAAATGCATATTATATATAAAACTATATGCTAGTAACATCATTACTATTGTCCTGAGTATATTATAAAAAATTGAGAAGTACACTTTATGAAATTTCTAAGAACCATCTTGTGTTAACATTTCATCAGTTTGCCTATGGTTGAATGGAGACTGAAACCCCCTGGAGGGGAGCTGGAGAAAAGGCCACAAAGTTAGGTGCTTTGCTGTCCTCAGAAAGGATGTGTTGCTGTTCAGTCATTTTTCAACTCTTCATGGCCCCATCTGTGGTTTTCTTGGCAAAGATACTGGAATGATTTGTCATTTCTTTCTCCAGTTCATTTTACAGATAGGAAACTAAGGCAAAAGGGATTAAGTGACTTTCTCAGTGTCACATAGCTAGTAAGTAAGTATTTGAGGCTAGATTTAGACTCAGGAAGATGAGCTTTCCTGACTCCAAGTCAAGTCTTATATCCATTGTGCCACTTAACTGCCCCAGAAAAGGGGTACCAGCCTAGAATTACATGTGACTTTCTCTTTAAATAATGCAAGTCTCATTGAACTTTTTTTCTTAGGTTCAAGCCACTTTCCTGCGCACCATTCCTTAAAGAGGAGGGGGTCACATAAGCTTATATCCAAAGAGTTTACCTCTTCCCCCCAAGTTCTAGTCAAACAAAAGGTCTTCACAGAGTGATGTAAATCTAAATAGTGAGTAAATTTATTCATCCAAAACAGATAGCAAATAGAAATCAGAGAAACAATACAGATGAGGATATATGAAATAATACACAAAACTTACTTGGAGGAAGATATTTCAGCTCAATTAATAGAGTCCTTGATCTTATTCAAGAGGACATTCTGAAATCTTTATGGAGGCAAGCTGTAGATCATGGATATGTGGAAGAGACAGTTTTCCCTTAGATGTTTGTCTCCCAAAGTCTATTTTCTTTCTCTACTTATCTTTCCTAGAAGAGAGACTAGAATCACACATGTATTGTCTCAAAGCAGACAGAAAGGTCTCTCCTCTCCCAGGGTGTTGCCAAAACCCCATCAGGCACCAAAGTTTTGAGTCATTATTATTTTCCAACAATTATAAAAATCTTATGCCAATACTCTAGACTTGAATGCAAGGGATCTCTCTCTCTCTCTCTCTCTCTCTCTCTCTCTCTCTGTTTCTCTCTATGTCTCTCTCTGTGTCTCTCTGTCTCTCTGTATGTATATATGTATATATGTGTCTATATATACACACAAACATGCATATAACACATATGCATATATGTGTGTGCATTTGTATATATAAATATATAGGGCCATTTAGGTGGTGCAGTGAAGAAGGCACTAGCCCTGAGGTCAGGAGTACCTGAGTTCAAATCCAACCTCAGAAACTTGACACTTAACTAGCTATGTGACCTTGGGCAAGTCACTTAACCCCAATTGCCTTGCCTTCCCCCCCTCTAAAAAAATTATAAATTATATATATATATGTATGTATGTATATATATATATAAATTAGATTCATGTATATATGTATATACATAATTATATGAACACTAGAGAAAATATTTGAATAAGTAGGATCTATTTATAGTAACTAACAAATTTGGTGAAGTAAACAGCAATTTATCTTTATTCCACAGCTACCTCAGTTATAATGCAAATACAAATATAATTACAAAACTCCATATGCATACCATAGAGCTTCTGTTTCCTGAAGAAGCATAGAAATAAATATAGGAATGTTCAAATAAAAGTGGTATTCTTAACTCAGGCATCCTAGATATCCAAGAAGTCCATGGATAGGTTTTAGGAATAGGCTAGGAAAATAAGGTATCTTTATTTTCATTAGCATCTAAATTAATTTTAGCATTTCCTCCAATGACTTTTTAAAAACTCTAACATTATTCTGAAAATGAATCTATAGGCTTCACCAAACTTTGAAAGGAACCCACTGCACAGAAAAGAAGATAAGAACTCTTGATTTAGAGGGACTTTCATATGCTTACAAGGCTTAGAGGTTTAAATATATTACCAACATCTAATTCCACAATTATACTAGATGGAAAGATGGAAAGGATGTCCCAGATTTATTGATGAAAGACTCACCCTACTTTTCTGTAGGAATGATGCCCCCCTTCCTTTTGCTTTAAATATGACGTCTTAAAACAAATTTTCTTTCCTAGAACACAGCAATTGTTTTAGAGTCTCTAAATATATTTTCTGCTAAGGATTAATTTAGATAAGATCTCAGAGCCTAGGACTTTTAATTTTTTTAAAGAAAAATAATACATACTTAACTGGAAAGAAGGAAAAAAGATTAAATAATTTTGCTTGTTTTTAATCATAGAATCACAGCATGAAGGATATCATATTGCTTACCAAAAATCTTATCTGCTTTATTTTCAATAGTCACTTGATTCTCTTTTCCAGTTGGTTTGATGAAGAAATATAATTTAGATAATTAAGGGAAGAGAAATGGTGGTACCTTTCACAAATGTAACTGGAAGAGAATTATTTTTCCCAAAAATACTGGTTATCTTATATTGTGTTTTATAATTGTAAGCATGAGTGTGTCAGAGCCAGATAACCTGGCCAATTTAAAATTTTCAGTGTGATCTTTTTATGAAGTCAGCAAGTGTTAGAAAGTAGGATTTGACTTGTTACTTTGTTGGTTGTTTAGACTTAAGAAGTTGATGTAGAAGATGTTAATAATTCAGATTAAAATTAAAAGTGCATGATGCATACATTTTTCCCCAGAGAACTGTTTTTTAAATTATTTACCAGTATAGCAATGATTACAAGATATTACCTGATTTGATTGTTAAAACAATTCTGTTAAGTAGGCAATGAAAAATCAATTACCTCATTTTGTAGTTGAGGAAATAGACAAAGAGTTTAAGTGATTTGTCCAAAGTCAGAGCCTGAACTGGAACTCATATCCTTTAATTCCAAGCCCAGTTCTCTTTAAGATCCTTTTGGTATTTCATCTCTGAGCAACTTCTTTCTGTGTATAAGGCACAACTCTAGGTAATGAGGAAGAGTCATGTAAGGCAGGGCCTCTGCCCTCCAAGGGCCCACTGATAGTTGTGGAAATAAGATTTACATATGCAAATATTTGAATTAAAAATTTAATTGACAAAGTGATATGTCAATCCCAAAAGACTCATGATGGAGAGAGATGCCTACATCCAGAGAAAGAACTAGAAAGAACTGAGCTTGAAACCTGACGGAAGCAAACTACTTGATCTTTTTATTTTCATTGTTTGGTTTTATTTCCTCTTGACCATTTTTGATTCCATCTATTACAATTGGCCTTTGTAACCTGACTAATGTCTAATGTGAAAGTATTTTTGTATCCTGTACTGGACTATATGCTGTCGTGGGGGGTGGGGGAGGGAGGGAAGGGAAATTTGAAACTCAAGGAACTATGGAATTGAATCTTGTAAACTAAAAATAAACAAGCAAATTAATAAAAAAAAAGAAAAGTATGAGGTCCCCTTCCCCTTGTTTCTACCTCAGTGCTTGGTGGTCATGGGAAAAATAAAAATAATTTAAAAAAATACTCCCTTGACCAGAATCTGGGTGTGGGGAGAGGACATTTAAGTGAGGAAAATACTTTTTTTTAATATTAACACTCTGAACATATGCAAATGTATGATAAACAAATTTCATATCAACAAAGGATAGGGTTTCATTATTGTTCCCAGAGAAGTCATTAAAATAATAGACTGATTTCTTGCATGCAAAGGGTCAAGTTCTGTCTTCTGTTAATGTAGGGAAGGGGCTTCTGAGAGGCACTGACTATGGAATGTGACAGGAACACAACTGTGTTCATGACAATCACAAATAAACAACCAGGAATGAAAAAAAATTAATCGACTATCAGATTCTTCATAGTGCTCGTTCTAACACACACTCTATTTTCACACACCCCTTCCATGCCCGAGTCCACTCCTGACTCCTTATACTCAGCAGATAATCACCTTCACCAAAAATATAGAAGCTTTCCAATTTAAGTTCCCTTGACATTAGCTCTCTCTATCCTTATCTATGTTCTCCTAACAGTAGAGTTCTTAACCAAAGAAAGCATAGAGGAGATCACAATAGATGAAATAGACAATTTAGGTCAAATGAAATTGAAAGCTTTTGCAGAAATTAAATCAATACAGCAAGAATAAGGGGGAAAAACTGCCAAATATGAAAGAAAAATATCTTCACATCAAATATCCCTGATAAAGTTCCGATATGCAAAAAACACACACACATATACACACACATATACACATATACGTATGTAGACAATACTACATATTTGTTATACACATACATACAAACACATATATTCAGAGTAAAGTAAGCAGAAACAGGAAAATGAAATAAAGGTGGTAACATAAATTGAAAAAAAAATAAAGGAAACCAAAGGCTGTACAATTATAATGTCCAAGCTTGTGACAGAGAAGAGCCAGAAAATGTACCTTTTCACAATTGCCAAAGTGGGAGAGCAGAAGCCTGGGATTTTGCACATGTTGTAAAATGTGGTTCAGGTATTGGTAGGCTTTGCTGAGTACTTTTTAAAAATTTACATCCCAATCTTTTTTTTAATGAAGAAAGAATTCCATGGTGTGTGTGTGTGTGTGTGTGTGTGTGTTTGTGTGTGTCTCTGTGTTTGTGTGATCTTTTCAGAAATGAATTTTAAAATTTTCACTGCCCATTCTTTTAAAATCTTTGGACAAAGGAAACTTTGCTAGATGGGAGACGGGAATCTTATATTCAGAAAGGACTATTAAAATTAAATGTCAATTAAAAAAATTTAAGCAATTAAGAAAAAGTCTAAATAAACAAATAAATACATGTTATTTAGTTATACTGACCTAACCATATTTTTTTTCTTAATAGGTGTTTATATACATGTCAAATATCACTTATTAGACAATTAGAAATTAGAAATTTCATGAGTGCAAGAATTACATTTTATAATCTTTAACAGAATTGTGGTATAGTAGGTTTTTATTTTAAAAATATTTTTCTTTCAATTATATGTAAAAATTATTAACATTATTTTGAAAGCATTCTGAATTCCAAATTCTCTCCCTGCCTCTCTTTCATCACCTCTCATTGTGAAGATGAGCAATTTTATTTAGGTTATATTATGTGCAGTAATGCAAAACATATTTCCATATTATTCATGCTGTGAAAGAAAACATAGACCAATAAAACACCCAAGAAAAATCAAGAAAATGTAAAAAGCATTCTTTGGTCTGCATTCAGACTCCATAAGTATTTTCTTTGGAGGTGGATAACATTTTTCATCATGAATTTATCAGAATTGTCTCAGATCTTTATATTGCAGAGAATAGCTAAGTCATTCACAATTGAGTATTCGACAGTATAGCTATTACTGTGTACAATATTCTCCTGGTTCTGCTCACTTCACTTGGAATCAATTCATATAAGTCTTTCCAGGTTTTTATGAAAGCACTCTGCTCATCATTTTTTATAGCACAATAGTATTTCTTCAACTTCTTATGTCACAATTTGTTCAGCCATTCCCCAATTGATGGGTATCTCAATTTCCAATTATTTTGCCACCACAAGAAGAGTTGCTATAAACATTTTTGTACATATAGATCCTGCACTTTTAAAAAATCACTGGGGGTGAAGTTGTGAGGTGAGAGAGGAAAGTGGCAGGAAGAGATGGGGAGAGACAGGGTGGGGTAAACTATCTCATGTAGAGGAAGCAGGGGGAAGTAGTTGCAGGGGAGGGGAAAAATAGGAAGGCAAAAAGGCAAAACCACATTATCATTGAATTTGGTTCAGGGAGAGAATGATATACATACTAGGTGGGACATCAACCTACAGCAGAATGGGGGGGAGGGAGAGGAGAGGAGGGATGATGGATGGGAGGGCATCCCTGGGGAAGGGGAGGTTGGAGGTACCCACTATGGAAGAGGGACAGGATCAAGTGGGGAATGGACCAGGTGAGGCGTGGGATGAGGGGGAGGGAATTATAAGCAGCCTTGTACACTATATCTACTATGACAATGTTTTGCATAGCTAGACATGCACAACATATACTGGATTACTTATCTCCCCAGAGGGAATGGGTGACAAGGGAGGAAGGAAATGGATCTGAAATCCAAGGTCTTAAGATTAGATGTTTCAAATATATATAAATACTATTATTAATACTCTTTTGCTTGTGACTGGGAGATAAGATGTGCAGGCATTGGGACACAAAGACTCACCTTCCTCTAATGGAGAGGTCAAGGGGGGGTGTGGGAGAGGATAGGGGAGAGAGCAGATTGGAGGAATCGATGTCTTATGGGACTGCTGTTCTGGGAGGGTGGGTAGGGGAAAAACAGGGCGGGGAAATGATTGTAACTCAAAATCTGGCAGAAATGAATGATGTAAAACAGAAGTTAATAAAGCATTTGTTTAAATAGAAAAAAAAATCATTGGGATACAAATTTAGTAGTACTATTTCTGGGTCAAAGGCTATGCATAGTTTTATAGCCTTTTGAACATGGTTCCAAATGGCTTTCTGGAATGGTTGAATCAGCTCACACCTTTACTAACAGTATGTATGTGAAAATATTCCAATTATCCTACATCCCTACAACATTTGTAATTTTTCCTTTTTTTGTCATATTAACCAGCATGATAGGTGTGAGGTAGTACCTCAGAGTTGTTTTAATATGCATTTCTCTTAACCGTACTGATTTTTTTTCCCATATGATAGGAGATATCCTTGCTTTCTTCATCTGAAAACTGACCATCCATAGCCTTTGACCATTTATCAATCAGGGAATGACTTTTTTTCCTATAAATTTGACTCAGTTCTTTTTTTTTTTTTTTTTTTTTGCTTTTTGGAGGGCAATTGGGGTTAAGTAACTTGCCCAAGGTCACACAGCTAGGTTTTATTTGTTTGTTTGTTAGTTTGTGTTTGTTAAGTGTCTGAGGCCAGATCCCAACTCAGGCCCTTCTGACTCCAGGGCCAGCGCTCTACTCACTGCACCACCTAGCCGCCCCATGACTCAGTTGTTTATATGTTTTTAAGACATCAAGCCTTTATCAGGGATATTTGCCGTAAAAATTTTCTTCATTTTTCTGCTCTCCTTCTAATTTTGTTTGTATTGGTTTTGACCATACAAAGCCTTTTTAATTTGAAGCAATCAAAATTATCCATGTTCTTTATCTCTTCTTTGTTCACGGATTCATCCCTTATCCAGATTTGGCAGTTACTCCATATTTACGTCTAAATCATGTACCTATACTCACCTTGCCTTGTTATAATATGAGATGTTGTCTAAACCTCGTTTCTTCCAAATTGCTTTCCTGTTTTCTCACATTTGGCAAATAGTGAGTTCTTCCAAAAACTTTGATCTTTGGTTTTATCTAACACAAGTTTACTATGGTAATTTACTACAGTGTACTTTAATCTATTCCTTTGATGCACTATTCTACTTTAAAAATTAATTTAATGTAATTTTTTACCATTATACTTCTTAACCAGTAGTGATAATTTTGATGATTACCACTTTGTAATATAGTTTGAGATCTGGCAAGGCTAAGCCCCTTTCTTTCAAATTTTCTCTTTCCTTGACTCCCTTGATGTTTTTAACCTTTTTTACTTCCAGATGAATTTTGGTGTTATTTTTTCTAGCTTGATAAAATCATTTATTGGTATTTTTATATGGAATTGAATGAGCAAATTAGATGGAATGGTAATTTTTATTATATTGATGCTCAGGCAATCCACAAACAATTGATGTTTTCCAAATTGTTTACATATGACTTTGTGTGAAAAGTGCATTATAACTGTTCATATAGTTTCTGGATTTGTCTTGGCAGGTAGACTCCCAAGTATTTTAAATTATCAATAGTGATTTGAAATGGAATTTCTCTAGCTCTTGATGCTGGACTTCATTGGTAATATATAAAGAAATTTTGATGACTTATGTGGACTTATTATTATTATTTAGCAACTTTGCTAAAGATGTTAAATATTTCAACTAGTTTTTTGCTTAACTCTCCAGGATTCTCCAAGTATACCATCATATTATCTGCAAAGAGTTATAGTTTGGTTTTCTCATTGCCTATTCTAATTCCTTCAACTTATTTTTCTTTTCTTATCACTATAGCTAGCATTTCTAGTAAAATATTGGATAGTAGTGGTGATAAAGGGCACCCTTGCTCCACCCCTGATCTTATTGGTAAGGCTTCACATTTTCTTCTATTTTTTCATTGTATTGAGTTTATTTTACTGTTTCTTGACATCTCATGGAGTCATCATGCTTATGAGCTCATGCTCATTACAGATAATGCTTACTGATCATTTTAGACAGAAATGTCTTATGATTTTAAGGAAAGATCCATTCATTCCTATGTTTTCTAGGTTTTTTTTAAAATAAGAATAAGTATAGTATTTTTCAATGGCATTTTTTCTGTATCTGTTGAGATAATCATATGATTTTTGTTGTTGATATGATCAATTACATAGTTTTCCTAATATGGAACCAGTGTTCCCAATATAGATTCCATCTGGGTATAATATATAATCTTTGGGATATATAGCTATAATTTCCTTGCTAGTATATTATTCAAGAATTTTGCATCAGTATTCATTAGGGAAATTGGTTTATATTTTTCTTTCTTTGCTTTTGCTCTTTCTTGTCTAGGTGTAAAAACCGTATTTATTTTGTCAAAGGAATTTGGTAGGGTGACCTTGCTTGTTTTAAAAAATATATTTTATATAGGATTAGAATTAATTTTTCTTTAAGTATTTGGTAAAATTCACTTGTGAATCTATCTTGTCCTGGGAATTTTTACTTAAGGACTTTATTGATTGCTTGTTTAATTTCTAACATGGGGTTAACTATTGCATTTTCTCGTCTGTTAATCTGGGTAATTTCTATTTTTTGTAAATATTCATTGATTTAACATATGCTAGATTTATTGGCATATAATTGGGCAAAATAGTTCTTAAAATTGCTTAAATTTCATCTTCATCCCTTTCATTTTTGATCCTGAAGATTTGGTTTTCTTTTCTTTTCTTTTTTTTTTTTAATAAAGTTAAGCAATGGTCTATTTTATTGTTTTTTTTCCCTCATAAAACCAGCTCCCAGTTTTATTTATAAGTTAAATGATTTGCTTACTCTTGATTTTATTGATCTCCTTCAATTTTCATGATCTCCAGTTTGGTGTTTACATGAATATATTTAATTTATTCTTTTTCTAACTTTTTTAGTTGCATTTCCAATTCATTGATCTGCATTTTCTCTATTTTATTCATGTAAGCATTTAGAGATATGTTTTCCCCTAAGTACTGCTTTGGCTACATCAATAAATTTTGGTATATGGCTCATGGTTGTCATTCTATTTAATGGAAATATTTATTGCTTCCATGATTTGTTTTTTTTTTGTTGTTGTTGTTGTTGTTGTTGTTTTCCTTTTTTTTTTCTGGGGGGGTAATTGGCATTAAGTGACTTGCCCAAGGTCACATGGCTAGTAAGTGTTAAGTGTCAGAGGCTGGATTTGAACTCAGGTCCTCCTGATTCCAAGGCTGGTGCTCTTATTCACTGTGCCAACTACCCACCCCAATGATTTGTTTTTTTATCTACTCATTCTTTAGTATTAGATTATTTATTTTCCAATTAATTTTTATCAATGTTTTCATGGCCATCTATTGAATATTATTTTTATTGCATTATCATCTTAAAATGATGTATTTCGGGGCGGCTAGGTGGCGCAGTGAATAGAGCGCCGGCCCTGGAATCAGAAGGACCTGAGTTCGGAGCCGGCCTCCGACACTTAATCCGCACAAACAAAAACCTAGCCGTGTAACCTTGGGCAAGTTACTTAACCCCAATTGCCCTAAAGGGGCGGCTAGGTGGCGCAGTGAGTAAGAGCGCCGGCCTCGGAGTTTGGATGACCCGAGATCAGATCCGGCCTCAGAAAATGAGCACCCACGCATAAATCAAAATGACTAGCCGTGTAACCTTGAGCAAGTTACTTAACCCCAATTGCTTTAAAAAAAAAAAAATGATGTATTTCATATTTCTCCTTTTCTGCATTGGGTTGTGAGGTTTTTTGATCCTAATACATGATCATTTTTTGTGTAGGTGCCATATATATTGGGGAAAAAAAGTATATCCTTTCTATTCCCATTCAATTACCTCCTTATTTCTATCATATCGAGCTTTATTAAAATTCTATTAATTTCCCTAGTTTCTTTCTTATTTTTTTTTGTTAAATGTATCTAGTTTTAAGTGGAGAAAGTTGCTGTTTCCCTTTAACATAATTTTACTACCTATTTCATTCTGTAACTCATTTAACTTTTCCTTTCAGAATTTGGATGCTATACTATTTGATATTTTCATTTTCTATAGCATGTCCTCAAAAGTGTTTGACTTCTGACTACCTCTTTCCCAATCTACTCTCCCTTCTATCATTCTTACTTTCTCTTTTCTCTTTTCCATCCTACTTCCCTCTTGGGCAAGATAGATTTATAAATACAACGAAGTGTGTATGTTATTTCCTCTTTGTGCCAATTTCAATGAAAGTAATGCTCAAGTATTGCCTGCCACCTTCCCCACCATTTCCCCCTCTACTGTAAAAGTTCTTTTGTGTCTCTTTTTTGTATGATAATTTAACCTGTTCTTGTATCTCCCTTCCCCCTTTTCCCAGTGTCTCTTTTTTCTCACCACTTAATTTTTTAGACATCATCCCATCATAGTCAACTCACTCCTTCTAACTGTCCTAATAATGATAACATTCATAGGAATTATAAATATCATTTTCACATGTAGGAATGTAAAATGTTTAACATGATTGAATCTCCTATGATTTGTCTCTTCTCTTTACCTTTTGATGCTTCTTTGGAATCTTGTATTTGAAAGTCAAATTTTCTATTCTGCTCTGTTCTTTTCATCAGGAATACTTAAAAGTCCTTAATGTCATTAAATGTCCATTTTCCGCCTGTATGATTATAACTAAGTTTTGCTGTGTACTTGATTTTGGTACAGTTCCTTTGTGGTATTCCAAGTCCTCGGTTCCTTTGATCTAGAAGCTGCCAAATCTTGTGTTATACTGACAGTGATATGCTATTTCAATGATCTCTTTCTGTCTGCTTGCAATATTTTCTCCTTGACTTGGGAGTTCTGGCATTTGGTGATAATATTCCTGGGAGCTTTCATTGTGGGATATCTTTCAGTAGGGGATCAGATGATTCTTTCAATTTTGATTTTACATTGGTTCTGGTATAGCACGGCAGATTTTCTCAATAATATCTTGAAATAAGATGTCTAGATTTTTTTTAATCATGGCTTTCTGGGAGTCCAATAATTTTTAATTTTGTTGTTATTATTGAGTTCTTTCAGTCATGTCTGACTCTTCCTAACCCCACTTGGGGTTTTCCTAACAATGATACTGGAGTGGTTTGTCATTCATTTCCCTCGACAACTCATTTTATAGATGAGTCAACTGAGGTGAACAAGGTTAAGTGACTTGCCCAGAGTCACACAGCAAGTATCTGAAGCTGGATTTGAACTCATGACCCCTGACTCTAGGTCCAGTGCTCTATCCACTGCCCCAATCTATTTTCTCTCTTCAATCTGTTTTCCAGATTAGTTGTTTTTCTGATGTGATATTTCACATTTTATTCTATTTTTTTCATTTTATGGAGCTTATTTTACTGTTTCTTGACATCTCATGGAAGCATCAGCTTCCCATTGCCCAGTTCTAATTTTTCAGGAATTATGTTCTTCATTGAGCTTTTATACCTCCTTTTTCAATAAGAACTTCTCTCTCTTCAGTGGATATTCATGTCTCTTTTACCATTTAACCTATTTTGTTTCTAAAAGTGTTGTTATCGTCAGTACTTTTTGTACCTCCTTTACCAAGCTATTCACTCTTTTTTTGTAATTTTCTTGAATCACTCTCATTTCCTTTGCTAATTTTTATCTACCTCACTTATTTGATTTTTAAAATCATTTTGAGCTTTTCTAGGACCCAAGAACAATTCACATTTTTCTTTGAGGATTGGCATTTAGCTGTTTAGATATCATTGTCTTCTTCTGAGTTTGTGTTTTGATTTTCCCTGTCACCACAGTAAGTTTATATAGTCAGTTTCTTTTTTTATTATTGTTTGTTCATCTTTCTAGACTATTTCCTGACTTTTAGTTGGTTTCTGCTTCAGGGATGGAGAAAGCACTGTCCCAAGCTTCAGATGTTTCATGATGCTCTTTTCAGAGTGATTCTGGAGGTCTATAGGTTTTCAGTTCTCCCAAGGTGGTATGATTGAAAGAGAAGTATGATCATTCCTCCTCTGGCCTATGCTGTGGTGTGTGAGTGACAATCACTTTGTTTTACCATGAAATTGTGACCAGCATTCCCACTCCTGCTAGTGGTCCTCCTCACTCTGAAACTATGACCTGGA
Source organism: Gymnobelideus leadbeateri (assembly GCA_011680675.1). Taxonomy (NCBI): domain Eukaryota; kingdom Metazoa; phylum Chordata; class Mammalia; order Diprotodontia; family Petauridae; genus Gymnobelideus; species Gymnobelideus leadbeateri. Next base: position 149,297 of record WOXC01004490.1, read on the forward strand.
GTCATGTACAGGCAATGCAGTGGAGTCATTCTCCCAGCGGCAGCTAAGGTTCCCCTGTAATCTTTTTCTTTCTTTTTTTAATGCTATATTAACTTCTGGTTTACATCATTCATGTCTTTCAGATGTTGATTTACAATTTTTCCCCATTTTCCCCCTACCCAACACCCCAGAATCGAAGTCCCACAGGATATCCCCTCATCCAATCTGCTCTCTCCCATCTCTTCTCCCATACCCCCTTCAACTTTTCCAGTAGGGCAAGGTGAATCCTCATACCCCAATGCTTGTACATCTTATTTCCCAATTATATGCAAAACAGTATTAATCATAATATTTATATATTTAAAAAATTTTTGGTTTTAAGAGGAAGATAAGCAACTCAGTATATACCATATACGTGTAGCTATGCAAAATGTTACCATAGTAGATATATTGTAAAACACTGACTATATTTCCCTCCCTCCTATTCCACCTCCCACTTGGTCCACTCCCCACTTTGGTCCTGTCCCTTTTTTTTTTTCAATTAAACAAATGCTTTGTTAACTTCTGGTTTACATCATTCATTTCCGCCAGATTTTGAGTTACAATTTTTTGCCCATTTTTCCCCTACCCACCATCCCAGAATAGCAGTACCATAAGATGTCCCTTCCTCTAATCTGCTCTCTCCCATATCTTCTCCCATACCCCCTTCGACTTTTCCATTAGAGCAAGGTGAATCTCTGTGCCCCAATGCCTGCACATCTTATCTCCCAATTACATGCAAAAGAGGATTGATAATAGTATTTATATATATTTGAAACAGTTAATTTTAAGACCTCGAATTTCAGATCCATTCCCTTCCTCCCTTGCCACCCATTCCCTCTGGGAAGATAAGTAATTCAGTATATGTTGTACATGTCTAGCTATGCAAAACATTACCATAGTAGATGTATTGTAAAAGACTGCTTATATTTCCCTCCCACTCATCCCACCCCCCACCTGGTCCATTCCCTACTTGAACCTGTCCCTCTTCTATAGTGGGTACTCCTAACCTCCCCTACCCCCAAGAATGCCCTCCCATCCATCATCCCTCCTTTCATCCCCTTTCCCCCTATTCTGCTGCAGGTTGAGATATCACATTTAGTATGTATGTCATTCTCTCCCTGAACCAAATTCAATGAGAATGTGATTTTGCCTTTTTGCCTTCCTATTCTATCCCTCCCCTGTAGCCACTTCCCCTTGCTTCTTCTTCATGAGATAGTTTACCCTACCCTATCTCTCCCCATCGCCTCTTGCCACTTTCCTCTCTCACCTCATAATTTCACCCCTTAAGTATCCTCCCTTCCCAACAAATTAAACCTATGCCCTCTATCCATGTATAACTGTAAACATATACACACAAATTCACATATGTATTTTTATGACCATACACCCTTTTTCCATTATTTTAATACTGAGAAAAGTTTCATCAGTCACAGTTATTGTTTTTCCATGTAGGAATTTAAATAGGTCAACTTTTATAAGCTCCTTTTGATTTCTTTTCCCGGATTACCTTCTCAGGCATCTCTTGCTTCTTGTGTCTGGATGTCAAATTTTCTATTCAACTCTGGTTTTTTCCTCAAGAATGCTTGAAAATCCTCTATTCCACTGAATGACCATATTTTCCCCTGAAACAAAATACTCAGTTTTGCTGGGTAGGTGACCCTTGGGTTCATTCCCAGCTCTTTTGCCCTCTGGAATATCATATTCCATGCCCTTTGATCCCTCAGTGTAGAAGCTGCCAGGTCCTGTGCTATTCTGATTGTGTTTCCACAATATTGAAATTGTTTCTTCCTGACTGCTTGTAGTATTTCCTCCTTGATCTGGGGATTCTGGAACCTGGCTATAATATTCCTAGGAGTTTTCTTTTTGGGATCTTTTTCAGGAGGTGATTGGTGGATTCTTTCAACATCTATTTCCCCCACTGGGTCTAAAACATCAGGGAAATTTTCCTTGAGAATTTCTTGAAGGGTGATTTCTAGGTTCTTTCTTTGGTCATGGCTTTCAGGTAGTCCAATAATTTTTAAATTGTCTCTCCTGGATCTATTTTCCAGGTCAGTGGTTTTCCCTGTGAGATATTTCACATTGCCTTCTATTATTTCATTTTTTTGGATCTGCTTAATAGCGTCTTGATTTCTCATAAAGTCATTAGTTTCCATTTCCTCCAGTCTGACTCTGAAGGAATGAATCTCCTCAGTTAGCTTTTGAGATTATTTTTCCATCTGGTAAATTCCGCTTTTTAAGGCATTCTTCTCCTCATTGCTCTTTAGGGATTCCTTTGCCATTTGAGTTAGTCTGCTTTTTAAGGTGTTGTTTTCTTCAGTCAGGCTGTTGACCCTCATTTCATACTTTTCCTGCATTCTTCTCATTTCTCTTTCCAATTTTTCCTCCACTTCTCTTATTTGATTGTTAAAGTCCTTCTTAAGATCCTCTATGGCCTGCAACCCACTCATGTTTTCATTTGGGGCTTTTGGAGCAGGATTTCTGACCTCACAATCCTCTTCCTGTCCTATGCTTCGATACTCTTTGCCCCCAAAATGGGAGTCTAAGGTTGCATTTTTCTGTTTATTTTGTTTCCTTTGCCTTGACATGATGCCACTTAATTACTTGACTTTTGGGCTTTTTGCCATAGTAGGACTCTGCCACCAGATAGGAGAGCTTTCATCCCAAACGTTGGGGTTTTCACAGATTTCTGGCAAGCTGGATATCCACCCCAGACTTCCCCCCCAGATCACAGTCCAGATCCAGGGAGGTTAAAGCAAGAGTGATTCACCCCCAAGACTGATCTATGCATCTCCCTACAGTTCACAGGCCAGGAGCTGGAGCTGCCACAGAAAACAACAAAATGGCGTGTCTCCTCAGCAGCTTCTTGCCCCCAGGAGAGGAAGCCATGCGTTTCCCAAATACCGGTCCCAAAGTCCATAGGGCACTAACCTCTCACTTTGTCCTAGGCATATTTGTGTTGATAATTCTGGAATTGTCATAGCTGCTGGTGTTCTGGGGTCCCTCCAGCCAGCTACTGGCCCGGCCACACTGGGGTTAAAACTGCAGCTCAGGGACCTGGGCTTGGCTCGGCTCTCCTCATGCTGCTTGTTGCTGCTGGCTCCCAGAATACTGTGCTGGTCCTTCCTGCAGGGCTGCTGGGCTGTCCTCAGTGGGAGGTTAGCTTCTCTGTGTCGTTCTGTGGGTGCTGGGGCTCCAGAAGTTGTTCAGAGTCCCCTTTTACATAGTTTGGAGGTGATCTGGGGGGAGCGTGCCTTGGTTGCACTGTTTCTACTCCGGCATCTTGGCTCTGCCCCTAATGTCAGGTCCTGTCCATGTTCAAAAGTAGGTGCTTCCATCTCCCCCCCCCATGCCCTTCCTTCCATTGACCCCCCTCTCATCCCCTTCTCCTCTACTCTCCTGTAGGGTGAGAAACCCTATTTAGTATGTATGTCTTTCTCTCCCTGATCCAAATTCAATGAGGATAAGGTTTTACCTTTGTGCCTTCCTGTTCTTCCCCTCCTTTTTAAACATTGTCCCTTGCATCTTATATATGTCATAATTCACCCCATTCTGTCTATCCCCATCTCCTCTCACTATATTCCTCTCTCACCTCTTAATTTCACCTTTTAAGTATCATCCTTTCCTATTAAATTCGACCTGTGCCCTCTATCTATGTACACCTGAAAACATATGTTTTGCTGGGTAGGTGATTCTTGATTTTAATCCCAGCTCCATTGCTCTCTGGAATATCATATTCCATACCCTTCTATCCCTCAGTGTAGAAGCTGCCAGGTCCTGTGCTATTCTGATTGTGTTTCCACAGTATTGAAATTGTTTCTTCCTGGCTGCTTGTAATATTCTCTCCTTGATCTGGGAATTCTGGAACCTGGCTACAATATTCCTAGGAGTTTTCTTTTTGGGATCTTTTTCAGGAGGTGATTTGTGGATTCTTTCAACCTCTATTTTGCCCTCTGGTTCTAAAACACCAGGGCAATTTTCCTTGAGAATTTCTTGAAGGATGACTTCTAGATTCTTTCTTTGATTATGGTTTTCAGGTAGACCAATAATTTTTAAACTATTTCTCTTGGATGCATTTTCCAGGTCAGTGGTTTTTCCCATGAGATATTTCACATTGCCTTCTATTCTTTCATTTGTTTGGATCTGCTTAATAGCATTTTGATTTCTCATAAAGTCACTAGCTTCCATTTGCTCCAGTCTAATTCTGAAGGAATGAATCTCCTCAGTTAGCTTTTGAGATTATTTTTCCATCTGGTAAATTCGGCTTTTTAAGGCATTCTTCTCCTCATTGCCTTATGGAGCCATTATTTTGCCATTTGAGTTAGTCTATTTTTAAAGTGTTATTTTCCTGAGTCAGGTTGCTGACTCTCATTTCATACTTTTCTTGCATCTTTCTCATTTCTCTACCCAATTTTTCCCCCATTTCTCTTACTGTGTCTTAAAGTCCTCTATGACCTGTAACCAGCTCATATTTTCATTTGGGGCTTTTGGTGCAGGATTTCTGACCTCACAGTCCTCCTCCTGTTCCATGCTTTGATTCTCTTTGCTCCCAAAATAAGAGTCTAATGTTGAATTTTTCTGTTTATTTTGTTTCCTTTGCCTAGGCATGTTGCCACTCAAGTACTTGACTTTTGGGCTTGTTGCCACAGAAGTATTCTGCGGAGCTTCTGTCCCAAATGCTGGGGTTTTCCCTACTGCCAGAGGTATTAGTTGGGTGGCCTCTCTGAAGCCTCCACATGCTCTGGAGAGCTGGTCACACACCCCAAGACCTCCACCCCAGACCTCAGTCCAGATCCAAGAAGGTTAAACAAGAGCAATTACCCCCAGAATGGTTTCCAGATCCCCCTACAGTCAGCAGGCCAGGAGCAGAATCTGCAACATAGTAATGTGTTGCAAGTTGTGTAGGCTCCTCAGCAACTTCTCGCCCCCAGGGGAAAGAGGCCACTCACTCTCCCAACCAGTCCCAAAGTCCATAGGGCACTGACCTCTCACTTTTTCCTAGGCATCTATGTGTTGACAATTCTGGAAATGCCACAGCTACTGGTGTTCTGGGGTCCCTCCAGCTGGCTTCTGGCCCTGCCTGCCCTGAGGCTAAAACCTCAGACTCAAGTGGTCCTGGGCTCAGCTCCCAGAGTGCTTTGCTAGCCGCTCCCTGCTGGGCTGCTGGGCTGTCCTCAGCAAGAGGTTAGCTTCTCTGTGTCATTTTGTGGGTTCTGGAGCTCCAGAGGTCAATCAGAGTCCTCCTTTTACATAATTTTGAAGTGGTGTGGGTCCGAGTTCCATAGGAGTGCTGTTTCTACTCTGCCACCTTGACTCTGCTCCCCCCTGTAATCTTTGTCTTACAAGTCTGACCTTCTTACTGACCTGAGAGCTATGGAATCCCTGCCATTGATTCAGTCCCTTCCAAGGTCTGCTGCTGACTTGGGGGTGTGGGTAAGGATGTCGGGCCTGGCCTGTGCTAGATTGTGTTCCACTTTCACTCCAGTGAGATAGATCTTTCCTGATGAGTTTCTAAGCTGTTTTGGCCTGGAAAATTGCTTTACACCATTCTTTTGTTGTTTCTGCCACTGCATTTTGAGGCATCATTTTTATCATTGTTTGGAGGGGAATTTGAGAGAGCTCAGGTAAGTCCTTCCTTTTATTTTACCATATTTGTTCCACCCTCAATATATAGTGTTTTGGACAAATCAGCCACTCAGTAAATATTTGTTAATTCTTTCAGTACATAATACTATGGAAATAACATAGCCAAAGTCAGATATGAAATAAGAAACTTTTTTGTTGCTGTTGATTGGTGTTGTTTTTAACCAGGACAGGCCACTCCTAACAATATTTGGTAAAGATAAAAATGGTGAATTGATTAAGGATAAAGGATAAAGTTCATCAACTAAATTAAGATTTCTTAGTATTTCTTTTTGCCCCAAGGTAAGTACACATTTCCTACTGACCTTCTGAAAAGGAATAAAACATTTGCTTTAACTCAACTCAACTAATATATATATATCAAGCATCTTCTATGTGCAAAGGTGATGTATGTAATAAATTAGTGAGAGAGGTTTCGACAAATCACTTTCATTGATCTTAGGGACCTTATGGTTGAATGGAAGGGGCTATGATATGAAAAAATTTTACTATGGTTCATAATAATGGTGCTACATGTATCAAATACTTCTAGATGTCTTAAAGAAAAAAAACTGTAATCAACAAGAAATAATTGGGAAAAGAGTTATCATTTGAGGAAAGCTTTAGGGGATGCATAATATTCCACTAGTGGGAATGGAACAAGTTGAAAGACTAGAAATTTTCTCAAGTTCTCAATATTTTAAAGACTCCCTCAAAATAAAAACTGTTTTTTTGGGGAAAAGTGATTATAGATGTCTTCACAGTCCAAGAATTTGAACAAGATAAAAATCTGATAAATTAGCAGCAGAAAAGGCTAATCCTAATCCCTAGGCACTCCTTCAACTCATCATACTTTATAAATCCCCATACTATTGCAGGATAAACAATCTGATTCAGTGACTTGTATTCTTTGATCCATTTATCACTTTCCTTGCTGTTACTGTAGTCTCAGAAAGTATACCCCACTACCCAAACCTAATCCCATCTTTCAGTGGCAAGAAGCAGAACTTACCCTTATGCAACCCTTTAAATAGAAGGGAGGTATATGAAAGCAAAAGTATGCTCTGAAAAGGGACAGGGGTGGTTTAGCAGTATGTTGCAGCAGTACCTAGGCAGAAAACTGAAGAAGAGAGTGAATGAGGGTAAGTTTTAAGCTTGTGTGGGTTACTGCACAAAATCTGAATGAATCAAAACAGACTGGCATCTAATTCTGGACAATTTTGTCTCCCAGAAGTCAATTTGGGCAGGGACTGGGGCTTAAGTATGAATTCCTTACTTTGGAAGGGGGCTGAGACAGTTTGAGGTCCAGCCCTCGGAGAGATTCATCATCATGTAGGAGGAGTCAGAAAGTAAGCATTAGGGAAACATAAGGGGAAAAGACTATAACTACAAAAGATCTCAAAGGGAAGAAAACTTACTTAAAAGTCTTGAGCATAAGTATAAAAGTTGGCACAGAATATAGTAAAACAGAAGGAAATTGAATTAACACCAGATGAAACAGAGAATCTTGGGGATTTCAAGAGAGCCTGGCAGTATGTTCCCAAATGGTTTAAAAGAGAAAAAAGAATTGTGAAAGCAGAATTTATGATCTGCACAGAAGAAATAACTGAAGGATAGAAAAACATGAATTCATGGTGGTGAGTCTTTATCAAAAAAGAGAAAGAAAGAACTGATAGGGAATGTATACACTGACATGAAAGACAATCTAAAAAAGAGAAGCTAAATTTCATAAAGTTAAAAGAATATATGATTTATACAAAAACAAAACACATCAATTTCAAATACAGGATGTGTAGATCCCAGAAGAATGTAACAAGTTAAAAAACTTGAGCACCAAAACAAAAAATAATACAAGAAAACTATCCAAAACTTTTGAATACAGAAAACAAAATGTTAGTCAGAAGAATTCACAGATTTCCCTTAGGGGGAAGATAAAACAAATAGATAAACAAAAATACAAAGAAAAAAAACTATATTCCAAATTCCAAGGCATAAAGTGCTTAACATTCAAAATTCCAATGATAAACAATGAATTTTTCAAGTGACCTGGAGAAAGACTTTCAAATACAAAGGAAACAAAATTTGAACAGCACAAAACTATTCTGTATCCACAAGAGAACATCAAAAGGGATGTAATGATATATTCTGAGAAAGCAAGAGATATCAAGATGCTTCCTTAAATGACACAGCTTGCAAACCTGAACCTAATCATCTATTTTTTTTTCTTTTTGGAGGGGGGAAGGCAGGGCAATTGGGGTTAAGTGACATTGCCCAAGGTCCCACTGCTAGTAAGTGTTAAGTCTCTGAGGCCTGATTTAAACTCATATCCTCCTGACTCCAGGGTTGGTGCTCTATTCACTGTGCCACCTAACCACCCCCCTGATTATCAATCTTAAAAAAGATGGACATTCGGGGACGGAGCCAAGATGGTGGAGTAGAAACAGCTCATCCAAGCCACTCTTCCCCCAGATTACCCCCAAACTATGTAAAAGAGGACTCTGAACAACTTTTGGAGCCCCAGCACCCACAGAATGACACAGAGAAGCTAACCTCCCACTGAGGACAGCCCAGCAGCCCTGCAGGAAGGACCAGCACAGTGCTCTGGGAGCCAGCAGCATGCAGTGTGCAGATCATGGGGAGCCGAGCCAAGCAGAGCCCAGGTCCCCATGAGCTGAAGTTTTAGCCCCAGGGCACCAGGGCCAGGAGCCAGCTGGAGAGACCCCAGAACACCATCAGCAGTGGCTATTCCAGAATTATCAACATAGACATGCCTAGGACAAAGTGAGAGGTTAGTGTCCTATGGACTTTGGGACCAATATTTGGGGAATGCGTCAGCTCCCTCCCCTGGGGGCTAGAAGCCACTGAGGAGAAACGCCATTTTGTAGTTTTCAAAGGCAGCTCCAGCTCCTGGCCTGCAAATTGTAGGGAGATCCAGCGATCAGTCTTGGGGGGTAATAGCTCTTGCTTTAACCTCCCTGGTTCTGATTGTGATCTAGGGTGGAAGTCTTGGGTGGGTTTACAGCTTGCCAGAAACAGAAGTTGCCCCCCACACATTTGGGATGAAAATTCCTCTATCTGGCCTTAAAGCCATAGTGTGGCAACAAGCCCAAAAGTCAAGCAATTAAGTGGCAACATGCCAAGGCAAAGGAAACAGAAAAATGCAACGCTAGACTCCTATTTTGGGGGCATAGAGCGGGAAAAGGACTGTGAGGCCAGAAGTCCTGCTCCAAAAGCCCCAGGGGAAAACATGAGCGGGTTGCAGGCCATAGAGGATCTTAAGAAGGACTTTAACAATCAAATAAGAGAAGTGGAGGAAAAATTGGAAAGAGAAATGAGAAGAATGCAGGAAAAGTATGAAATGAGTGTCAACAGCCTGAATAAGGAAAACAAAACCTTAAAAAATAGACTAACTCAAATGGCAAAGGAGGCCCAAAAGGGCAATGAGGAGAAGAATGCCTGCAAAAGTCGAATTTGCCAGATGGAAAAAGAATCTCAAAAGTTCACTGAGGAGATTCATTCCTTCAGAGTTAAACTTGAGCAAATGGAAGCTAATGACTTTATGAGAAATCAAGATGCTGTGAAGCAGATCCAAACAAATGAAAGATTAGAAGGCAGTGTGAAATATTTCATGGGAAAAACCACTGACCTGGAAAATAGATCCAGGAGATACAATTTAAAAATTATTGGACTACCTGAAAGCCACGATCAAAGAAAGAACCTAGAAATCACCCTTCAAGAAATTCTCAAGGAAAATTGCCCTGATATTTTAGATCCAGAGGGCAAAATAGAGGTTGAAAGAATCCACTGATCACCTCCTGAAAAAGACCCCAAAAAGAAAACTCCCAGGAATATTATAGCCAGGCTCCAGAATCCCCCGATCAAGGAGAAAATACTAGAAGCAGCCAGGAAGAAACAATTTCAATATTGTGGAAACACAATCAGAATAGCCCAGGACCTGGCAGCTTCTACACTGAGAGATCAAAGGGCATGGAATATGATATTCCAGAGGGCAAAAGAACTGAGAATGAACCCAAGGGTCACCTACCCAGCAAAACTGAGTATTTTGTTTCAGGGGAAAATATGGTCATTCAGTGGAATAGAGGACTTTCAAGCATTCTTGAGGAAAAAACCAGAATTGAATAGAAAATTTGACATTCAGACACAAGAAGGAAGAGATGCTTGAGAAGGTAATCAGGGAAAAGAAATCAAAAGGAACTTATCAAAGTTGAACTATTTACATTCCTATATGGAAAAGCAATATCTGTGACTGATATCTTTCTCACTATGAAAATAATGGAAGAAGGGGGTGTGGTCATATGAATACATATGTGAATGTGTGTGTATATGGTTACAGTTATATATGGATAGAGGGCATAGGTTGAATTTGTTGGGAATGGAGAATACTCAAGGGATGAAATTATGAGGTGAAAGAGGAAAGTGGCAAGAGGAGATGGGGAGAGACAGGGTAGGGTAAACTATCTCATGTAGAAGAAGCAAGGGGAAGTGGTTGCAAGGGAGGAGGAGAATAGGAAGGCAAAAAGGCAAAACCACATTCTCATTGAATTTGGTTCAGGGAGAGAATGACATACATACTAAATGTGATATCTCAACCTGCAGCAGAATAGGGGGAAGGGGGATGAGAGGAGGGTTGATGGATGGGAGGGCATCCTTGGGGTGAGGGGAGGTTGGAAATACCCACTATAGAAGAGGGACAGGATCATGCAGGGAATGGACCAGGTGTGGGGTGGGATGAGTGGGAGGGAATTATAAGCAGCCTTGTACAATATATATACTATGATAATGTTTTGCATAGCTAGACATGTACAACATATACTGAATTACTTATCTCCCCAGAGGGAATGGGTGACAAAGGAGGAAGGAAATGGATCTGAAATTCGAGGTCGTAACATTAAATGTTTCAAATACATATAAATATATTATTAATTATTATTATTATTAATACTTTTTTGCTTATAATTGGGAGATAAGATGTGCAGACATTGGGACACAAAGATTCACCTTCCTCTAATGGAAAAGTCGAAGGGGGTATGGGAGAAGATATGGGAGAGAGCAGATTGGAGCAAGCAATATCTTGTGGGACTGCTGTTCTGGGAGGGTGGGTAGGGGAAAAACAGGGGGGGAAATGATTATAACTCAAAATCTGGTGGAAATGAATGATGTAAAACAGAAGTTAATAAAGCATTTGTTTAAAAAAATAAACTCTTCTGTGAAATTGAGTGTTTAGTAATTAACCTGTTTTTGTTGTTTAATGAGGCCAGTGGCTCAAAAAGAATGGAACACAACAACAATGGACATTTATTAAATATTTATCAAGCTCCTTAAAAAAAGATGGACATTCAATAAAATAAAGAAAACATTTCATCAATAAAAGAAAATAGACACAATCAGATTATTCTATTTTAAATAGCCCAGAAAATAGTATATCAAAAAATATAGTTCCTGAGGAAAATAGAATTAGAGAAATTAACTACTCCTTATCTAGACAGTATAAAAAGGAAAAATAACACCCCTGAATAAGGAAATACTCTGATGTGGTTAATTAACAATGACAACAGCAAAAACAATGGGGAGGCTATTAAGAACTTTTTGAACTTATATAAGATACAAAGACAAAAATAAAAGTGATGCTTAAAAGAAGCAATGGTGATAGAAGAGACCTGAAGTATGATGGACTGAGTCATGCCCTCCAGGTGAGTAAGTGGTTTTTTGTAGGACTAAACTGCAGAATAGATAAGGTGCATAGAACCACAAAGAGAAAATAGAGAAAAATGTGTGACACACCATTAAATTTGTCTAGTAAATTTGATGGTAAAGAATGAAAGAAAAATTCTTATAGTTGCTCAGGTAGAAGAGGGGATACAATGAAACAGACCCCTCTACAAAATGTAGTCTCTGAGAAAAATTCACCAATAGGAGAAGATATCATAAGGAGTGAAGGGATGTTCCAGGGTCAGAAGACTACAGGCACTGAATGATATTTCAGGATGAGAAGGAAGCTAAAGCAAGGTTCAGAGAGTGAAAAACAGAGTTGAGAGCTAAAAGAACCCTCATTTGATAAGAATTTCAGGGAAAACTGGAAAGAAATTTGGAAGTGTATTTTTTAAGGTACTATTTTTTCTTTATTAATTTGTTTGATTTGAGTTTACAAGATTCAGTTCCCCAGTTCTTTGAGTTTCAAATTTTCCCCCCTTCCTGCTTTCCCCCTCCTCCCCCCCTGCCATGGCAGCATATGATCAGATATAGGATCTGAAGATACTTTCACATTAGACATTGGTCAGGTTGAAAAGAAGGATTGTAATGGATGGAATGAACAATGGGAAAGAGGAAAACAAACCAACAAGAAAGTGAGAGAGCAGGTACTTTGCTTCAATCTGCTTTCAAACTCTGTTCTTTCCAGTTCTTTCTCTGAATGTAGACATCTTTCTCCATCATGAGTCTTTTGGAGTTTATTTGTAGCCCTGCATTTCTGAGAAGAGTCCAGTCTATCAAAGTTGGTCATCACATATACGTTGTATCTGTAATGGTGTACAAATTTTTCCTGGTTCTGCTCTTCTCACTCAGCATCAATTTTTATAAGCCTCTCCACGTAGATATGAAGTCCATCTGCTTTTTGTTTCTTATGGCACAATAGTATTCCATTACATTCATATACCATAACTTGTTTAGCCATTCCCCAATTGATGGAAAGCCCCTTAATTTCCAATTCTTTGCCACCACAAAAAGAACTGCTATAAATATTTTTGCACATATGGGTCTTCCTCCTGCTTCTGTGATCTCTTTGGAATACTACCCTAGATCTGGTGTTGCTGAGTCAAAGGATATAAAATTACTTATAGCACTTTGGGCATAGTGTCAGATTGCTCTCCAGAATGGTTGGATCAGTTTACAACTCCACCAAAAATGTATTAGTGTTCCAATTTTTCCACATCCTCTCTAGCATTTATCATTTTCCTGTTTTGTCATCTTAGCCAATCTGCCTGGTGAGATGTGGTACCTGAGAGTTGTTTTGATTTGTATTTCTCAAATCAATAGTGATGTAGAGCATTTTTTCATATGCTTAGAGATATCTTTAATCTCTTCCTCTGACAACTGTCTGTTCATATCCATCACTTGGGGAATGACTTATATTCTTATAGATTTGACTCAATTCTCTTTATATGTTAGAAATGAGGCCTTTATCAGAGACATTGGTGGAAAAAATTCTTTCCCAATTTCCCATTTCCCTCTTAATCTTGCTTAAATTGGCTTTGTTTGTACAGAAGCTTTTCAGTTTCATGTAATCAAAGTTATACATTTTGCATTTTATAATGCTCTCTAATTCTTGTTTGGTCATGAAATCTTCCCCTCTCCATATATTTGACAGGTAATCTATTCCTTGCTTTCCCAGATTGCTCAGAGTATTATCTTTTATACCTAGATCATGTACCTATTTAGACTTAATTTTGGTATACGGTGTTAGATAATGGTCTATGCCCAGTTTCTTCCATACTACATTCAGTTTTCCCAGCAGTTTTTTGTCAAATATTGAGTTCTTATCCCAAAAACAGGGGTCTTTGGGTTTATCAAAGAGTAGATTATTGTAGTCATTGACTGCTGAGTCTTATATACCCAATCTATTTTATTGATCCACTGCTCCATTCCTCAGCCAGTACCAAGTAGTTTTGATGACTGCTGCTGTATAATACAGATTAAAATCTGGTATAGCTAGGCCACCTTCCCTAGCATTTATTTTCATTAACACCCTTGATATTCTGGACCTTTTGTTCTTCCAAATGAATTTTGTTACTATTTGTTCTAGGCCTATAAAGTAATTTTTTTGGTAAATTGATTGGTATGGATCTAAATATGTAATTTAATTTAGGTAAAATTGTCATTTTTATTATATTAGCTCAAGCCAGCCATGAGCAATTGATGTTTTTCCACTTAGTTAGATCTGACTTTATTTGTATGGAAAGTGTTTTGTAGTTGTGTTCATATAAGTCCTGGGTTTGTTTTGGCATGTAGTTCCCCAAATATTTTATAACATCTACAGTAACTTTAAATGGGATTTCTCTATCTCTTGCTGTTAGATTTCATTAGAAATATACAGGAATGGTGAGGATTTATGTGGGTTTATTTTATATTCTGCTACTTTGCCAATTTTATTTATTGTCTCAAGTAGATTTTTACTTGATTCTTTAGGATTCTCTAAGTATATCATCATATCATCCTCAAAGAATGGTAACTTGGTCTCTTCTTTGACTAATTTGATTCCTTTTTGCTACTGTTAACATTTCTAGTACCAGATTGAATACGAGGGGTGATAGTGGATAGTTTCACCCCTGATCTTATTGTAAATGTTTCTAGCTTATCTCCATTACATATAATACTTCATGATGGCTTTAAGTAGATGCTATTTATTATTTTAAGGAAAGCCCCATTAAGTCCTATGCTCTCTAATGTTTTTAATAGGAATGGATGTTGTACTTTGTTGTACTGCATCTATTGAGATAATCACGTGGTTTCTGCTAGTTTTATTGTTGATATGATCAATTATACTTATGGTTTTCCTAATATTAAACCATCCTTTCATTCCTGGAATAAATCCTACCTGATCAAAATGTATTATTCTTGTGATAAGTTGCTGTAGTCTTTTTCCTAATATTTCATTAAAACTTTTTGCATCTATCTTCGTGAGGGAAATTGATAGATAATTTTCTTTTTCCATTTTTATCTCTTTCTGATTTAGATATCAGTACTATGTTTGTGTCATAAAAAGAATTTGTTTGGACTCCACTAATTTTCCCAAATAGTTTGTAGAGTATTGGAATCAATTGTTCTTTAAATGTTTTTTAGAATTCACTAGTAAATCCATCTGGCCCTGAAGATTTTTCCCTAGAGAGTTCATTGATGAGTTGTTCAATTCCTTTCCCAGAGATTGGGTTATTTAAGTAATTTACTTCCTCTTCAGTTAATCTGGGCAACTTATATTTTTGTAAATATTTACACATTTCATTAACATTGTCAAATTTATGTGTGTATAATTTGGCAAAATAATTCCTAATTATTGTTTTAATTTCCTCTTCATTAGAGGTAGATTCACCTGTTTCATTTTTGATACTCATAATTTGGTTTTCTTCTTTCTCTTTTTTTATCATATTGGCTAAGGGTCTATCAATGTTATTTTTTTAAATAACATCAGCTCAGTTTTATTTATTAATTAAGTAGTTATCTTAATTATAATTTTATTAATCTCTCCTTTGGTTTTCATTATTTCTAATTTATTATTTAGTTGCAGATTTTCAATTCTTCTTTTTCTAGCTCTTTTCAATTGCATGCCCAATTCATTGACCTCCCTTTTCTCTAATTTATTCATATATGAACTCAGGGATATAAAACTTCCCCTAAGAACTGCCTTTGCTGCATCCCACAAATTTTGTTGTGTTGTTTCCTTATTGTCAATCTCTTGAATGAAGTTACTGATTGTTTCTATGATTTCTTGTTTGACCCACTCATTCTTTAGGATTAAATTGTTGAGTTTACAATTAGTTTTTTTTTTAAAGCAATTGGGGTTAAGTAACTTGCTCAAGGTTACATGGCTAGTCATTATTTATGCATGGGTGCTCATTTTCTGAGGCCAGATCTGATCTCGGTTCATCCCAACTCCGAGGCCGGTGCTCTTACTCACTGCGCCACCTAGCCGCCCCTTTAGGGCAATTGGGCTTAAGTAACTTGCCCAAGGTTACAGGGCTAGGTTTTTGTTTGTGTGGATTAAGTGTCGGAGGCCAGCTCCGAACTCAGGTCCTTCTGACTCCAGGGCCGGCGCTCTATTCACTGCGCCACCTAGCCGCCCCTTACAATTAGTTTTTAGTCTGTCTTTCTATGGCCCTTTATTGCATATGATTTTTATTGCATCATGATTTGAGAATGATGCATTTAATATTTCTGCCTTTCTGCACTGAATTGTGAGGTTTTTATGTCCTAGTACATGGTTGATTTTGTGTCTGTGCCATGTACTGCTGAGGAGAAGGTATATTCCTTTTTATCCCCATTCAGTTTTCTCCAGAGAACTATCATACCTACCCTCTCTAAAATTCTATTCACCATCTTAACTTCTTTTTTTTTATTTTGAGGTTGGATTTATCAAGTTCAGAGAGTGGAAGATTAAGGTCACTCACTAGTATAGTTTTGCTATCCATTTCTTCCTCGAATTCCCTTACCTCTCCTCTAGGGATTTGGATCCTATACCACTTGGTACATATATGTTAAGTAATGATATTACTTCATTCTCCATGGTGCCTTTTAGCAGGATATAGTTTCCTTCCTTATCTCTTTTAATTAGATCTATTTTTGCTTTTGCTTTATCTGAGATAAGGATTGCTACCCCTGCTTTTTTACTTTGGCTGAGGCATGATATATTTTACTCCAGCCTTTTACCTTTACCCTGTGTGTATCCCTCTGTTTCAGATGTGTTTCTTGTAAACAACATATTGTAGGATTATGGTTTGTAATCCATTCTGCTATTCACCTCTCTTATATGGGAGAATTCATCCCATTCACATTCACAGTTATGATTACTATCTGTTTCTTTCCCTCCATCCTATTCCCTCCCCTGTTTATGCTTTTACTTCACTCCCCTTTTCCATTCCCCTCCTTAAGAGTTTTCCTTTCTACCACCACCTCCCTCAGTATTCCCTTCTTTTCAGCCCCCTCTCTTTTCCTCACCTTCACCCTTACTTCTTCCCTCCCTTCTAAGCACCCCCCTTTTCATATCCCTCCCCCCCCTACTGGCTGTAGGATATTTTTATACTTAATGTAGTATGTTATTTCTTCTTCACACCAAGAGTGACAGGAACAAAACTCATGCAAAGCTCCTCTCCTTTCCCTCTATTATGATAGATTTGGTGTCTCTTCTCCATAGAGTCCTATGCTTAACTGGTTGTGTTATTCCCTCCTTGCAGCAGAACCAATGAGGGAAAAGCTCATATAATACTCGTATCTTTCCCTCCTTTCCCTCTACTATATTGTTTTTATGCCTCTTTGTGTGGCATAATTTACCCTTTTCCACTTCAGTCTTTCCTCTTCTTCCATTGCAGTCCCATTGTAGCCCTTAATAACGTTTTTTTTAATCATCATTTTGTGTAATTTATACTCATACCCTCTACTTGTCTATAAACAGTTTGCTCTTACTAAATAACAGGGTGTGTGTGTGTGTGTGTGTGTGTGTGTGTGTGTGTGTGTGTGTATGTGTGTGTGTGTGTTTTCCTTATTTACCTTTTCATGTGTCTCTTGCATCCCATAATTGGAGGTTGAATTGTCCATTGAGCTCTGGCTTTTTCATCAGGAAGGTCTGGAAATCTGTTATATCATTGAATGACCATATCCTTGCCTGGAAGATTATGTTCAGTTTCTCTGGTAGGTGATCCTTGGTTGTAACCTGAGCTCTTTTGTCTTGCAAAAAATTATATTCCACTTCCTCTGATCTTTCAGTGTAGGGTCTGGCAAATCCTATGCAATCTTCACTGTGATTCCTCAATATTTGAATTGTTTCTTCCTGGCTGCTTGAAGTATTTTCTCCTTTACCTGGTAGTTCTGGAGTTTGGCCACAACATTTCACAACTTTTCACTTTGGGATCTCTTTCAGGAGGTGACTGGTGAATTCTCTCAATTTCTCTTTTACCCTCAGGTTCAGGGTATCTCAGGACAGTTTTCCTTGATGAGCTTTTGGAGGATGTTGTCCGGGCTCATTTTTTTCATCACGATTTTCCAGTAGGCCAATGATTCTCAGATTATCTTTCCTAGATCTGTTTTCCATGTCAGTTGTTTTTCCATTGAGATATTTTACCTCTTTTTCTAATTTTTCATTCTTTTTTTAAAGCAAATGCTTTATTAACTTCTGTTTTACACCATTCATTTCCACCAGATTTTGAGTTACAATTATTTTCCCCCCTGTTTTTCCCCTACCCACTCTCCCAGAATAGCAGTCCCACAACATATCACTTCCTCCAATTTGCTCTCTCCCATATCTTCTCTCATACCCCCTTCAACTTTTCCATTAGAAGAAGGTGAATCTCAGGAGGACCTGTGCTCGGCTCCCGATGCTCTGTGCTGCCAGCGCTGCGCTGGTCCTTCCTGCAGGGCCGCTGGGCTGTCCTCAGCGGGAGGTTAGTTTCTCTGTGTCGTTATGTGGGTGCTGGGGCTCCAGAAGTTGTTCAGAGTCCCCTTTTACATAGTTTGGAGGTAGTCTGGGGGGAGAGTGGCTTGGACAAGCTGTTTCTACTCCACCATCTTGGCTCCACCCCCCTAATTTTTCATTCTTGATGTTTTGTTTGACTAAGTCTTGGTTCCTCATAGAGTTATTTGCTTCAATTTGGATGATTCTAGTTTTTAGCAAATTATTTTCCTTGGTTAGTTTTTGGAGCTGCTTTTCCATATCACACATATTTCTTTTTAAGGAACAGTTTTCTTCATTATAATGTTTTCCTAATTTTGTAATTTTGATTTTAAAAGAGTTATTCATTTTATCTTCTGTCTCTCTCATTTCGTTTCCAAAGTTCCTTTTGAGTTCATCTAGGAATGTTTTCTGTGCTTGAGACTAGTTCCCTACTGAGGCTTCAGCTGGTGGGTGTAGAGTCAATACTGTCTCTCTCTAAATTTGGTTCTTCCCCCTCATGATAGTAAAACTCCAGAGTCTTTGTCTTTGCAGTCTGCTTTCCACCCATTTTGAGGCAGGGCCCTAGCTATGCCCTAACTCTAGGGATCCCAAGCCTTTACTGTTTAAGGTTTTGCCCTGGGGCAATGATTACTAAGTTTTCAGGGTCAGAGGAGGGGGGATTGGAGCATCCAGGGTTCACTCTGCCATCCTGGTCCCTGAAAGTAGAGATAGGGGCAATTTCTGGACTGCAGACTGGTAGTCCCAGGAGTAGTTACTGCCCCTGCCAGGGGCCCTGCATTTGATTCTTACCCTGCTCCCTTCAGTCTCAGCCCTGCAGTGATAGGCCTGGCAATGGCCCTTGTGGTTGGTGGACTGACTTACCTCTACATTGATCAGGACTACTTGAGGCCTGCCTCGGCATGCCCTGGGCCTGCCTCTGTGTGCTGCAGCTTCTGGGTCTGCCTCTGTGCACAGTGGTGTAGCGGCCTGCCTCTGCAGACCACTGGAAGTGTATTCTTTTTTTTCTTCATATTTTTTTATTAATTTATTAGTTTAGTTGTAGTTAACAAGACTCAATTCCATAGTTCCTTGATTTTCAAATTTCCTTTACCTCCCTCCCCCCACCCCACCACCACAGCATATAGTCCAGTATAGGATCTGCAAATACTTTCATATTAGACTTTAGTCCAATTACAAAGGTGTATTATACTAGGTGAGATGAAAATTGAAAGAAGAAATAAAACAAACAATGAAAAGAAGAAGATCAATTAGTTTGCTTCCATCAGGATTCAAGCTCAGTAATTTCTAGTTATATCTCTGGATGTCGCATTTCTCTCTTTCATGAGTCATTTGGGATTGACATATCACTGCATTGCTGGAAAGAGTCCAGTCTGTCATAGCTGGTCATCACACATATGTTGTGTCTGTGATTGTATACAAATTTCTCCTGATTCTACTCTTCTCACTCAGCATCAGTTTGTATAAGCCTCTTCAGGTAAATATGAAAACCGCCTCCTCCTCGTTTCTTATAGCACAATAATATTCCATTTTATTCATATACCACAGCTTGTTTAGCCATTCCCCAATCGATGGGCACCCCTTTAATTTCCAATTCTTTGCAACCATGAAAAGAGCTGCTATAAATATTTTTGTACATATGGGTCTTCCTCCCTTTTCTATGATCTCTTTGGGATATAACCCTAGAAGTGGTATTGCTGGGTCAAAGGGTATGAAATTATTTATAACCCTTTGGGCATAATTCCAGATTGCTCTCCAGAATGGTTGGATAAGTTCACAGCTCCACCAGCAATGCATTAGTGTTCCAATTTGCCCACATCCTCTCCAGCATTTGTCATTTTCTTGTTTTGTCATCTTAGCCAATCTGACTGGAGAGATGTGGTATCTCAGAGTTGTTTTGATTTGCATTTCTCTAATCAACAGTGATTTAGAGCATTTCTTCATATGCTTATAGATACCTTTAATTTCTTTCTCTGAAAACTGCCTGTTCATATCCTTTGACCATTTCAATTGGGGAATGACTTGTATTCTTATAGATTTGACTCAATTCTCTGTAAATTTTAGAAATGAGTCCTTTGTCAGAGACATAGGTTGTAAAAATTCTTTCCCAGTTTCCCACCTCCCTCTTGATCTTGGTTACAATGGCTTTGTTTGTACAGAAGCTTTTCAATTTAATGTAATCAAAATTATCCATTTTGAATTTTATAATGCTCTCTAATTCTTGTTTGGTCCTAAAGTATTCCCCTCTCCACAAATCTCACAGGTAAACTATTCCTTGCTGTCCCAGATTGCTTACAGTATCATGCTTTATACCTAGATTATGCACCCATTTAGACTTGATTTTGGTATATGGTGTTAGATAATGATCTATGCCCAGTTTCTGCCATACTGTATTCCAGTTTTCCCAGCAATTTTTGTCAAATAGTGCATTCTTATCCCCAAAACTGGGATCTTTGGGTTTATCAAACAATAGATTACTATATTCATTAACTGCTGGGTCTCCTGCACTGAATTTATTCCATTGATCCACTACTCTACTCCTCTGCCAGTACCAAGCAGTTTTGATGTTTGTTGCTGTATAATACAGATTAAAATCTGGCATAACTAGTCCACCTGGAAGTGTATTCTTAAAACTGTCATCATTAATAAGATAGCTTGAAAGAAATATTGAGACTGAATTATGTATGATGGGGTGATTCTAAAAAGCAAAACTGGGAAGGAAAAGGTAAAAGTGAGCAATTATGTTGTAAAAATGGGTCATGAAAGGAAGAATTAATACAGAAGAATCAAGTGTGAGTGGAAGGCTGTATAATTTTGGAAACTTACTTTCATCTGTGTTGCAGAAGAAAAATGTGTACATCTGGAAGGGTGTAGAAGTCTTCATAATGTCAAGGGGAGAAAAGTGAGGGAAAAGATTGAGGATGAATTTTTACAGGGGAGTATGGTTTGGGATTTTAAGGGCATGGGGAGAGTTTTGAAAGACTTTTGTAATGGTGTGTGGATTGAGATTGGGAGGGGGTGGGGTGGACTTTTGGAGGGATGGGGAAGTGGGAAAGAAAAGGAGGTAGTAAGGATAGCGTTAAAAGAATCTAAGAAGAAAAATAGTAGAAATAAGACAGAAGGAAAATCACAATT
Source organism: Gymnobelideus leadbeateri (assembly GCA_011680675.1). NCBI lineage: Eukaryota > Metazoa > Chordata > Mammalia > Diprotodontia > Petauridae > Gymnobelideus > Gymnobelideus leadbeateri. The sequence goes on from WOXC01004490.1 coordinate 170,244, forward strand.
AGTAATTACAACTTTAGATATTGTATGCACCCCCAAAACTGTGTGCAACAGAAATCCTTACCCAAATAATACTCAGAGGTTTCTCAAGGTAGGAAGAAGAAAAAAAGGTTTATTTACGCTCTAAAGAAAAGGTCATGCTCCTGAAAAATGGTTAGGGAAGAAAAGCAATTTACAAAAGGAAATGGTGGAGCACTTCCATGGAGCTCCAGCCCATACAACTTCAAAATTATGTAAAAGGGGACTCTAAACAACCTCTGGAGCTCCAGAGCCCAAAAAATGACACAGAGAAGCTGACCTCTTGCTGAGGACAGCCCAGAAGCCCAGCAGGGTGTGGCCAGCACAGCACTCTGGGAGCTGAGCCCAGGACCATGTGAGTCTGAGGTTTTAGCCCCAGTGTACCCGGATCAGCAACCAGCAGGAGGGACCCAAGAACACCAGCAGTTGTGATGTTTCCAGAATTATCAACACAGATGCATAGGACAAAGTGAGAGGTTAGTGCCCTATGAACTTTTGTGCCAGTATTTGGGAGCACGTCAGCTTCTTCCCCTGGGGGCGAAAAGCCACTGAGGAGGCAAGGCACAGCTGCCAATTTGCAGTTTCAGTTGCAGCTTCAGCTCTTGGCCTGTGTACTGTATGGGGATCCGGCAATCAGTCTGGGGGTAATCGCTCTTGCTTTAACCTTCTTGGATCTGGATTGAGGTCTGGGGTGGTGGTCTTGGGCTGTGTGACCAGCTTGCCAGAGTGTGTGGGGGCTTCAGGGAGGGCACCCAACTAATACTTTGGGAAGCTGAGAAAACCCCAGCATTTGGGATGGAAGCTCCCCTGTGTGGTGGCAGAGACCTACTGTGGCAACAAGCCCAAAAGTCAAATAATTAAGTGGCAACATGCCTAAGCAAAGGAAACAAATAAACAGAAAAGTTCAACATTAGACCCCTATTTTGGGGGCAAAGAGGACCGAAGCATAGAACAGGAGGAGGACCAGGAGGTCAGAAATGCTACACTAAAAGCCCCAAATGAAAATACAAGCGTGTTACAGACCATAGAGGACCTTTAGAAGGATTTTCCAAACCAAATAAGAGAAGTGGAGGAAAAATTTGGAAGAGAAATGAGAAATATGCAGGAAAAGTATGAAATGAGGGTCAACAGCTTGACTGAGGAAAATAACAACTTAAAAAATAGAGTAATTCAAGTGGCAAAAGATGTTCAAAAAGGCAAAGAGGAGAAGAATGCCTTAAAAAGCCGAATTTGCCAGATGGAAAAAGAATCTCAAAAGCTCACTGAGGAGATTCATTCCTTCAGAATTAGACTGAAGCAAATGGAAGCTAGTGACTTTATGAGAAATCAAGATGCTGTTAAACAGATCCAAGCAATTAAAATAATAGAAGGCAATGTGAAATATCTCATGGGAAAACACACTGACCTGGAAAATAGATCCAGGAGAGATAATTTAAAAATGATTGGAGTTCCTGAAAGCCATGATCAAAGAAAGAACCTAGAAATCAACCTTCAAGAAAATTGCCCTGATGTTTTAAACCCAGAGGGGGAAATAGAGGTTGAAAGAATCCACAAATCACCTCCTAAAAAGATCCCAAAAAGAAAACTCCTAGGAATATTATATCCAGGTTGCAGAATTCCCAGATTAAGGAGAAAATACTACAAGCAGCCAGGAAGAAAAAATTTCAATATTGTGGAAACACAATCAGAATAGCACAGGACCTGGCAGCTTCTACACTGAGGCATCGAAGTGCATGGAATATGATATTCCAGAGGGCAAAGGAGCTGGGATTAAAACCAAGAGTCACCTACCCAGCAAAACTGAGTATCTTATTTCAGGGGAAAATATGCCATAGAGGACTTTCAAGCATTCTTGAGGTCAAATTGAATAGAAATTTTGACATTCAGACACAAGAAGCAAGAGATGCTTGAGAAGATAAACAGGGAAAAGAAATCAAAAGGAACTTATCAAACCTGACCTATTTACATTCCTACATGGAAAAGCAATAACTGTAACTGATGAAACCTTTCCCAGTATGAAAATAGTTGAAGAAGGGCATATTGGCATATGAACACATATGTGAATGTTTATATATATGTTTACAGGTATACATAGATAGAGGTCACAGGTCCAATTTAATAGGAAGGAATAATACTTAAAAGGTGAAATTAAGAGGTATATAATGAGAGGAGATGGGGAGAGACAGAAAGGGATAAACTGTCTCATATAGAAGAGGCAAGGGGAAGTGGTTGTAAGGGAGGGGAAGAACAGGAAGGCAAAAAGCCAAAAGCATATTCTTATTGAATTTGACTCCAGAAGAGAATGACATACATACTAAATGGGATATCTCACCCTACAGGAGAGTAGGGGGTAGGGGGATAAGAGGGGGGATGATGGAAGGGAGGGCATGCTGGTGGGAAGGGAGATTGGAAGCACCCACTTTTGAAAAGGGACAAGATCAAATTAGGTAATGGACCAAGTGGGGGGTGGGATAGGTGGGAGGGAAATATAGCCAGTCTTTTACAATATATCTACTATGGTAATGTTTTGCATAGCTGTACATGTACAACATATACTGAATTGCTTATTTTCCTAGCAAGAGTGGGTGACAAGTGAGGAAGGAAATGAATCTAGAATTCGAAGTTTTAAAATTAAATGTTTCAAATATATATAAATACTATTATTAATACTATTTTACATATAACTTGGAGATAAAATGTGCAGGCATTGGGCCACAGAGATTCACCTTGCCCTAATGGAAAATTCAAATGGGGGTATGGGAGAAGATATCGGAGAGAGCAGATTGGATGAGGGGATATCCTGTGGGACTGCTATTCTCGGGTGGTGGGTAGTGGAAAAATGGGGGAAAATTGTAACTCAAAATCTGGTGGAAATGAATGACATAAACCAGAAGTTAATAAAGCAGTTGGAAAAAAAGGAAATGGTGAAATCATAAAGCCCTAATGTGGAATTCTCCCCTATCCCCATCCTGACCCTTTTCTTCAATTTGATTGAAGTTAGGTGTAAAATCTAAGGCTGGCAATCTACCTCAAGTACTGGGGATGTTTTGGGGGAATGTGGAATTCTCCCCCACCCCCCTCCTGATCCTTTTCTTTCATTGGCTGGAAGTTAGGTATACAATCTAAGCATGGCAATCTACCTCAAGTACTGGAACAAGGAAACAGTAGATCTCCCAATGTACAGGTGAGAAAGCACTTCTGTTCTTATTTGGTATATCTTATGCTGAGGTGGTACTGGGGAAGGTCTCCATTGCTCTTAGTCCCAGATTTCTGCAAGGGCAGGTGACTCTAAACTTAGACCTAGTGGATGCTGAAGCCACTCTAGATTTGATTTTTCGAAATGGGGAAACTTCACTGCAAATTATCCCTCACAGACATGAATGGGATGTTTGTAGCAGTAATCTTTGTGGTGGTAAAGGACTGGAAATTGAAGGGATTCCCATCATTTGGGGAATGGCTGAACAAGTTGTGGTGTATGGTTGTGATGGAATTCTGCTGTGCTATAAGAAATGATGAGCTCAATGATCTTAGAAAAGCATGGATATACTTGCATGAAATAATGAAGAGTGAAATGAACAGAACCAAGGGAACCTTGTATACAGAAACAGCAATGTAGTTTTAAGAACAAATTTAAAGATTAAGTCATTTTGACTGTTATAAATAGCCAAATTAACCACAAAGGATATGTGAAGGAAGATGCTGTCTGCATCCAGCTAAAGAACTGATAAATATAAGTAAGTATGGAATGATTTTACATATACACACATATTTGTTTCTAATGGTCATTTCTAGGACTGACAAGAGGGAAGAAGAAGAAAAAAGAAATTTAGGTGACAACTGTTGTATATTTGGAGGGAATAGCAAATTGTACACAGTAGACTTCTAGTTCCATGTGTAATCATCTTTTTTTATTGTACTATGTTTTGGAAATGCTTGCTTTGTTCCACAAATTGAAAATAAAATAATTTTTTTAAGTCTGGAAGAAATTAGGCTTAGATCAGCATTTTATGCCAAGTTAAAATGTAAATTTATAAGGGATATATGATATTAATATTAAAATCATAATATCAAAACTAGAAGACAAGCAGATGGTATATTTTTCATGGCTATGGATAGGAAATATATTATTAACCAGCTATTGAAAAGCATAAAATAAGTAATAGATAATTTTGATTATATGAAATTAAAAAGTAATTTACATGACAATTTTGTTGTTTATTTGAAAGTATTAACAAGTTGTGCATGCTAGATTTGCAGTTTCATGTACAATCATCTTTTTATTATATTTTGGGAATGCCTACTTTATTCCATATATTAAAAATAAAAAAGCAACTGCAAAAACAAAATTAGTTCATCTAGGAAAAAAAGAAAGCAATGGCAGTATATTTGACAGATAAGGATTTGGTATCCAATATATATAGTCACCTAACAAATAAACATGTCTCACCAAAAATCATTTCTCAATATACATATGGTCAATTATTTTGAATAAATATTTTCCCAAGAAAGAATTACAAACTACTAATAATCATGTGGAAGAATTCTAGAAATCACTAATAAAAAGATAAATTCAAGTCAAAGCAAAACTGAGATTTTACTTCATACCTAGCAAATTGGCAAAGATAACAAAATGTGAGAGTTATCAGTGTTGGAGGAATTTTTGGGAAAAAAAGGCACAATTAGTATATTATTAGTAAAGCTGTGAATAAGTATACAGCCATTCTTGAAAACAACTTGAAATTATGCAAGCAAATTAAATGTCCATGACCTTCTTCCACTACTAGGAATACAACTCAAGCTGTTCATTGATAGCAAAGTACAACAAAATATTCATATTAACACTTTTTTTTGTAGTAATGAACATCTGGAAGCAAAATAGATACCTATTAGGGAATGGCTAAATAAATTGTGGTACTTGAATGAATTGAATGCAACAATACTACAAGAAAAAAATTAATATTATGCATATAGAGAAGCATAGAAAGATTTGTATAAACTGTTGCAGAGGGAAATAAGTAGAGTCAAGAAAGCAATATACGTAATGATTTACAGCAATGTAAATTGAACAAAACAACTATAAAGCAGTTGAATATTTCAGAATTAAAAAGAAACAGGCCCCTCCAAAAGATATGATATGATACTTCATCCATATCCCCCACCTTCTTTACACAGGTGGAAGATCCCTGAGAAACTTTCTATTCTAGCTTTCTTTAGAAGCTGGATTATCTGGGGATTCCCACAGACTTCTAGAAGGTGTCAGCACAACTCTGTGTCAGAAAACAATTGCCCCAACACACAGAAGACTCATCTGACTAGAAGACCTTGTGGAAGACACCCACAGAAGAAATGCAGTAGTAAAACACACAACACTCACACTAAAGTAGGAAAGTACAAAGAACAATGGTTCAGCTGGTTCTATAAATGACAAAGAGATTTTGTTGTCATCGATACAATAATATAATATCTTTGTTGCAATCAAATGATTCTCTTTTGTGGTGCCTTATGGATGACATGTTTGCATATTGAAAAGCACTGGTTGATCCTTCAGGATGAATATCCCAAATTTCAGTTAGACCTCAAGGCAAGAAGAAAATGGTAATTTCCTGAAAGGTTACTGTACCACCATGGCCTCTGACACAAGAATTACCTATACATGTTTATAGGATGAAAATGATTCCTTGCACCTACTACTAACTATCATTCTATTTTTTTTTTCTTTTTGGAGGGGGAAGGCGGGGCAATTGGGGTTAAGTGACTTGCCCAATGTCACATGGCTAGTAAGTGCTAAGTGTCTGAGGCTAGATTTGAACTCAGGTCCTCCTGACTCCAGGGCTGGTGCTCTATTCACTGTGCCACCTAGCTGCCCCTGTCATTAATTTCTAATCTATAAGATTGTTCTTCTGTGGCTTAGTCAATTAGCGGGAAATGCACATTTTTTTTTAAATTCCATATTTTTCTACCTTTTCACATTATCTGTGAATGATTTAAAATGAAAAAGTTGTAGAATAGAAATCAATGACTGCCAGAAGGGTTTCCAAAAATAAGGAGAAAATAGAAGTTTGCAATGACAATCACTAGGGATATATGAAGTCTGCCTCATTTTGGTTCTAAAACATAAGAAAGTCAATATTAAAATTCTACTTTCTTTAACCTGCTGAGGCTAGTAGATGCTTTGCATTTCTTGGAAGTCATGTATGTTCTCTCAGAAAATAGTCTCCTTTGTAGTAGAGACAATGTGGTGTAGTAGAAAGAACGTTGTCTTAGGAATCAAGAAAACTGGATTCAGCTCTCATTAACTTGATGCATAGCTTCAAAGAAATCACTTAAACTCTCTGGTCCTCAATTTCCTTCATTTCCAACTGATTTTTAGAACCCACTTCAGTGCTAACATTAAATGACTCAATAATTTATCATGGGAACTTTGATACCTTAAGGGAACTTTGAGGTCAGTGAATCCAGACTCCTTATTTTATAATTGATGAAGAAAATGAGACCCAGAGAGGGTAGGAGATTTTCCAGGTATTACAGCTAACAAGTGGTGGAGATAGAATTTGAACCAAGATCTTTCTGACTCTGAGTGCAGCACTGTATCCACTGCACTAACTCCAGAATTAAGGAAACACGAGTTCAAGTCTTGCCTCTGGCATGTGCTAGCTTTCTGATGATGGGCAAGCTACTCAATCTCTGGTTGTTACAAGAAGCTCTCTAAGACTACATACAGGTCAGAGGCAAACTGATATTCTTCCCTGTTGTATAGTTTCCACAAGAACAATTTACTATACCAAGATTCCTATATAGAGTCAGATCAAAGAACAAATAAAACATACATTAATATACATACAGCTGGCCAAGCAAAGCCTAGAAAATAGTAGTTGGGAAGATTGATTCTAGGTATTTCTGTATCCTTTTGTCTCATTCTCTTGAGTAGGGTTTCCATAGCCCTCAGTAATCTTGGACATCTTTGTTAGAATCCTTCCTATCAAAACTTGACATAGAAAATGATCTGATAACATTTTTTATTCCTTGGTAGGAATTGAAATAAATTAGACCTACCACCTTATACAATAAGTAGGCATTTTTAAAATTAATTTATTTGTTTAGTTTTAGTTAACAAGACTCAATTCCATAGTTCCTTGATTTTCAAATTTCCTTTTACCTCCCTCCTCCCACCCCCTACCACAACATATAGTCCAGTATAGGATTTGCAAATACTTTCATATTAGACTTTAGTCCAATTACAAAGGTGTATTATACTAGGTGAGATGAAAATTGGTAAAGAAGAAATAAAAACAAACAATAAAAAGAAAAAGATCAATTAGTTTGCTTCCATCAGGATTCAAGCTCAGTAATTTCTAGTTATATCTCTGGATGTCGCATTTCTCTCTTTCATGAGTCATTCGGGATTGACATATTACTGCATTGCTGGAAAGAGTCCAGTCTGTCATAGCTGGTCATCACACATATGTTGTGTCTGTGATTGTATACAAATTTCTCCTGATTCTACTCTTCTCACTCAGCATCAGTTTGTATAAGCCTCTTCAGGTAAATATGAAAACCGCCTCCTCCTCGTTTCTTATAGCACAATAATATTCCATTTTATTCATATACCACAGCTTGTTTAGCCATTCCCCAATCGATGGGCACCCCTTTAATTTCCAATTCTTTGCAACCATGAAAAGAGCTGCTATAAATATTTTTGTACATATGGGTCTTCCTCCCTCTTCTATGATCTCTTTGGGATATAACCCTAGAAGTGGTATGGCTGGGTCAAAGGGTATGAAATTATTTATAGCCCTTTGGGCATAATTCCAGATTGCTCTCCAGAATGGCTGGATAAGTTCACAACTCCACCAGCAATGTATTAGCGTTCCAATTTGCCCACATCCTCTCCAGCATTTGTCACTTTCTTGTTTTGTCATCTTAGCCAATCTGACTGGAGAGATGTGGTATCTCAGAGTTGTTTTGATTTGCATTTCTCTAATCAACAGTGATTTAGAGCATTTCTTCATATGCTTATAGATACCTTTAATTTCTTTCTCTGAAAACTGCCTGTTCATATCCTTTGACCATTTCAATTGGGGAATGACTTGTATTCTTATAGATTTGACTCAATTCTCTGTAAATTTTAGAAATGAGTCCTTTGTCAGAGACATAGGTTGTAAAAATTCTTTCCCAGTTTCCCACCTCCCTCTTGATCTTGGTTACATTGGCTTTGTTTGTACAGAAGCTTTTCAACTTAATGTAATCAAAATTATCCATTTTGAATTTTATAATGCTCTCTAATTCTTGTTTGGTCCTAAAGTCTTCCCCTCTCCACAAAAGTAGGCATTTATTACATATTTGTTTAATGGAATCGAATATGAACTTTTGACAATTGTATGTGCACTTTAAACCCCATCCACTTTAGTGGAGTTATTGTTTTTCTAGGGACCATGGGTCTCCCCATACTCCTGAAATCGTACCATAAATGTGGCTACCTACTTGATAAACAGATCACAGATAGATATTGACACTGTTTATGTAATCAGATTACATTCAGGGAAAAAGTTATTTCTGAAATGTGAATTTTGGCAGACAAGCAAGTACATCTACTGTTTTCTTTTGACTAGAAAAAAAATCAACAATGTGTATTTTAAAAATCCATTAAACTTTTGTTTGATTTTTTTTTGCAAAGTCTTTATATATATGGAAATTGGGAATATTTTATTTAGGGAAAAAAACTATCTTCCTGAAAATAAAAATCCATCACCCAGAAACAATTTGCACATTTAAACATTTTCAATTTAATGCCCATTTCTCAGCTCACATGGAATTGCTAAATTCTCCTCTGGCTCAGATCAAGGCTGAGAACAAGCTTTCATCAAGGGTTCTTTGAAGTCCCTGAGAAAGTTGACTCCATTGGCTTTTTCTGCTGAGATTTTTAAAGCAATTATCATAACAAATCTGAAGGGTTTTTTTTTTTACCTATAACATAGCTATTTTCTGACAAATTCATATGTTTTGCATTTTAATTATTTTGTCTAAGATGGGTTAGTTGTTGATATTTTCTTTCTATTATTCCTCAGCTTTCTAAAGATTTAAAGTTCAAAGGAAGGTAAAATAAAAGTATTTTGCTTTGTTTTTTTTTCCTCAAGAGCCTTAGAATATTTTCGTCTTTTCTTTCAGGTAAAGCAGGGAGAACAACACAGTCTCTGAAGCTGCATCAGTTCCAATTATGAGAACTTTGGAAGGAAAAAGATGTGAGTTTCCGGTGCAACACACTAAGCTTGTGTATATTCATGAAAACCAGACAAGATTTATAAGCTAAAAAAGTCTAATTCAGTCAGTTTAGAAGGTCCTGGTGCCAAAAATAAAATGTTAAAGAAGTCTGTAATGTACCCTGTTTGCTCAAGGCAATGTTGTGAGAGTTTTCACAGGAAGAGGGGACTCCCTCAATGCTTGCTCTGCCCAGTGGGCTCAGCTAATTATAAAGCCTTTTTGTTAAAACTGGGGTCTCCAACATTCTTGGCCAGAAGCAGCAGCCCCTAACTGAATAGGGAGTAAAGAGAAGAATAATCACTGACAGTGAAAACCTAGGAAGCTTTGGAAAATGGGTCATATATAAAGTGGAGAAAATGACAAACACCCATAAAATGTATGCACACTCACTATTCCTATCCACAGGCCAATAACACTCATGCTAATGGGAGGTTGACAGTTCAGAATTGGTACAGTAAAACCTAGAGTAGCATTTATCACAACAAATATGCAAAATTAATCCATGTTACTTAATTTGCTGAACTCACTGAATCATAGCTCTCTTTGGCTCTCAGCAACTCCAATAAAATTTTCTTTGAAGTCAAAAGCATTGTGTTTTAATAGGAAAAGGGAAAACTTCAACCTTCTGAGATGCAAAAATGGTAATCAATATTTAGTGTATTCAGTGGATGTACACAGGCTTAGGAGGAAAGTCAACAAACTTAACTTTCATTAGTACTGGATAATGCAGGAACTGTTGGAAATTTAGTCAGATTACTAGCCCTCTCAGTTTTTATGACATGTGTTAAATACTCAGATTACATGGGGAGGAGTGGGGTTTGCAGTGGGGGAGAATTAATTATTTACACGAATTCATTTCCCGTCTTATCTTTGAATTTATTCCTCATACACTTCACCTGTCTCTTCCTTCCCTTTTCAGTTCCCTTTGGGGTATTGTCTTCTCTCACTAAATTGTAAGCTCTATGAGGGCACAGACTGTGTTTTTTTCATATTTGTATTCTCAGTGCTTAGTACAGTGAGTGCCTAGCACATTTTAGGCACTTAAGTAATATTTGTTGACTAATCAAGACCTAGCTGAATAGAACTTGTAAAGATTCTATAAAGAAATAGTTATATTTAGAAGTGAAATTCTTATTATATATTTTATAATATTGACATATCCTCAGTTTCATGTTTTTGTCCTGACTCTTAAGCTTTTTAGATATGTATGTGAGAAATATGCTTGTGGGAATCAGAGGACTTCCCAGGCAGAGTCAGGGAGTTAACCCAGATAAACTTCTGCTGTCCACTGTTTCCCTGCGGCTCTTAGGAAGATCCACATGAGATGTCTCTTAAAATGGCAAACCCCTTCTCACTGAAAGGACTCAGAAACAGGGTGTACAGAGGAAGGCATTTATTACACTTTGGCAAGGAAGCAGGTGTGGTGCTCACTAGGAACACAACCATACCTATATAGAAGCAGAGTGAGATGATACAGTTCTGTTCTTCCTGGTAGAGTTAGGGTTAGTCAAATTCCTCACTTTAATTCCCTACATTCTCTCTTTATATGCAGTATTATATGCAGATTACATAGGTTTGGTTGTGAGGATACCTAAGACACCGTGATCTCTAAACTCCTAGTTGTTTGCCACACTCTAGTGGCACCTTTGTAGTTCCCTCTGGCCACTGTCATAGTTCCAGGAAGGCCATTGTCTTAATAAAATAAGTTAAGCCAGTTTTGCCACAGCTATTGATTATCTTCCAATAACTTTTGTGGGAGCAAAGCAAGGTAACATAATATCCCTTCTTACATTTATTTTTATTTTGGCAAAAAAAATGGTATTTGTAGGGGCAGCTAGGTGGCACAGTGAATAAGAGAGCCAGCCCCAGAGTCAGGAAGACCTGGGATCAGTTCCGGCCTCAGAAAATGAGCACCCACAAATAAATAATGACTGGCAGTGTAACCTTGAGCAAGTTACTTAACCCCAATTCCTTTTTTAAAAAATGGTATTTGTTAGACACTTACTTCAAAGTTACAGAATTTTGAAAGTAACAATGTGAGGGATATAATTTAAACTGCTTTTAAAATTCCATAGAGTTGAATTGTATATCTAATTTGATCTTTTGAAACATATATATATACATATATATATAAATATACGTACATATACATATATATATATATATGAGGGTACATAAGAAAATGGAGAATTTTAATGAATCTGGAAAAATTTTAGCTTTAAGGAGGCAATGATCAGAAATATTCAGATAATTTTGGGGAAAGGTCATTTTCTTTAAGTATAAATCATATTAATTACTCACATTTATATAATACTTTCTAAGGTTCACAAAATACTTTCCTCATAATCACCTTCTGAGTAAACAGATATTATTGACCCCATTTCACCAATGAGGAAAATAACACTCTACAAGTTTAAGCAAAGAGGTTCCTTGAATTGTAATCAGTCAATCAGTCAACAATCCGTTAACAAGTGCTTACTGTGTGCTAAACCCTAGGCTAGGCTCTTGCTGTTTGTCCTTCTCAAAGAAGACCTTCATTGTAAGGGAGGTGGTGTCATGACTTGCAAATGAATTGGATTCAAGTGAGAGTGGCAGAGGTGGCCTTGTGGCCACAGGTTCACCACCCTTGCTAGGGAATGAACAAAAGGCAAAAAACAATAATTGCCCCCAGGAAACATGTTCTAAAGGGGAAACAATATTTAAATAGCTGTTTATGTACAATATACATGGTAGATAGAAAGTAATTTGAGAGGGAAGGAACTCTTAGTTGGGGGGACAAGAAAAGGCCTCTTGCATTGGTGGGATTTGAACAGACTCTAGAAGGAAGCCAGGGAAACCAAGACTATTCCTTGAATAGGAAAGTCAGGTTCAAAGACATGGAGAATGTCAGTGAGTAAGGAGTCATTAGACCAGTGCATTTGGATCGTAGAATACATGGTGGGGAGACCAGCATAAGAAGACTGGAAAGAAAGGAAGGTATGGGTTATGAAGAGCTTTATGTGCCAAACATTTATATTTGAAGCTGTAAATGACAAAAAAAAAAAACAAAAACAACAAAAAACAGTAGGACTTAATCAACCAAAAAAATAGCAAAGTCAGGATTCAATCCCCAATCTCTATTTCCTAAGAAAATATTATGCCTGGTACTATTCCCCAACAAGGTTCTTGGGATTGTTAAAAAAAAAAAGTGTTTTCTTTGTCACCTCTACCAAGGATCGTTCTAACTTGATTTATCATTGATTGTCAGAGAAGTTCCAAGGCTTCATTCATTTTTCATTTGTAGCAGAAGCTCTTGGTTTTGGAGTCAGAAAACCTAGGTTCAAATCTCAACTCTGTTATCTTAAAATAAGCTGGTCTATAATGATTTCCAAGATCTTTGGCATTTCTAGATGCTATAAAACTATGATACATATGCAAAGAATTATTGTTTTTACCATACTCTGAGGACTTCTGGGAGAATAAATGCTATATTTCCTTAGTAAAGAATATGTAGGGAATAATAAAAGGAACGATTTACTACTGGAACAAAAGGAATCTGGAAGTCCAGCAAATTAGCATTGATCAGTCAAATAGATAATAATAAGGAGGGTGTTTGCTATAATAAAGCTTATGATTATTGACTGATTCCTTGTCTGTATGGAAAGTAGTTTGGCCTTTGTGTTTCATCTTTAATTTGTTTTCATTCAGTTGACAAAACTGAAGAAGATGATGATGAGAAGGGCAATAGCTTTTCTATAAGAGGATAACAAATGAAGAGTACTCTGTCTTGTTTGTTAAAAAAAATAGATTCTATCACCAATTGTTATATTGATGTTTAAAACAGGGTAGTTGGAGTCGCTACTAATAGATGTTTTTCTTTTCCTTAGAATTCATACAGATGAGTTCAATCTCATTGCTTTTTAAAAATTTCGTGTTAGGCAGACCCAGGTAAATGACTTTTGAATGTCAGTTGATAAACTGTGTGGGTTGAGAGAATCAGGGTAAAATATTTTTTCCCTTTGTCAGTAAGTTATTCAAATGTGAAATGAAAATACAAATATATATACATACATATAATATGTATATATATATATATATATATATATATATATATATATATAAGAAAAGTAGAAACAGATATCTTGACATCCATTAAGAGCTTTTCCTTCACAAATTAATAATTTACATGGTGCTTCCTATGTGTTACATGGAAGATATTATCAAAGGGTTGGTCAAAGGGGCAAGAACCTTAAGCTTAGGTACAGCTGTAATCATGAGGAAATTTGGCAGATACTGAAGGTTCAAATCCCTCCAAGTTTTATTAGGGAGGATTTGAGTGGAGAAAGTCAACTAAGTCACAGGGCAGTAGATCAATGAATGCAAATAGGAAGGGAGGCAGTTAGAGTCCATTACCAAAGAATGTTAGGCAGTCAGTCCACAAACATTTATTAAGACTTAGTATGTTCCAGACACTATGCTGAGTATTGGGGATTCAAAAGAAGGCAAAAACATAATCCTTGTCCTCAGAATACTAGTGGGGGGAGATAATGTGCAAACAGTGGTGGATATACAAGATAGTTACAGACTAGCTGGAAGTTAATGTCAGAGGAAAGGAGTCAGCAGTAGAGAAAGTGGGGTATGTCTCTTGCAAAAGGAGGTATTTGAGGAAAGTCTTAAAATCAGGGAAATCAGTAGGGGAATGTGAGGAAGAAGAGCATTCCAGGCATAGAGATCAGATGGTGAAAAAGTATGGAGATAGGAGATGGAATGCTGTGTGTAAGGAACAGCAAATAGGCCTGGTTGCTGCATGATAAGGTAGATGAAGGGGAATAAAGCATAAGAAGACTGGAAAAAGTAAGAAAGGGCCAAGTTGTAAAGAACTTTAAAAACAAAAATAGATGATTTTATATTTGACAGTGAAGGCTAATTCTTGCTTTACATAAATTCATATTTTAAATTTCACGTCCCCATGGCCAGCTGGAAAGACCCCTGCTTGCCTAGGCTCACTCCCACCAGGCAATGGCAGAAGCTGGGCAGCCTCCATGCAGCCCCTTGACAGGTGTCTTTGCTCCAGACCCTAAAGACATCCAGTTGGTAGTGGGGGTTCCTGGCACTGAGGCTACTTGGGCTGGGGATAGGTGTAGGGAGGCAGGAGGTGAGGTGTGCGGTGTGTCAGGGTGTGGAGAAGGAAGGCTTTTCCCAGAGCTGTGGAGTAGGTGGGGCCTCATGACGCCCCACAAGAGGAGAGGGAGGTCTGCTGAATGGTCTACATCATTAAGCAAGAATCGACTGTGGTATCAAAGATGGGATTTGTCAACTGCTAGTCTTAGGACAGATACTTATTTCCTTCCTTGTTTTGCCTATTCTGAGTCCACATGTGATCCTTTGAATCAGAAACAACTCAGAGGATAGCAGGATAATATGGCCCCTGAATGATAAGAGGCAAAGATGTTAAGATTATTGCATAATTGCTTTGGGAAGAAACTTTGATTTTATGCTATCATTTTAACTTCACCTACTCTCAATATTATCTAAGAGTCACAGTATCTCAGAGGTAGAAGGGAACTCAGGGGCCATTTTTTCCAATGCATTCCTGAATAGAAAATCCCTCGATTGAATCCCTGACAAAGGTCAGCCAACCAATATGGTGATTCATTGTTAGAAATTTTTTCTTTACATGGAGCTAAAAATATCCCACTGAAAATTCTATCTATTGCCTATTGATCTTTCCTCTGGGGCTTGAGAGAACAAGACTTCCTATACATGAATAACTGCCAGTATTAATTCCTGGCAATGTATCAGCCTGATTCTCCCCTTGTGGAAGGAAGGGTGAGCTTTTTCCATTACAAAATTATATTTTGTCTTGTATCGTTGACTGTAAGAAAAAATTTTGTAAATAGACGTATACAAAGTTACTGGCTTTCTAATCATATCTTTGTAGCATGCTTTCCCTGGCTTCTCTATCTTAGGACCTAGGAGTAGGCCTGTTACATTTCCTCTCAGGCTTCCAGATGAGTACCCTGAGCAAATAGAGTGATTCTCTTCTCCACTGCCAATGGACAGTTGTTTTCTTTTATCATCTGTATTTTTTTTTCTCTTTCAGGACATTGGATCAATAGGACCTTAGAATTATTACTGAAGACCACAGGAAACACTAATTTAAGAATGTATTCATCTGGCTCAATAATACCTCCTCCCACTTTATAGATGAGGAAACTAAGACCCATGACTCCTCAATCCTTCTACTACAGGAAGTTGAATATGACTTTGTAATGTAATTCTTATGAGTGGTATTACTTGGTTCTGACAGCTTTGGCTCCCTGCACTGGAATTTGTACATTTGATGGGCAAACAATACCAAAAATAAAAGTAGTGTTAGGTTCTTCTGGGGAACAATAGAAAAAAAATATCACTGGGAAATAAATTGGGAATTTTCATCTCAGTTTATCTATAATGAGAACAGAAGATTTCTGGAAGCTATTCTTTGAATATAGCCAAATACCTTGCAAATGCTCAGCCAATTTGCTATGGCTGCCTTCCTCCTCTGTGTGTATAGCTTCCATTGATTTCAGAAAGAGTGACAGATATAAAGGTGGTAGGTGACTAGGAGAAAATGATGACTTTTCTTTGCAATATAATGGCAGGAACTTCCAATTTCTTACCTGATAATATTAGGAACGAGAGCTGAAAATGGAGTTGGAAATTCATGACCAAATGCTTGCCTTTGTATTCCTGGAAAGCTTTCTAGTTCTGTTCAAGCTGAAATAATTTGATTAAAGATATTTATAACTTCCTTTTTCAGTCCTGCAAATGTCCAAATGTCTCTGACAGCAATGACCAAACCTGAATGAGAATCTGGAAGGCTCCTGGGTCCACAGTCAACGCTTAACAAATGTTTTTAATAACAGTTATTACATAGAGGATGAGAATCAATTGTTCTTTTTCCACCCTTGACTGAACAAGAAGAAATGGAAGTCAAAGCAGGAGGGATTTAGGTAAAATACGAGGAAGGATTTTTGACTAGAAAAAGTTTGTTAATGAAACAATGAAGCATTCTTTCCTTTAGATCATAAAAGAAAACAGGAGGCTGAGACCCATATGGACCTCTTGAGTCTCTTTTGTTTCATTAGGCCACAGGGGAAAAAAAGTGAGTGGGAAGAAATTCTGCAAGACAACAACAGGACTCATTTGATATTAACTATGTGCCTTCAAGGAGGCCTTCACCATACAGAGCTTAATAGGCCTCAGCCAGCACTGACATCTTGTTGTCATCTAATCTCCTCATTTCCTGACTAAGTCCTGATGAACAGTTCAATTCCAGAAAAACCATTATTTTTCAGGACTTCATCATAAGAGAGCATGTTTTGTCATTTGTTTACTTGTCTCATAAATGACAATAATGAATCAGTCCAAGAGGTCAGTTATGCTATTTACAGTAGAGTCATTTATACCTTTCCTAATTTAATTGAATTCAACAGATGTACATTTTCAGGGGTCTTTAATACCACTTGGATTTTGTTTGACACATGGGAGGGGCTCTAAGCACATTAATTATAATAATTAATAATGATTGTTCACATCTCTAACACTTTAGCATGTTTGAAGTATTTATCTTACAATGTCTTTGGGAGACAGGCACTGTATAGATTATTATCTTTATTTTTGTTGACAATTATATTTTAAACCAATCAATTCCTGCCTTTTAAAAAATTCTTTTAAGGATATCAAGTAGAATATATTATTCTATTGGCTTCAAAAGATGCAATTTGGAAATTCTACCAGATTTTCACTCTTCCAGAAATGATAACAATTGCCAATTTAATAACTATTAGGTTGATAGTAGGCACAATTTCCTAATTTGCTTATCAACAATAAAACTGTGAGCTGAAGTTAGGTATAATACAGATAGAAACTGAGAACAAAAACAAGGTCAACATAGGATAATAGGACCATAGATAGAGAACTAGAAGGGAACTCCTCAGTATCCTTAACATCTAATGCATTCCCAGTCACAAAACAGTTGTTTAATAGAAGTTTGCTGGTTAATTGAAAAGGAAAAAGCACTGGACTAAGGAGTCAGAAAACCTCTTTTGGAATTCTAACTCTCTAATTTACTAGCTACATATCTTTGAACAAGTCAATTGATCCTTCTGGGTCTTAGTTTCATCTGTAAAATTAAGACATTTGCTAAATAAACTTTAAGGTTCCTTTCAGATCTAAGAACCCATGATTTTAAAGTTCATAATCTTTATATCTCAGTTGAAGTCTAAGTATTTAAAAGTTTTTGTGAAAAATTTTCATATTAACCCAATTCAGCTCAGGAAATATTTATGTAACGGCAATGGTGTGCTAAAGTCAATTCCAACCAGCTTTCAATAATCAATATTTAAATTTCGAATGTGACCATTTAAACTTCAGGAACTGGCAAATGCTGTGATTCAGGAACTGATTTATTGTTTTGTTAATTTTGTAGAATTAATAAAATGATGGAAAAAAAGGTAATGTAGAACAAACAAAAGGATATTTCTTTACTGGAGAGCTTGCTAAAAATTTAATAGCACATCCCTTACAATAAGATATAGCTCAAAATCCATTTTATATTTTGCTTATTTCAGACATTTAATGTCCACCTTGAGTGATCTATTCATATTATATAGCATGTAAAACTATGAGTGTCCAATTCACAGCTTATAAAATAAGATCAGATAAATATTTATTCTTCCTTTCTCCTTTAGGAGAAGAGAAGTTCTTTAATCAACTTCATGGAACCATAGGGGAGTTTAGCCATTGGATACCTAAGGGCTCAGCCATGTCTCTGGTAGCCATTAAAAATCTGGGGTAACTCTGAAAAGAATCTATTGAAAAGGTGATATCCTTGAATATGGAGAGTTAGCTTTTCAGGCAAATCATGAGTCCAGTGAGCCCAGCAGAATGAAATGCTACCAGTGAGGCATAACATGTATACAAGTAATGAGTATGTACAAAGTGATATAGGCTAACTGCAATAGGGAGAAATTGCCAACAACTATGAAAAGGTGGAGGAAGGTGCCAATGTTCAGATTGAGACTGTCCTCATGTAGGAGTTACTACTTGAACTGTGCTTTGAAAAATGATGAGGATACAGTGTGGGAGGAGGTGAGAAAGGAATGTATTTCAGATATAGGGGACTACTTGTGAAAAGATGAGAGATGGAATGCTGAAGATGGAAGAAATGTCCAGCCAGAGGATTGAATCAGAATATAGGGAGGGTAGTACTAGACTGGAAAGATAGAAAAGAACCTTATTATGGAGGGCTTGAGACTCTGGGATGAGAAGTTTGTATTTTATCTTAGGGAGACATTGAATAATTTTTGAATGTGGGGTGAAGTGAGGTGCTGTAATATTGTCAGTGTGTATTTTAGGAATGTCAATTCAGTAGCAATGAGAAGGATGGATTCAGAGGAAGAGATGAGTGGCAGAGGGCAATTAAGGGAAAATGAAGGAGATGTTGAAGGAGAGTGTGAGTAGAAAAGGCTTAAGTACAAGAGACATTGTAGAGATATGATTAATAAGAAAACTCCATGAAGGGCTTGAGTAAATATATTCTATACTCTCTAGTCAATTGTTTTCTACCACTTTCCGAAAATTTTCAACTCTACCAGGAACACCAGGCAGCACTGAGCACATTTGAAGAAGGGGTCTGGCTGCTAGAAGAAGTAGGTGGAGAAAGATAGGAAATTATTAGGACAGGAGTAGCTAGGTGGTGGTTACAGGATTTGCTATGTTCACTAGCTGAACAAGTTCAGAAACAGCCTTTACTTTCTTTTTGTGAGGGAAAGGGGCCCATACCTTTTTGCTTATGGGATATAGCATGGTATAGTGAGTGCATGGAATTTGGAATCCAGAGGACAAAAACCATCCTCAGACCATTACTAGCTGTGTCACTTTGATTCAATCATTTAATGTTTTTTTTTTTTACTCCATTTCCTTCATCTGAAAAATGGAAAGGGTTTGTATTTGAAATTTTCTGGTATCCCTTCTAGATTTAAATCTATTATTCTGATTCCAGAAAGTACTTTGAGTGAAGTAGTGGCAACCTTTAAATTTCTTTATTATTTGTTTTTTTAGTTTAGGGCTATGATTTCTTCAGCCAACTAGTCTTGAAGAATTGTCTGAGAAAACTAAGAGGTAAAGTCTTCATGAAGTCTATATAAAGTTTCTACAGCCACTAAATTTGTATGTGTCAGAGGCAGGGCTTGAACCCAGGCCTTTTGGCTCTAAACCCACCCTTTATCCTTTATATTACACTGTTAAATGTATTTGGCTACAATTGAATGGAACTCTTTGTGTGGTTCTTTATCTAATGTCTTACTTCATTATGTTTTAGTAAAGATTTTAGTCTTGTGAAATATTTGGAATTCAGATTATAATCATAAAATTTAAATGACTAATTTCTGAGTGAAAATAGGCAACATAGAAAATAGCTGCTTTTAATTGTTATTGTTTAGGTATGTGTGTCCATAAAATTAAAAATGAAATGGCTTCTATATCAGAACTTCTGGAAGAAGAAAAAGTTTTTGCCTAAAGAACGCCTTTTCCAGAGATGTACTTGTTAGATTTGAGGGGAAGGGGCAGACAAAAATCCACATCTAAGGCCAAACGGCTTTCTTACATCTACCTGAAAAAATCATGATGTGAGGCCAAGAACCTGTCTGGGCTACAGGAAGATGAACCGGGAGTATGATTTGGGGCTCTAAGAAGATAAAGGAAAAGAAAGAAGAGAAAAGTTTTTGTCTAGGAAGAAGTCTTACTGGAAATCAGGGTGGGAGAATAAGTGCTATTGAGTAGTAAGGTGGCTGACTGCCTGATCATGCTCCAAGAGTGGTGAGAAATTACTACAACCCCTTCTACACTGACAGAGAAAAGCTAAAGAAAAGTGATCCTCATGCCACATTCTGAACTTGCCGTCAGAACAGACTATCTCCTACCGAGTAGTAACTTGCCTAATGTAATTTCTGCCTTATTTGGCATTTTTTGCTTATATATGTGAAGGAGAAATAAATTTTATTTGGGACAGGACCATATAGGCTTTTTGAGAGATTTCCAAAAGATGCTATTATTTCATTTCTCTTAGTTTACAGCCATAATTTCCTATTTTTAGCTACTCTGAGATGTCATATGTCCTGAATAATATGACCACCTCTCTTGTGTTTTGCTTTTATGTCATGAAAGTTATAAAGAGGATTTACTGTCTTTTATTATTAAAACCCAAGCTTTGGTTCTGGCCTTTGTATTTCCTAATTACACCAGGAGGATGACTTCTTATCAAGGTGGTTTACTTATGAATAATGTTCTTTGTGTGGCTTCAGTGGACAAGTTAGATTGCTTCTGACATCAGCCAGCAGTAAATTAGCTTCCAATTTGGCTTCATTCTAGAAGACTGGGAGATTTACTTTGTCAACATCTCTGAATTCAGATGAAAATAACTCCCTCTGGATTTTTAGTTGCTTTATACCTGAGGCACAGGGTAGTTTCTAACATCCCTTACTCTCCTTCACCTGATATTTAAGGAGACAGAGCTTATCCTTTGTTCTTACTTCTGGTCATGAAGATCTTTTCAACTCATTTAGAGAGATGCTGATAAATCATGTCCCTTTAAGATGGGCCCCAACTGGCTAGTAAGGCTCAGCTTACTAGACAGTCATTGGATTCCATTTCTTAGTGAAACCTGACTTGTCCAAGATCATTAAATAGGGAAAGATGGTGACCTATGTGATTTAAGTGAAAGACATTGGGCTCTAAGTGATATTCTGAGTAATTCTAAAAACCCTAGTGGAAACTGAGAGATAAGAAATCATCAAACATCATATACATTGGAGGGAAAACATAGTAATTTCCTTATGGAAACTATTACCCAGGGGGAAAATCTTGATGAAGTGTGAAGTATGATGCTATGTAACTTCTCAGGGGAAGGAGGGGGTTAATGATATGACATGCTTTTTTATAGTTTGTTAGTCAAGAGTAAAATTCTCAGATATAATACTAGGAATTTTAGGTTTTACATTAAATTGAGCTGCTCAAATGGCAATTTGTTAGAGATTAAGTAAAATAGTGTTGCGGTATGTTGACTAGAAGATAGTTTGATTATTGAGAATGGATTCACTGAAGTGTGACAGTCATTTAAAGATGAGTTTCTACAAATGGCATGGGCTGATTTTAAGTTCTTTATAATCAATTGGAATCCAACTAGTATTCAATAAGGTATGAAATCAAATGTGTCTTTATAAACTTAGTAAAATAATTATTGTATACTTCTCATAAGACAAGGGGGCATTTTAACTAAAATATTTTTAAAATTCCACATTACCCTCATTTTAAATGACATTAAACCCTTATTGGCACCATTTGTGCTCAAGTGCATCGTATCCATTTTACACATTAGTTTTTCCCTATCACTTAACTCATCCTTAAATTTCACACAAATTCTTTTTAGCTGAACTTTGAGCTTCTGTCTACATGATGGAAAAACAACCAGTTTGATTAAAAAATAATATAATGTTTATGGTGGCTAGGAGTATGTCTTAACAACTTAGTCTTTCTCTTGACTATTACCTTCTCTTCACTCATATTCCCACCATGTTTATTCATATATCCATTGGCATTGTTTTGAACTAACAGACTTAACTATTCTCTTTGGCTCTCCATTGTCTTGAGAATAAACTGCAATAATCCAGAGATTAGCATTAAAAGCTCTTTGTATCAGAGAATAGAAATGTACTTTTCCAGACTTCTTCCCCATTACTCTCATTTACACATTTTATCACATGTTCCAATTAAATTGATCTACAAGATCTTCTTTGATTTTGATAGACTTGAAAGTAAGGCCATTCACATAAGCAGTCCTTCATGCTTAGAATGCAGTCTCTTCCCAGCTCTACTTTGTCTTTATTCACTTTAAGGTCCATCTTAACATCCAATTTCTCCATTAAATTCCACCACCACCCTCATCCTGCCAAGAGAAAGTGTTTTTGACCTCTATAAATTTTCCTAAAACATTTTTGTCTGTTTTTCTTTTGTCTCCATCACTCTCTATCTTGCATGGTTTTTATCTCTGTGTCATATCCCCCAGAAGAAAAAACAAAACAAAACAAATAAACTATCTTTGAAGGCAGTGATGACTTCATTTTTGTCTTTGCACTGCTCCATCAAAATGTACATAGTCAGTCCTTAATAAAATGCTTATTGAATGAATAGATGCATTGCAAACTCCATGCCAGAGAAGATATTGAATCCAGTTGTGTGGTAGCCATCTTTGAATTCCTCCACTTCCAATGATGGTTTCCTGATAAACTTATTAATTATTTCTCATATTAAACTTATTAATTACTTCTCATATTTCTAATATTTTGTATTCCAACAGTAGCCCATACCACTGCAATAGCCTGAAAAGATAACAGTAATATAAAGATTCCACTTTTAAAAAATTACTAAGGGGCGGCTAGGTGGCGCAATAAGTAGAGCACCGGCCCTGGAGTCAGAAGGACCTGAGTTTAGATCAGACCTCAGACACTTAACACACACAAACAAAAACCTAGCCGTGTAACCTTGGGCAAGTTACTTAACCCCAATTGCCCTCCAAAAAGCAAAAAAAAAAAATTACTCAGTTAATATTTCAAATAAAGTAGGGACCTTACCATTAAACTTTAGCACTGATAAAAAGCATATAATCCAGTACTATCAAAATCAAAGAGAAACAGGGGCTATTAAACCATACATAATGATCCTGGTGGATCTTATAGTAGTATAGAAAACCACATGCTTATATATTTCTCTTTTATTAACTACTTTGTTTTGTTAAATATTTCCCTGTTACATTTTAATCTGGTTTAGGTCTCACTTGGGAGTGTTGTGGGCTGCATGTGGCAAGAAGGGGAGAGGCTTCACATGTTTGACACATGTGGTACCACCTACCAGAAAAAAAATAACTGGCCCTAAAATTTTTTATTTAGTCAGTTCTTCCACTTTACATTAAATGCTTAAAGATGCATGTCAAGTAAACATGCACATGGCATTGTCTATTGTTTAGCACTCAAAGTGTTCCACTGCATACCATCAGATATTCAATCCATTTTAATTCAACTCAACAAATTTTTCTTAAGTCCATGAAATATATGAAACAATGTACTAGACACTAGAGATATAAAGATAAAATGGCAAGAATATTTATCCTCAAGAATAGTCCAATGCCAGGGTGGGGAACCTGTGGCCTCAAGGTTACATGCTCCCTCTAGGTCCTCAAGTGTAGCCCTTTGACTGAATCCAAACTTCACAGAACAAATCTCCTTAATAAAAGGACTCATTCTGTAAAACTTGGACTCAGTCAAAAGGCCACACCCAAAGACCTAGTAGGCCACATGTGGCTTCAAGGTGGCCTACATAATGTTTTGGTGTTAATCTCTTAACTGTTTCCTATCACTGGACTATTCCAATTTGCTAGCTTAGGACTCTGTTTCCCAAACATGGGAACTAATGCTTTTCTAGTATGAAACAAATTGTTAATTTTCCCTTTGAGGGATTTCCAAAGGCATCATACTACAGACTAACATAACAGGTTATAACATAACTCATATTAACAAGGTAGAACACTATCACTTTACAGAATGGACAGTGCCTTCAAAAATTCTGACAATTGGCCTGGTGAGAAATTGTTGTAAAGAACTACTTTTAATGATTGTGATATAGTAGAAAGAATGCTGGCTTTGAGGTCAGAGGACCCACTCTCCAAAACTAGCTCTGCCACTTACTACAAGTATGCATGTGTGACCTTGGACTAATTACTTCAGTTCTCTGTGTCTCAGACTCCTCAATCAGTAATTTAAAGGGATTAAACTAGATGACCACTACGGGCTCCTAGAGCTCTAAATCTATAAACTCTGCGATCATTGATACATCACACACACATACATATGTATTCAAGCATACAGAGCATAGCTTTTGCAAAAAAGAAAAGCCATCTTGGGAATATGTTAGTCAAAATCCATTAGAATAAAGCCCAAGAACTGTTACTGCATTTCCTGTCACCTAGAGTCAGATGATCTTGACTATTCACATGACAGTAAAACCCAGGGGTTGTATACTATTCAGAGAATGCCTCAGGACACTGCAAAACTGGGGACAGTACTTAGAAATAGCTGTGAGTCTAAGGTAGATGTCAATTTCAATTGTGGGGTATCAGTCATCAGGGTTACTAGCTAGGTAGATCAGGGAAATGCTTTAAACACCTGGATTTTGGGAAGCTATTTGGCAGCTTCTCATTATTACCTTAGGTTGGGGAGGAGAGGAGGTTAAAGAAATGTGGACTAGATGATTGAATATTTGAGTAGATTCTTAGTTGTTCAAATGTCCTAATTCAAAAAAGGGTGGATAATGCATAGCAACCTAGACTAAGACTTCTACTGCTTTTAATTTTGTTCTTTTAAATATTGAAAACAACCAATGACTGAAGTCATAGATGGCTTACTTAAATTTTCAGATGGCACAAATTTAGAGATGGATAAAATGTTGGGCAACAAAATTAGGGTCCCAAATGTCCTGGTAAGCTAAAATGATATATTAAATTTAATAAAATAATATTTAATAGAAATATACAAAGTCCTACACTTAAATTAAAAAAAAATAACCTCAGCTATTTAAGTAAAAGATGAGAGATAAGTAACTAGAAAGTTCATATAAAGAAAATTCCAGCGGGACAAATAGTGAATAAATAGTAAGCTCACTATGAGTCAGATGTATTATAGCAAACAAAAGAAAGATGGGAAATCTTAGGCTGTGTTCACTGAAATATAATGAAAAGAATGGGGAAAGAGATAGCCCCATTGCACTCCACCCATGCCAGAAAACTATATTTGAGGTATTCCATCCAGTTCTGTAATATTGTTGGTTGTACTCCTTTGTTCTGGAAGATGATCAAAATGACATCATGATGCTAGAGTCAAGTTACAGTGTGTCTGACTATGGCTGATCAACCAATATGAGCTAGAAATGCTCCACCACAGGTCAGGTACTAATTGTCCACATGAACACTTGGGGCATATTATCTAAATTCACCCATCTCACATTTCTTTTGAGCTATATCAATTCTTTGCTCATAAAACACAGCATAGAGTATTGTATTCAAGTCAAGATGCTATATGTTAGTAAGAATATTGATCATCTGGATATTGACAAAGAAGCTTTTTTCTTTTATATAAATCTATTCAATTATTTTGTATGAATTAATGATCTGTCACCCTACTTCCCCCTCAATTCATAACAACAAATGGAAAAATAAACCCCTCAACATAAACATACATATTCCAAAGAATCTAATTCCCATATATTAGCTATGTGTAAAAATTTGCGAAAATACACTTAAGTCCAGTATTTATGATAGGAGGTAAGTGGAGCATTGCATTATTAAACTTCTAGAATTGTGGTTTATAATTTCATTGATCAAAGTTCTAAAATTTTTCCAAAATACTTTGATCACTGTATAAATTGTTCTTCTAGTTACATATCTAGAATTTATTTTTTGTTTGGCTTTTTTGAGTTCTGAGAGGGGACAGTTCAAGTTCACTAGAATAGTTTTGCTGTCTACTTCCTCCTGTAACTCACTTAATTTCTTTAAGAATTTCTATGATATACATTTGGTGTATAAATATTTAGCATTGACTAATGTCAATGACTAATGTCACTTCATTGTCTGTGGTCCCTTTTAACAAGATATAGTTTCCTTCTTTATCTCTTTTAATTAGGTTTGTTTTTGCTTTTGCTTCATCTGAGATCAATATTGTCATCCCTGCTCCTTTTTGTTTTTTCACTTCAGCTGAAGCATAATAGATTCTGTTACAGCCCTTTACCTTTACCTGTATATATCTCTGCTTCAAGTGTGTTTCTTGTAATCAACATATTATAGGATTCTATTTTTTGATCCACTCTGCTATCCACATCTCTTTTATAGGAGAGTTCATCCCAGTCACATTCACAATTATTATTACTAGCTATATTTTCCTCCATCCTATTTTTCCTTCTGTTTGTCCTCTCTCCTTTTGTCCTTTCCCTATTCACCAGTGTTTTGATTCTACAATCCCCGAACCTGCCCTCACTTCTTAGTCCCACCATTTAGTTACTTAATCTCCTATCCTCCTGTCAGATAAGATAGATCTCTATATTCAGTGTATTATGTATATTATTCCCTCTTTGACCCAATATTAATGAGAATAAGGTTCAAACAATGCCCTTCACCTCCCCTCCCATCTTTCCTTTAACTGTAATTCCTCCTGCACCCAGTGTACTCTTCTTTCTCATCTCTTAATTATTTTTATGTAATTTCCTCATTCACCTTATTCATGAACATCTTCTTTCAAGATGTTCTATTAGAGGTATAATTTTTATGAATTACAAGTATCACTTTCCCATTCAAGGATGTAAACAGTTCACTTCTGTTGAATCTCTTGTATTTTTTCCCACTTTTTTCCCATTTTTATGCTTCTCTTGGGTCTTGATATTGGACACAAATTTTTTAAATTCAATTCTTGTTTTCTCCTTATGAAAGCTTGAAATTCTTCTATTTCATTGAATGACCATTTTTCCCTTGAAGTATGATTTTTACTTTTACCAGGTAAGTTATCCTTGGTTGTAGTCTAGTTCTTTTGCCTTCTGGTAGAATTTATTTTTAAAATATATTTTTATTAATACATTTTGTTTTTATATCAGCTAGATGTCCATCTGTATCCATCCTTTCTCCTTCCATAATGCTATTTCTTGTAAAAAAAAAAGATTTAAAAAGAGAGAAAAAAGTTCAAGAAAATCAAACAACACATTAAAACACTATTATGTGTAATGCATATGTGTGTATATTATATATACAAATATATGTGTATATGGATATATAAATTAACAAGCATTTATTTTCTCTCCATTATTTCTCTCTCCCATTGGAAAAAGAAAACATAACACTTTTAATAAATATACATAGTCAAGCAAAATAAATTGAATCATTGGTAATAAAAAAAATGTATGCCTCAAATGACATCTTGAATCATTACTACTCTATGAGGAGATGAGCACCATAGTTGATCATGGTTTCTCTATAATCACATGGCTGTTCATTGTCTTATTCAGAACTCTTAAATCTTTCCAGTTCTTTGTCTTTACAATGTTCTTGTTTCTCTATGAATTATTCTGCTTCTACTCCATAGCTTGTGAGTCACTTGCAGCCCACTAAAGGATTTCAGGCAGCCTGCGAAAAATATAGGGTTGCCATAACACACTCTCCTTTTTGTCATGTGACCTGCAACAACCAACTGTCCTTAGTCTGTCTCTAGTCTAATTTATCTGTAGTCCAAAGAAGTTTGCAAATTGTGCAAGTCTGTTGTACTCACTTTACTCTGCATCATCTCATATAACTCTTCCTGGGTTTTTCTGAAGTTGTCTGTTCTATCATTTCTTATTGAAATGTAGTAAAATAGTATTCCATTACATTAATACACCATATTTTGCTTAACCATTCCATAATTGATGGGCACCCCATTAGTTTTTAGTTCTTTGCCATTAACAAAAAAGTGATATAAGGTTTTTGTACATGAGGGTCCTTTTCCTCTTTCTTTTATCTCCTTGGGGTATAAGTCTCATAATAATATTGCTGGGTCAAAAGGCATATTCATAGTTTAGTGACTCTTTAAGAATATTTTCAAATTACCTTCCAGAATGATTGTACCAATTCATAGCTCCACTAACAGTATAAATATGTCTGTTTTCTGCCAGTTCTTCCAATATTTTTCCCTTTCTACTTTTGTTATCTCTGTCATTCTGATGGATATGAAGTGCACCCTCAGTGTTGCTTTAATTTGCATTTTTGCAAAAAATTTTGATTTGGAACATTTTTCAAATGACTTTTGATAGGTCAACTTTCTATGTCTTCCTATGACAATTTGGTGCTTGTATCCATCAACTATTTATCAGCTGAGGAATAGTCTTATTTACATAAATTTTAATCAGTTTCACATATATAAATATATGAATGTATAAAACATGTGGGTACTTTGTCAGAGAAACTTGCTGTAAATTTTTTTTCTCACTTAACTATTTCTTTTTAAATTTTAGCTGAATTATCTGTGAAAACAATTTTAAATTTTATATTATCAAAATTATCAATATTTTCTTATGCTTGTCAAATGCCAATTTTGTAAGTGGGCCCAGAAGGTCCTACATAAAGCAACAACATCCTACACCACTCATTTGCCATGCTTCATAAGAAACTTTCTCCAGGGAAGCCACATTTGTGGATATGTGACCTATTAACGCACATCTGCAGGTACTTCATCCAACTTCCTCAACATCTATATCTATAAGACACCCAGCAAAAAACAAAACAAAGCAAAACAAAAGTTCCTGTATCACTAAAATCTTTGGAACTGTCAAAATTCTCAATATCAGAAAGAGAAGTGTTCTTTATCAATGAAAAAGACACTTAAAAATACCTTACAATCTACTTTTTAGATGCAAAAAACAAACAAACAGCAATAGGTTTTTCCATAGCTGAATATGTGTGTTATCTTCATCTAAGAGCTCCTTGAAGACCCTGACATTTGTGTTTCTATTTGAATTTCTAAATTCTCAATGCTAAGTATTTTGTACACATTAAATATTTAATAGGGCTTGCTGTTAGGAACACTCCTCTTCCATAAGTTCAAATCTGATCTCAGACACTTACTTGCTGTGTGACCATGGGCAAGTCACTAAATCCTGTTTGCCTCATTTCATTTGTAAAATGAGCTGGAGAAGGAAAAGACAAATTACTCCAATATCTTCACCAAGCAAACCCCAAAAAGGGGTCACAAAGAGTTGGACATGATTAAAAAGTTATTTAAAAAAAACAAAAAAATATTTAATAAATCATTTTTCATTCATTCATTCCTTCAATAAGTCAACAAACAAAAAATACATAAAAATAAACAAAAATATCAAATAGTCCTTCTTTTCAAGGAGCTTATAGTCTGATGGGGGAGATAATATGTGAACAACTTCATTAAAAAAAAGTTACACACAGAGTAAGTTATGGATAATCAACAGAGGGAAGTCACTAGCATTTAGGGAAATCAGGAAAAGCTTCTTGTTGAAAGGAAAGATTTTCCTTTGGTCTTGAAGGAAGCCAAGGAGTTCAAGAAATAGAAGAAAAGAGAGGAGAGAATTCCAGGTATAGGGGACAGGTATAAAAAAAAATGTGTGGAGTCAGAAAATGGAGTGTCGTATACAATGATCTATTTTATCTTCTGTAATCATTTATCTCATGCATTTGGTTAAGAATTCACTCTTTACTCTTAAGTATGAAAGATACATAATATGAGTCTCTACTACTTTTTTTATGATGCAATTTTTAACTAGAGGTTGCATGTCTAGTGAACCTCAAAAGAAAGAATTGAGGTTTTTTTTTTGCTTTTGATAAGTCATTTAACCACAAATCCTATATCAAACACCCTAAAATTTTAAATGGGAGATAAGGTGCTGATGTGCATTAGTAAAGGGAGTTTCCTTACCTTGGAAGTTCCCTATACCAATGAAATAACAAATATAATTCCTATTTCTATGATACTTAATATTTAGATAAATTATCCATTTTGAATTTATTATGGAATATGTTATGAGATATTTGACAAGGCTTATATTTTTTCCAGATCCCTATGTGGTTTTTCCCCAGCAGGAGGAAACAGAAGGTTTCTTTCCTAGGTAATTTATTTATTTAGGTTTCTTGAACATTGAGTTATTGGATTCAATTTTTCTGATTCTTGTCTAGTGTGTTCCACTGTGTATTTTTCTACTTTCCAACCAATTCCAAGTTGTTTTATGATTTTTTATTATATAATTTGAGGTTTGGAATTGCTGTTCCCACATCATCCACAGTTTTATTCACCATTTCCCTTTGACCTTTTATTCTTTAAAAAAATGGTTATTAATTTGTATAACTTTGAACTTGGATTTTTTTGGGTGTAGATACATTTTTTTGTCTCTTAAAAAATTATTCATTTTTATTTTTTCTTCTTCAACGTTTACTTCCACAAGATTTTGATTTACAAATTTTCTCCCTGTCTCTCCCTTTCCTCCCACCCCAAGATTGTAAGCATACTGAATACCCCTTCCCAATCTGCCCTCTCTTATATCATAACTCCTCTTATTCCCTTCCCCCCTATTTTCCTATAGGGTAAGATACCCAATTGAGTGTGTATGTTATTCCTTCCTTAAACCAAATCCAATGAGAGTAAGGTTGTCTCATTCTCTTTCACCTTCCTGCTCTTCCCCTCCATTGTAACAGCTTTCTCTTGCCTCTTTTATGTGAGATAATTTACCCTATTTTATCTCTCCTTTTCTCCTTCTTCCAATATATTCATCTCTCCTCTTAATTTTATTTTTTTAGATGTCATCCCTTCATATTCAACTCATCCTGTGCCCATCCTGTGTGTATACACATATATTCCCTTCAACTGTCATATTGAGAAAAATCTATACAAGTATTATAATACTTAAATTTTTAGACTTGTAAGGATATCTATGAACTTCTAGTTCAATATATATTCCCTAAATAATTATCTATTTCATTTAGTACAAGTAGACATCCATTGTTTGCTTGTATCCTTCCAGAAAAAGCAACACAACAAGGTAAAAAAAAAACATTTATTAACTAATTATTAGGTACCTGGTACTGCTAAGCTCTGAGGATATAAATAAAAGTGAAATTAAAGACAAAACCTGCCCTCAAAGAACTTGCATACTGTAAAGTCAAGCACAAGCATGTCTCCTGAGGAATGCTGCTGTGAATAAATTTAAGGTTCAGATCACATAGTATAGTGAACTCTCTATTTATTTAGCAATAAACTAAAGCAAAACATTCCAGAAATCAAAGCACAACATTCACAACAATATAACATAACAACTTATTGCTAAAGTGGCCACATAGTCTTAAACAAAAGATATCATTCGGTAAGTCACAATCTGAATCAATCAATAGAGTTCCCATCTAAAATGTTCTTTCATCTTGATTGGAGACTAGCTTCCAATCATCCTTAACTCAATTATCCTTAATAAGCAATCATCCTTAAGGGATACAAAGTACAAAATACAAAGGTCTCCCAATTCAGGTTTCGTTGTCTTAATTTGTCAGCCAATACTAATTACCCACCTAAAGGTCCTTTCATCTTTACTGGGGACTGACTCCCAAACTCCATGGTTCCTCTTCCATGCTGCAAGCTCTTGCCTGAATTCACCCAACCATCACATGGATTCACAGGTAGGCAGCTACCAGCTCCCAGTCCAGCTACATACATACCTCTCTGCCTGTGAAATCAACACAAGTCGACAGGATCTGACAAAAGTATACAAATCAAGAGACAGAATGCTTCTGTCTGACAAAATAACACAAACACAGAGACAGAACAGACAGGGTGCCAATACTACAAATGCTCTCCCTCTCAGTTCTGCTTAGTCCCAGCTTGTGCTTGAGCTTTTATATCTCCACCCCTGCCCATTCTGCCCTTCCTCTTACCTCCCTCCTTTTCCAGTCTTTGGCAAGTTCCTCCCACTGTGGGCTTCACAGGTTCTGTTTCTAACAAAGACTTGATATAATCACAGTTGAGACTCAAAGGCACTTGAAGCACTGAAACAAGGAGCTAAGTGCTTGAATAACTGAAACAAAGAGATAACTATCCTTTTGCTTGCCCTTACACATACTATTGGGGAAAAGATGCAAAAGGGAAGAAGGATGGGGAAAAATATCAAAAAGTTAGAAAAAGAGCCAGGAAGGGAATGGTGATTGGCTAACATGGGCCTTTCCCTAAAATGTAGGGCCCTGGAGGAATTCACCAAAGGGAAAAGGATTGGAAGAGACATTTCAGGAATGCATGAGAAGGTCCATGGAGTCAACAGATGTTCCACAATGAAGAAGCCCCAGGTATTGAATGGAATTCCAGAGTGAGATAGTAATTAAGGTATGGTGACAAAGTCTGGAAATTCAGAAGCAGAACCAAGAGGGCCACCACCTCCCATGGTAGCCCTCTATATACTTTTCACTAACAGCTCTAAGCATTAGAAAATCAAACCTGGCTTTACTTCTTTGCCTCTTCTCTCTATTGCTTCTGGTTTTACTTTCTAGTTTCAAAGATTATGATTAGACTCCCTCTTCCACATGACAATCCTCATATACTTGAAGGCAGCTACGTTATCATGTCTCCCCAGAGCTATCCCTTCTCCAGGTTAAACATCTTGAGATCTCTTTGGTAAATTTATAGTGCTATTTACTTCATCTATGTACCTTTTAGATTCCAATTCAGAGTATATGAATCTGTGTTTTTATTTCTCCTACTACATTGTAAAACTTTTCAGAGTAGAAATTATTTCTTCAAATTTGGGCTTCACAAAACTCCTAGCACAGGGCCTTTCATTTAATAATTACAGATTGAATTGAATAGATATGTCTGGTCTTGTTCTCCAATTACTTTGAATATTTGTATCTTGTTTTCCTCAGTGAGATGGTTCACAATGTAAGGGTATATGGGCTTACCTATCTGTCCTCTATTCCTCCCCACAGAACTACATCCACTGTGGCACATCCTCAGAAAAGGTTTATTTGATGTGTTTATCTGTAAGACAGAAACTGGAATGAGCCAGAAACCATTTTTCTTGTAGCCATTACTAGATCTTCAGTACATAGGTAGTGCAGTGGCTAGAATGTTAACTGTAGTTAGGAATATCTAAGCTCAATTTCACCTCAGATGCTTACTAACCATGTGACCTTGGTCAAGGTGCTTAACCTTTTTTGACTCAGTTTCTTCACCTGGAAAATGTGGATAAATAATAACACCTACCTCCCAGGGTTTTTGTGAGGATCAAATGAAACAGTATTTGTAAGCACCACATTGCTTGGAACATGGCATTAATCATATAAATACTGGTTGTTATTATTATTATAATCATCTAAAGAACAATTTTTCAAAATCTCTGTGACAATTTTCATTTTTATCATTCTATAAAAAGTATTGTATATATAGCAATATGTTAACATATGCAAATCAAGCCAGAAAGTTGTAAATTTTTGCAGGTTTCAAAAAAAAAGTTTCTGTAACATTTTGAGAGAACAGTTCCTACCTGAGAAAAATGCAGCCTTTATACTTATTAAGATGTTGATCTCTCTTTTCAAACTCTATGAGTAATGATAATGTTGTATTGTAGAGTTGAAATATAGATAACAACTTCCATCAGAATTGAAATGTGAGCACACATTTCTTTCCCCCAGGCTGTCTGTCTTAAGAGAAGAGGTTTTTTTTTTTTTCTTTAGCTAACAGTTAAGATATCACTATTATTTCCTGAAACTACATTCTCCCCCCCCCCCCCCCGCAGCCCATTTAATCTAGGTGGCAGGATGACTTAGGAGATAGAGCACTAGCCTTATAGTCTCAAAGACCTGAGTTTGAATTCATCACACACAAACACACACACACACACACACACACACACACACACTCACACATATAAAGGAATCCAAGAAGAGGCACTTCTGTATTCATGAACACTAACCATCAAGGAAGTGCCTCTCCTTGGGTTTCCTTTTCCTTACAGTCCTTCAACTCTGATATTTTTTTAAATGTGGGTTTTGACTATCCTTTTATTTTCCTTCTTTTCTCATCCATTCTCAAAATATCAATTGCTATCTGGTTGAGACTGAGTATAAAATATCTCTATCTTTCCTCACTTTCTCATCCTGTCTCCGTGTCTTCTATAGTCTATTTACTGGGCTATCCAGCTAGATGTCCGTGAACGAACTACAACTTAAATTGTAAAATTCTGTAATCTATCAATTCCCACTTGTTCTCTACAAACTACTCTTTCTAAATAACTTATTTTCCATTCTCTATGGTAATTCACCCTTTCTATCTTTTAATAATTTTATATTTTTATTTCTATTTCTAATATAAATAATCAGCATTGTAATCCCACCCAACCCCCTAGATTTGGCACACCCTTACCATTTCTACCTTATACCTATAGTATACCAAAATTTTCTTAGCCATTCTTCTTTCCAGACCATCCAACACAAACAGTTTAGAATATTCCACCTACATTAATGAGTAAACCATGTCAGTTTTTTTATTCAAGAACATCCCATTTGCTGGCAGAGTTGATCTAAACTCCTTCATTCAAAACCTTTCATCAAATTAATTCCCTACCCTGAACTTTTCAACCTCATAACACTCCTTACCAAGCCCAAAGACCTTAATCCAGCCAATCTATTTGATTTTTTATTCCACTTTGCCAAACCTCACATTTGTATCTTTACTTTTGATACCTTCATTTCTTGGAATACTTTTTACAATTTTCTTTACAATAAAACTCATGGCTAACATATTTAGACACAGATACACACACATATACATATTTATATATTGTAAAGTATTAGCAGCAGAAAGCCTAATGTAAAGACTCAAATTTGAACCTCTCATAATTCACTGAAAATTGGTGGGACTGAACCTACCATTGGATCATTGCTATGGAAGTGTATAACTCATTCTAAAGGAAAAGAAGAATTACAAGAAAGAGGGCTTAAGGGTACAGATGAAAATGGAGAAATATATATAAAGAAGATATGATATGAGTAAGACCAAGAATTGGATAGGGAAGCATATTGGAAAGCATACTGGTGAAGATCAGTAGAGGCTTAAACAGAAATAATGTTATTAGGATATACTACAGATCCCCTAGACAGAAAAAAAGAAACTGATGATCTTTTTGGAAAGAAATCACAAGCCTGGAGCAGAAGTGTATTACAGTAGGGATAGGTTAATTACTCACCAGACACCTGGAGTTTGCTCCCGGCCCAAAGCAGAGACACTAACGATTTCTTGACTACCTTTAATGATTATTTCATCCTTGTAAAGATGGAGAGATCATTGAGAGGATTTTTTTTTCTAGATTTGATTCTCACTTTGAAATAAGATCTTGTTTCTGTAGTTGAAATGGAAATTTTGGATTGAAGTGACCAATTCTTTTTAGTTCGTAATTCAGAAGAAAACTAGATATAGCACAAATTAGACATAGTCTGGTTAGGTTTTTGGAAAGCAAATTTCAAAGTGCCCTTCAAAAGGAGGGGTAGGATCCCATGTGATAAAATTTTATAAGTAGAGTCAGTTTAGGAGGAATGGGAAGATTGCAAAAGTAAAATTCTGAAGGCACAAAGAGAAAATTTCAATGAGTAGGAGAAAGGAAAGTTGTTAAAAGAAATTTGTTGTGCACTTTTCTGCAGTGCTCAATCATGTAACATTATGTAGTGTAATTATCTATATACAGTGTAGGTTGGGATTGCATATAATTTCATTTTATCAAATTATTTTTATCAATTTTAATTTTCTTATCTCTAAGACAATGTCAATAATAACCTATTGGGAAGGTACTTCATTAAGTTTAAATCCCTGTAAATATATAAACTATCATTGTCATGAGCATCCTCTAAACTTTAACTGTCTCTTAGCACCTAGCATATTATTCTGCACACAGTAGGCACATCAAAAATTCTTCAATGGATGATTAATGTATAAATGAGTGAATTTTATGATTCTACTTTGCCTTAATTGATAATTTTTTCTCATGTAGAGCATAATTTTAAAGTCAAGGACTATACTTTATATTCTTGTCTTCTGCTGCTTTGTGCACAATAGACCTCTAATAAATATTTACTGAATAATAGCACCTAACTTTAAAACATTTTAAGTGCAAACCATTATGTGTGCATATGCATCTGTATATATATGTGTATATATATATATGTATATATATATATGTATTATATTTGTAGACTAATATGTCCACACATATGTGTTTGTGTTTGTGTATGTGTGTGTATGTATAAATCTCATTTGATTCTTATAACACTATTATGTTATAGGCAATATCTTTATTCCCATTTTACAGGTGAGGAAACCAAGGCTGAGAGCAGTTAAATGACTTGGCCAAGTCCCACAGGTAGAAAGTCTGAGACAGGGTTCAAGTTCAAGCCCACTTGATTCCCAGTTTAGAAGTTTATCTACTTTGCCACCTAGTTGCTCAATTGAATATTGAATGAATAAAAGAATGAATGAAAACAGGAATGACCAGGTTTTTTTTAAGGCTATATATATAATATATATTTTACTTCTTGTCATTCTCAATGCCATTGAGATTGTGGTTTTTGATATTGAGATACCATTTTGATATTGAGATACCATTAAAATATATAGTAGGTATTCAATCATAAAGACATTTTAAAAGAATGGTTGAATTTGTTTTTAGATTTTCAGAGACATTGTATCACTTAACTTTTGGTAGGTTTCTGAGCATATGCCCTGGGTTTTGAGCATATTTTGGGGTGACCATTCTTGCTTGCACTTTGGATTTCAATGTTATATATGGCAGGCCAAGATTTATAAAATCATTTTCAAAGCCATGTTAGTAAAGTGATTCCTGTATTCATTTCTTTGTAAAGTTGAAGTTTAAATGTTTGGTGGTTATTAAATATATCAGCTTTCTTTTAGAGTTTAACACTATACTAGAATAATTTTATTTTGACTTTTAACAATGGACTACAGTTCATGAAGCACTGGAGGAAAAAAAAAAGCTATCGAATAACTAGCCAAGCTTGGAGCCTGGAATTTGCTGTAAATATCAAAGGTGAATTTGTCATAAAACTCTAGATTTAGTACATAAAATATCCTTGTGCCATAAGCATACATAAACTATTGTGATATTGTATTACACAAGTACTATGCTACTTTCAGTAGCAAACTAAATTTAGAAAGGGTTACAAGCTTTCTATCCTAAATGTCAAGAACCAAACCCCTATCTTTAACTGTTGCTTAAAGCACTACTGGGTTAGAATAACATTCTGGATATAGACTCAGAAGTTTTCCCATTATCTTAGGAGGAAAACTTTGTGTATTCTTTCATTGAAGGGTGTACAGAATTCTACATATAGTTATGCATGAGGCATAATTAATTTAGAGGTGCTAATGTAGATGCTTATATGATAACCTAAGTGTAAGGGACTGAGAAGTCATGGATTAAGAACTGACTGTATTTTGCTTTGGCTAAAACACACTCCATTGGAGAATACTTGGAACTGAGCTGATATCCCTGGCTATGTAAGAAGACCAAATTAAAAGGCTTTTGGGATGCTGGTGAAATTCTTTCATTTTCTGGTATGGCAGGAGAGGGAAAGAACAGGAGCTGGAGCCAGTTTGAAGTTTTAGGAAAGCCCATTTTAAAATTTTCAGTGTGAGCGCTTATATCTAAGAAAACCATAAATACAGGGGATGAGCCAAGATGACAAAATAGAAGCAAGAAGACTCCCTGTGCTCCCCCCATAACCACCTCAAATACATATAAAAATGACTCTAAACAAACTTTAGGGCTACAGAACCCACAAAGTGACAGAAAGAAACAAACCTCCCTCTGAGGACAGCCTGGAAGACCGGAAGGAAGGGTCAATTGAAGGGTGCTGGGAACAGAGCCCAGCCCCACACAAGCCCGTGGTTTTAGCCTCAGAGTGGCCCCCAGCAATTGAAGTGCCAAGGCTGTGCAGCTGCTGCCATATGGCTGCTTCAGAGTTCCTGGCCTGCAGATTGTAGAGGGACGAAGTGACCAGTCTGAGGGGTAACCGCTCTTGCTTTAACCTGCTTGGATCTGGATTGCTGGCTAGGGTATGACCACTGTTCCAGAACCAGTGGAGGCTTCTTAGAGGGCACCCAACCAATAGCTCTGACAGCTGTGAAAATCCCAGCAATCTGGGACAAAGCTCTCCTCTTTGGTAGTAGAGTTCTACTGTAGCAAAAAGCTCAAAAGTCAAGTAATTGAGTCACAACATGAGCAAGCAAAGGAAGCAAAGCAAGCACAGCAATCTGACTTTGGACTTTGTTATTGGGGACAAAAAGGATCAAAGCATGGAAAAGGAGGAAGACAACAAAGTCAGAACTCCTGTACCAAAAGCT
Source organism: Gymnobelideus leadbeateri (assembly GCA_011680675.1). NCBI lineage: Eukaryota > Metazoa > Chordata > Mammalia > Diprotodontia > Petauridae > Gymnobelideus > Gymnobelideus leadbeateri. The sequence continues at coordinate 208,517 of WOXC01004490.1, forward strand.
TCCAAGAAAAATATGAACTGATTACAGGCCATAGAGGAGCTTAAGAAGGATTTTGAAAACCAAATAAGAGAAGTGGAGGAAAAATTGGGAAGAGAAATGAGAATGATGCAAGAAAATCATGAAGAGAGTGTCAACAACCTGAATGAAGACAATAACACCTTAAAAAAGAGACTAACTCAAATGGCAAAAGAGGCTGAAAAAGCCAATGAGGAGAAGAATGCCTTAAAAAGCAGAATTTTCCAGGTGGAAAAAGAATCTAAAAATCTTACTGAAAAGAATAATTCCTTCAGAACTAGATTGGAACAAATGGAAGCTAGTGACTTTGTGAAAAATCAAGATATTATTAAACAGATCCAAAAGAATGAAAAAGAGAAGGCAATGTGACATATCTCATTGGGAAAATCACTCACCTAGAAAATAGATTCAGGAGAAATAATTTAAAAATTATTGGGCTACCTGAAAGCCATGATCAAAAAAAGAACCTAGAAATCATCATTCAAGAAATTCTTAAGGAAAATCCCCTGATATTTTAGAACCATGGGGAAAAATAGAGGTTGAAAGAACCACCTCTTGAAAATGATCCCCAAAAGAAATCTCCTAGAAATATTATAGCCAAGTTCTGGAGTTCCCAGATCAAGGAGAAAATATTATAAGCAACCAAGAAACAATTTGAATATTGTGGAAACACAATCAGGATAACACATGATCTGGCAACTTCTACACTGAGGGATCGAAGGGCTTGGAATATGATATTCCAGAGGCAAGGGAAAACTATTACAGTTGAGGGGAAGAACAGAAAGGCAAAAGAGAATGGGTCAACCTTACTCTCATTGGATATGTCTTAGGGAGGGAATGCCATATACATAAAATAGAATATCTCTCCCTATAGGAGAGAAGAGGGGGAAAGGGAGGAGATGGGGTATGATGGAGGGGAGGGCAGATTGGGGAAGAAGGAAGTTGGAAGCACACACTTTTGAAAAGGGACAGAGTCAAAGTAGAGAATAGAACAATTGGGGGGGTGCAGGATAGGATGGGGGGAAATATAATCAATCTTTTACAATATATCCACTATGGAAATGTTTTGCATAGCTACACATGTACAACCTATATTGAATTGCTTATCTTCCTAGTAAAGGTGGGTAATGAGGGAGGAATGGAAAGAATCTGGAATAAAAAATCAAATGTTTAAATACATACATACATACATACACACATTATATATATATATATATATGTATATATATGTATACACACACACACACACATATATATATGTATATAATTTTTTACATGCAACTGGGAAATAACATATACAGGCAATGAGGTATAAAGATCCATCTTACCCTACTGGAAAATCAGAGAAGGGATGGGGGAGGATATAGGAGAGAGTGGATTGGGACAAAAGGTATACAGTGGGAGTGCTGTTTTTGGGTGGTGGGTAGGGGAAAGATGGGGAGAAAATTTCTAACTCAAAATCTTGTGGAAATGAATGATGTAAACTAAAAATAAACATAAAATTTAATTTAAAAACCTACAAACACCACAAATCAACTTGGTTGATTGTTTTGTTGAGTATCTAGACTTAAAAAAGTGCTAGAAAAATGTTAATAATGCAGATTAACCTTAAAAGTGTGTCATGTATTAGAAGTTTTTTTTTTTTTTTTTTTCTCCAGGGAATCAGCTGCTAAACATTTACCAGAACTGGGATAAGGAATATTGACCATTAAGCCAGGAAGAGCAACCCATTTAGAAGAGATTAAAAGGAATGAGTCTATCCTTTGGCACTATTTTGGATTCTTTCTGTCTACTACGTAGGAACTCTGGGAAGACACACTTTCAACCTTCCCTCTGAAGGAAATCCACCTTCCCACCAACCTCACCCTACTATATCTGTGACTAATACCTACAAGATCATAGACTATTATAGCTAGCAGATACCCTAGAGCTTCTCTAATCCAAGACTCTCTCCATTTTACAGTGACCCAGAAAGGCTAAGTACATAACTTGCCTTAGGTCACCCAGAGGATGGAGTAGTAGTAATCATTTTCATATCCTTTTCAATGATTGTTTCATGTTGATTCTCTATCATACAAACTTTTTTTTTTTTTATATCTGATGCTTAGAAACAAAAAGTCAGGGTTTTATCTTATTTATTTATTTACTTTTTGTGATGGGTATAATCATAGTTTGCCTGCCATTTTTACATCAACTTTCTCTAAGAATAAGCCAACTGAACAATGCAGGGAGCTGAGATGATCTTCCTTGGACATTTCCAAGGATACATGTGCTCAGCAGAGCAGTCATAGAGGCCCCATTATGTTCCATTACCTATGGAATAGAATCAAGCTAGCCATCTCTTTTTAGAATGCAAGCTTTTTGACAATAGGAAGCTTTTCATTTTTATGTTTCTGCTGCCAGGACCTAGCACAGCACAGTTCCTGACACATAACAAAGTATTTAGTAAGTACTCATTGATTGCTTTTCATATGTGAAAAAAAACCCACTTAAGTAACGAGAATTTTATACAAATAGTGAATAGCTCAAATAGTTATCAAAATATGATCCCATACCCTAAGATATGATCAAGATATGATCCCATCATAGACTCTTTTTTTTAATTCTCTTTTTTTTTGCAGTGGAAAAGGCAGGGCAATTGGTGTTAAGTAACTTTCCCAAGGTCAAACAGCTCATCATACTTTTTTTTCTTTTGGGGGGGCAATTGGGGTTAAGCATCTTGCCCAAAGTCACAGGGCTAGATTTTGTGTTAAATGTCTGAGGCTGGATTTGAACTCAGGTCCTCCTGCACTCCAGGACTGGTGCTCTACTGTGCCACCTAGCTGCCCCTCATCATAGACTCTTGATGCAGTGCTGGAAGATACATGGGTGTACTTCTCAGTATAAATGTGATGGGCATCAGACAGAACAAATGAACAGGTGACCTTAATTGAATTGTTCTCACCAGAAACAATGTTTGTAAGACTTCCATAAAAAAATATGCCCTTGTAAAGCCAAGCACAAGCAGCTATCCAGAGGACTGCTAATGTGAACAAACTTTATAATTTTGATTACACAATACAGTGAACTCTCTGTTTATTCAATAATAAGTCAGAACAAAACATTCACAGAAAATCAAAATATAGCATTCACAATGACTTATCACTAAAATGGCCACATAGTTTTCACCAAAGTGGTCACAATACTTTTCAACGAAATATAATCATTTAGTCAATCACAAAATCCTTAATTCCATCACAATGTACAAAATTCAAAGTTCTCCACTCCTAGGTCACAGTAAATCATAATCTTTTCAGTCAGTATGCAGTATCTAAATAAAGTTTTCTTTCAGCTTGACTCAAGGCTGTCTCTTAGCTTCCATGGTTCCTCTTCCATGGTCCCAACTCCAACTGTCACCTGGGTTCAAAGGCAGGCAGCTCCCAGTTCCTTGTCCAGCTCCTTGTCCAGTTCTTTATCCAGTTCCCTTTCCATACTGAAGTTCACAGTGTCCATTCCACCTCAAGTCTTTCACAGTTCCTGTTTCTGGGAAGACAAAGCTTGACAGACCCACTATAATATTCATACTCATTGCCAGTACCATCATCAATTCACTATCTGCCTGTGAAATCCACTCAGATCCACCAACAAGGTCTGAGAACTCAACACGAATCATCAACATAGAAATCAACACAGACCCACAAACAAAGTCCAAGAGGTTAGCACAAGTCATTAGTAAAGTCCCAGGACCTCCAAAACTGTCTTCCAGGACCTCTGTAAACAGATAACCAGAAAATTCTCTTTCAGGGCTTACAGTAAGGTCCCAGAGCTTCTGTACAAAGTATCACAAACAAAGATCAATACATACAGAGCAGACAAATAGAGTGCTGGGGTACCACAAGCTTTCTCCTTCTTGACTCTGCCACCGAAAGAGTCTTCTCAGTTTTTCTGTCTCTAACCCCGGGGTTCTCCTTAAATAGTCATTAGCCCCTCCTCAGGAGTTCACAAGTTCTGGGGTTCACAAGTTCTGGGGTTCACAGGTTCTGGGGTTCACATATTCTGTTTCTTAACAGACTTGATACAAGGCTCAAAAGAAACTTGAAGTGAAACAAGGTATTAATCCAATAGTTGAAACAAGGTGTGAACTACTTCTGTGCTTGCCATTACAGCCCTCTATGCTATTTTCCTTTCATAGTACACTTAAGACTGTGGTAGATGGAAGCTGTCAAGTAATCAGACTCTTCTTCTAAAAAAACAAACATGAAATACTGTGTTTTTCACTTAATGTTTATTCTACTGGAAACTAAAATCATATCAAAGGAGTATATGAGAATATCAAGCACAAAAACCTACCAAATGATTTTTTTTAGCCAGCCAAGGACAAATCAGAGGCTCTCAGGCCTTACTCTCGAGGGCTGTCCAATCAGAACTATGAAATTGTAACCATCACAGAATTCAGAGGAGAATGGATTCTCATATAGCCTGTGAGAAGAGCACCTTATTATTATAAATATGGAACATGCTTAGTTTCAGAATGATTAGTGTTACTGGTAAGAATGCAAACTATAAGAATCTTTCTATTTTCTTTTCCTTAAATTCAGCTATCAGGCTATGCAAGCTAGCAAAATATATATGTATAACAAATGGAAAATTGGGCCTAGAAATGGAGATGGGATTGAGAAGGGATTAGAAACTAAAATAGTATTTTTTCTTAAAAGAGTAGAAACAATTTCATTGGTGCCATTATGTCTGCTTTATTTGGTGCCTGACTTCCTAGTTAAATTGTTACTTTGTCTGGAAAGTTATTACAGTTAGATAATGGTGCTGTATGACAGAACCTTCACATGGATGTAACAAGGATTACCCAGTCCTTGGACTCTAAACTCTCCAATTAATCTAGCTTTCTATTTTATTAAATACTGTTTGTTTCATAAAGTTGTAAGCACTGACAAGTGATATCTCCTAGATGACAGATAATCGTGTTAATTTTTAAAGATATTGCTATAGTCCTTTAGTGTCAAACAGTAGCCTTTGGATATGAATCTGCCTTGTGCTACAAAGTTCTCATTTCTTATGTTTTGGGCTAAAATGGTCTATCCATATCATGAGTCAAATAGAAAATACACAACAACTAAATAATTCTTATCCCAAATAGCAGCTATTTTTTTTTCTTAACAGGAGGACTGAAGCTATATTTTCACAGAAAAAATATTAAATTTTAAAATAATTTTTCATTATGTTTTTGACTTTTAAAGAATATTATTCAAAGGAGATGCTCCTCAACTGAGGTATTGGTGGTGGTACATGTATGTGTTATAAGAAATGATACCTATGAAGACTACAGAGAAGGATGAGAAGATGTACATGAAGAAGCAAAGAGATCAGAAACAGGAAAATGTTATATACAATGAGTACAACAATGAAAATGAAAATGGAAATTATAGCAACAGAGTAATAGAAACAGAATGCTGTAAAATTGTCACTGGGTCCCAAGAAGAGATATGAGAAGGTATTTCCATATCTTCTTTGCAGATGTGGGAAAGAGCCATAGGAGCAGAACACTGTCAAGTGTCTGACTTTGATGTATTGGTTAGTTTTGTTGAATTCTTTTCCTCCTTTTCATTTTTTTATTATAAGAAATGGCTCTCTGAGAGGGAATATTAAGAAGGAAATATAGGTTATATGAAAACAAAAGATATCAATAAAATTTATCTGGAATTTAAATATATAAATGGATATATGTGCACACATTTATATTTCACAGTGCAAAAAGGAAGGCACACCCAATTCAAATATTTTACTATCCACAAGTTATAAATTTTGCATATAAGAAATGTTGCATGGCTCTGCTAAACGCATTGTACTGTCATTTAAAAATATAGTACTGTTCAAAAATTTCTACTCAAAAATCCAAAATCTTTGATATAAAGAACAAAATACCAACCTTTTAAAAACGGATAGCCTTTTTTTTAAAAGCAGCTATGACCATGGATCAATACCAAGTGTAGCACATTAAAGATAACTAATACTTCCTCTTGTTATGTTTCTATCTCTCCTATTGAAGTTGACAGGAGAGCAAATTTGGGCTAAGGGTTTCCCCAATTGACCACTGAGCAGTAAAGATCTTTTCCCAATCTCTGCTCAGGCTTGCTCCATTTTCTTCCCTTGATGAGAGGCATTATTTATGTTACTCAAATCTGGCTTATAGGCATCCCTTTTGCCCTCTTCCCAAGCTTTCAAAATCTTACAAAAATAGATGATAAATTTCTACTGGTGAAAAACATTATGTGGGAAATAGGATTTGCCATATTGAATCTGGTCCCTATTTTATTAAATTGCTATTCATTCTTTGGTGGAAAATTTTAGGTGAAAAATTGGGCACATTGTGGGGGTTCAGTAAGCATTTATAAAATGATTATATCTTCATAGTGCATCTGGCCCAATGAATTCTCCCAGGACAAAGGGATATATGAACTAGAGACCAGGGAATCTTTCTTAACTAATCTGATGACAATAGTCAAATGATTTCTCTCTCTCCTCAACAATCTTGTGCAGAATGGAGTCGCTTTTCTCAGTTGCACTCAAATTGCATTCAAATAGTCATAAAAATAAGCATCTGGATAGAACTAAACTGACTTTATTTCCAGAACAAATGAAAATCTATTGATGCACAAAGGAAAAAAAAAAGCTAAAAATAGTCTTTTTAAAGTTCACCATATTGCTTTGCATGCACCAGCCCTTTTATGTGTTCTGTGTATAAAGAGGGGTTCTGAATATTTGCTAAGAGAATGACTATTTGTATGTTGGAGAGATAATAGGGGAGAGGAAATTTCTGATAGACAAATAGATTTGGAGTCAGAATACCTGGGTACAAATTCAGACTCTACTTCTCATTAATCATGTAATCTGAAACAAGATGAATAATCTCTATGGACCTCAGTTTCCTCCATTATAAAATGAAGGGGTCAGAGTAAATAACCTCCCAGGGAACTGGAAATACAATGATTTTTGATTGGAATGACAGAACTGGTTGAGATATGTGGATTCAGATATCAGGATGGCAGGATACAACAGGATTGATTTTCATAAAGGTTTATTTATCTCCATATCATGAGAAGATCCAGCCATGGTGTTCAGTTTCTAATACAAGCTCACTCTATAGCCTGTTTCACCCCTACATTAGCTTCCTGGCACTCTGGAGACAATAATTTGTCTGAACTCATTCATCCACAATTACGATAGTCCCACTCTGTGGTACATTCCTCATCCTAGGGGTTCTGAATCCCTGCCTGTCCACATACAAACTTCATTGCCTAGCCCTCACTACCAATTCCCTAATTCCAATTTTCTTCAACCCTTCTATGTGCCATTCTAGATCTACCCACCCTTTTCCATCCTGTTTTCTGGAATGTTGCTATTTACTACCTATTATCTAGTATCTAGCTATTATCTTAAACCTTTTATATGCTCACCTTCTATTTCTTGCATTTGCTAATTACCAGCTCTTTCTTGATGGCACAACTTCCTTGGACAACATTTCTGTGTCCAAATTCTCCCTCTATTACCATCATCTAGCGAACTCTCCTCCTATTAGATACATTCATTCTATGTATTATCCTACAATCAAGATTCTGGTAATATTATCTACATACCTCCAGGATATTCTCCTTTTTTCAGTTGGTTCAATGATCTTTCTCTCCTCCACAACTCCTGTCCCCATGTTAAGGGACTGCAACATAGGCATTGGTAGTTCCTAGAACACTCTAACTTTCCAGTTTCCAAATTTTCTTGCTTCTTATGAATACTCCACTTCACATCAGATACATACTTGAATGGTCATGCCCTTGACATTGCCATCAGTCACATATTCCACTTTGATGGTCATGAACTCTGAGATTCCTTTATCTTCTAAATTAAAAAATAATGTCTATCTTTCTGCCACCTCTTAACCCTGTTCTTTTTTCTCACCTTGACCCACAACATTTCCTCCTCATTCAGTTCTTTCAGTTGCTGCACAATCCATGCTCTTCTGCCTTCATCAGCTTCACTCCTTGGAGAGAACCAGTTCAGTAGACTACCCTGTATTCTTGAGTATCTTGTGTCCTTATAGTATCCCTGATCTTTTCCTGTCAGGCCCTAACTTTGGATCAGGTCCACCATCTGTTGCTTCTGCTCCTATTTGTGTGCTGCTAAATGAAACCAGAGGGGGGAAAATCACAAAACCACACCAACTAGCCCCACTACATATTTCTGTTACATTATCTCAGTGATGCCCTTCACTGTGGCAAGGCACTACTTTTACATCTTCCTAAATCAGTCAACATTTCACATACCACAGCAGCTTTCCCACACCTTTTCATCCCTCAGAACTTCCATGACTCCTGCTCTCCATCATTTCAACTGAAAATATTGTCTCATATTTATTTCACTGAAAAAATGAGACTGTTCTAGAGCTTCTTTTTATCTCCTCACCTCACATAACCTAGATGTCTTCTCCCACTGTCTTCTTTCACCCTGTCTCACATGGAGAGATGGTGCAGAGGCAAATCCTGCTGTATGCACAAGTGATCCCATTTCATTTCCATCAGAGAATATCTCCACTTCTTTCTATCTCTATCACTCCATATATCTTGTATTAGGATTTATTGTAAAGTATTTTTTCTACGCAATGCACGTGATTCATTCTAGTTGGAATGACTTCCAGAGGTTAGGTTCTTTCAACTTTTTCCCCCCTGGGTAGTGGTGAAGTTTTAATTTGATGCCTCCTTGTCTTGTGGAGGTGATGCTGAGTTTTTAAAGGCTTTGACAAGAGAGTGCAAGTTCTGGGGAGCATTACCAGTCTGGAAAGGTCTTGAGTATGAGCCTGGTGATTGATTGCATGTCTGCAATCTGAGCAGTTTTAAATACCAGGTGATAACAGTTTTTTTCCTGCCACTGTAGCTCATTAAACTGTCTACTAAGGAATGAAAGCTTTATGATTTGCAGTGGAAAAGGTAGTAGCCACATCAATGAAATCAGGAGAATCTTTGGGTTCTGATAACTCTTACTTCTGTTTACCCAAAGAAGATGTTCATGTAAATTTCCCCATGTTGTCAATCCACTAAAACTATGAGTGCCATTAATTTGTGCAAAAGAGATACTATTGGACATATAATGTTTTTCTGCAGAATTTTAAAAGGGAAGCAATATTTATATTTTTATTATGGATAGCCTTATTCTCATATGTGTTAAGTATGTAATGATTTAGGAGAATTAATGTGTGCATATTACAATCATTTTTCCATATGTATGAACACTATTCCAAAGATATTAATATAAAATATATTCATTTGGACTACTGTGCTCAATTTATAAAATGTCATTTTCTGCAAATGTTTTAGACTCAGCTTACATAAGCATTATGCTATCTATAATGGTAACAAATGTTTTTCCACAGAGAATTCCTCAAAGAAACTTTAATATCTGTATCTCTGTTTTTTTACATTTCATTTCAGAAATCTTGGCTGAATACCATACTTTCCTGGTGACTTACAGCGCTTAAATTTTCTCAAGTGAGTCTATAACTTTACCAAGGCCACAATCCAATTTCTCATAAAATGGCCTTTGTTATGAAAAGAAAAAATGTCCTCATTTCTATCTGTGGAAAAGACACACTAAAAATAAACCCAGCTTTTTTGTTACTTTTTTACCTTCTTAAGCATATCTTTTCTCTTGGTGATTGCTAGTCATAATGTGGGTTCCTTTCTCTATCATTAGAGATTTCTTTGTTTTTATTTACAGTGATATCTTGCCCTGATATATTTTCCTTTTTAATTTTTATGGGTATGTTTTCCTGGAATCACATGTGAGCCTAGCTCCCTTCTTAGAATTGTTTTTTGCCAATCAACTGACTAAAAAAAATGAACACAACACACTTCTCTGTTTATAATAAAAGCCTTGGTAAATAGAAATATGGACTGTATGATAGCAAGGCTACAGGAATTTTACTTGAATTCAAAGGCTTGACCCAAAGTCAGTTTCCTCTGTAGGGATTTACATTTTTAAAGGATTTATCTGAATCACTGACACAGCTCTGCACTTAAAAATGGAGATTGTTTCTGGCCCATTTATTTTAAAAGATAGGCAAGATGACTGTGAGCATGTACAAGGTCCTAAATAATTGCCAGAGGATTACAATCTTAGAAGGCAACATAGATATGGATACACTTAAATTGGAGTATTTTGTCAAATCCAGAATAATAACTATAGTTTTCACTTCTTTTCTTTCTGGGAGAATAAAATGGCATTTAAAATCTTTGTTACCTTCTTGCTGCAACATTTTGAGTTTTTACTACACTTTTCTAATGTTCACTTCCAAAAGATGTCAGTTTCTTGTATTGAAAAAAGAATTCATCATGTTTCTATCAAAACCAGTTCTACTTCTAGAATTTCGTATTTCTGTCAATGATATTCTTCTAGGCTGAAAACTTTGGTCAATGCTTTTATACTCTGACCTCTTCTCATCTAAATATAGTTAATTTACCAAGCTTCATGGATAATTGCTTATGCCTATGTAACATGTGCTATGGATTAACTATCTCAAATACTCCATTCACTCAATAGCGTAAGGGGAAGCTGCCACTTTCCCCCTCAGAATTCTAGGAATCCCTGAGGGCCTGTATGATTTTCTAGTGCTATTGGTCATGAGCCCCTACTGGTGGGTTCCCCACTGGAGCTTCCCCAATGTTTATGATTTTATATCAATTAGCTAGACTTTTAATTAACTTTTAGAAATAGATATAATATATCATGTGACAGGAAAAACTGGGGCAAAACATTTCTACCCACCCCATTATCAAGCATATACAGAATCCAAGTAAAAGTAGGCTTATACTTAGAGAGGTTTTGAGGTAAAAGGGTAAACTTGTAGCTTCTGATTAGTGGAAATTTTTTTGTCCTTCTTCCCCTTTCCCAAACTCAGCTGTACTCCTTTGGGTTTCTCATCATCAGAAACTTCATCCTGTATGATTGATTCAGTCTTGGTACTCAATCCTCATTAGTACCCTCTGCCCCTGTGGTTGGAGGGCAAATTGAAGAACTCCTCCCCAAACCTTCTTTAAGGAGAGCAGCCAGGCCAGACATCTCTTCATTTCTAACCTAGTTACATTCCTCCAGACTACAATGGGTACCTTCCCTCCATCCACCCTCACTGTTTTCAGTTTCCTTTTGTGTGTTGTATTCCCCCTTTAGATTATAAGCTCTTTGAGGGCAAAGACCATCTTCCTCTTTTTTGTTTATATTTGTATCTTCAGAGTTTAGCATAGTGCCTGGAACATAGTAGACATTTAATAAATAATAATTGATTGATTATTGACTGACTTTCATGCAGTTCTCATGAACTTCCCCTGAGGTATAACACAGCTTGCCCATTAGCTAATTGTAGAGCCTAAAGCTAATGTTCCTTACAGTTCTAGTTTGACTTTGGCTCCTGATACAAGCACTACTGTGACCTTCTAGTGCTCTTCTGGGGACCACCACTAGAAGACAAAAAGAAAATCCAAATCATCCAACCTTTTGAAATTCACTGTTCTTCCTCTGACCAAGGAGGGATATGTGGCACAATTCCCTCTCCTCTCCCTATCAACAATTCCCTCTCAGTCACATGGCTAGAACCAATCTCTCCTGGCTTGCCACTAGGATGCTAGAATCTAAATCACCTTTCTATGTTTTATGAGTAGGCAGGACTTGGCTATTTCTAACATATTTTCACTGAAGCATCTTCTTCATTTCACCCAATGGCTGAAAGCATTCTTTTCCTTCCCAACTTGATTAACCAGATTGTTAGGATTCAATGTCATGTGACTTACTGATTGAATAGATGGGTTCTTACCTGATGCAGGTAAGAAAATATAGCATCTTTTTAGTTACTTCAGTTGAGTTGGGAGAATTCAATGATGGATTCAATCAATCTATAACTCTAACACCTGGATTATCATAAATAGTATCATCTCTTTTCTACTCTCTCCTATATATTGCTGCTAGATACAGATTCTTAAAACTATTTTTATCCACATTACCATCATGCTTATAAATCTTCAATGAGAGCCCATTACTTGTGAGATAATATTTGTCCACAGTCTGGGCCCTACCTCCTATGACAATCTTAACCTTTCATTCTTTTCTTACAAACCTTTTTTGTCTAACCTAACTATGGGGAGACCTCTCTGAACTCAGAATTGTAAAAATGACTTCCTGTCCTGACTCTAGCACTAATTAGTTGATAGAGTGACACTGTGATATGTGGATGGGATAGTAGAATTCAGGAGATAATGGTTCAAATCCTGCCTCTGAAGTTATAAGCTGTGTGACCTTAGGGAACATATATCATCTTTTTTTTAGTATTTCTTCACTTGTAAAATGAATACAATACCTTTAGGATTTATCTAAAATTTTCTTCTTTTTTTTAAAATAAGATTTATGATTTTAGTAGCTGGTTGTGCTTCACTCTCAAAGAAGATCAAAATGACACCACTATGCTAGAAACAAGTTTTAGTGTGTCCAACTATGACTGATCAGACCAAAATATGCTCAGAATGTTCTGCCACAGATAAGACACAAATACTCCATGTGAACATTTGTGGTGGATTCTCTAAATTTGTGCCTTCTGTGTTTCTTTTGAGTTATTGCAATGCTGCTTTTCTCATAGAGCACACAGCACCTTCTCTGATGTGGGCACACTATGCTGAGCAGTCCTGTGCCAGTGTCTCCCATGTTACACAATCAATTCCAAAGTTATTAAAACAGACCTTGAGAATGTCCTTGTATCACTTCTTCTGATCAATATGTCAACAGTTGTCCCGTGTAAGTTCTCCATATTAACCTCTGATTGTCAGTCCAAGAGTAAGGACTTGAACTCAGTTCCTCCACACTCTGAAGCCATCTTTCTCTTTACACTAAACAATTCTGAAGATTATTGCTACCATGAGGTTTATATGATGAAATTATGTAAATGAGATACCTTGCAAACTTTAAAAACATTATGTGAATGTTAATAGTTTTCTGTTGCCTGAGTGGTTAATTCTTCTTGGACCTAAATTTGATTTAACAACCTAGATGAACTCTGGTTTTCAACTCCATGTTCTCTTTTTACCCTCAATATTGCATTCATTTCTTCCTCAGCACCTTTGTTCTCATCGTTCTCTCAGCCTGGAAAGCCTTCTCCCTCCTTTATACTACATCTAAGTATGGGTCTTCTTTCAAGGTCAGTGGTATGACTTGTCTCTCTATGGAGACAACACATTCAGCTTCTGAGACTGTTCCCTCTTCTACATTACTCTAGTACTTATTGTCTATAATACTTATTTGTCACTTAACATACCTACCTATTCCCTATTTTCATCATTCACCTTTTTGTGTTCTCTCTGTCTGTCTGTCTGTCTCTGTCTCTCTCTGTCTCTCTCTCTGTCTCTCTGTCTCTGTCTCTCTGTCTCTGTTTCTCTCTCTCTCTCTGTCTCTCTCTCTCTGTCTCTCTCTCTCTCTGTCTCTCTCTCTCTCTCTGTCTCTCTCTCTGTCTCTCTCTCTCTCTGTATCAGTGGACTCTTAATCACCAAGCATTTATTAAACACCTACTATATAGCAGGCTAGAAATTACAAAGGGGTAACTAGGTGGCACAGTGGATACAGCATGAGTTCTGGAATCAGGAAGATTCATCTGATACTGCCTAGCTGTGTAGCCCTAGGCAAGTCACTTAACCCTGTTACCTCGGCTTCATCATCTGTAAAATGACATGGAGAGAGAAATGGTAAACCACTCCAGTATCTTTGCCAAGAAAACCCCAAATGGGGTCATGAAAAGCTGGACACAAGTGAAAATGTTTAAACCACAACAGAGATACGAGACAAAATTGAAACAGTGTATGCTCTCAAGAAGCTGGCATTCAAAACAGGGGGTGCCATGTCTGCATATAACTAGATGCAAAATATGTACAAAGTGACCCCATGACAGTTTAGTGGAGAGAAAGCTCTAGCAACTGGAAGAATCAGGAATGCTTCATGTGGAAGGTAACTTAAACAGAGCCCTGAAAAAAGTTAGAGGTTCTATGATGAAGATGTAAGGAAGAAAATTATTCCAGGTGTAGAGAAAACCTATGTGAAAATATGGAGCCAGGAATGGAATGCTATAAGGGACATTTTGAATGAGGAAATTAAATTGTACAATTGATAATTGAGTGCTAGACTTGGAGTCAGAAAGACTCTGAGTTCAAATACTGCCTTAGACATTTATCAGTTGTGTGATGCTAAGCAGATCACTTAACATTGCAACCTCAGTTTCCTCATCTGTAAAATGGGAATAATAATAGTACCTAATTCACAAGGATATATGGAGATGAGTTAGTTAATTTATGTATCAGTTTTTGCAAACCTTTAAAGTGCCATGTAAATGCTAGCTATATTTACATGTACTCTATTTTTTCAGGGAAGGTAATAATGTGCAATAAGTCTGGGAACATCAGGTGGAACTAAATTTGAATGGTTTTACATGCTAGACCAAGATATTTCTATTTAACCTAGAGGTAATAGAGATCCACCAGAGACAAGAGCAGGGAAATTGTTTAGTCATACCTGCCTTTAGAAATATCACATTGACTGCTATGTGCAAGATATATCGGTGAGGTGAGCAACTCAAGGAATGGAGGCTAATTAGGAGACCTTTGCAGTCATCCAGTCAAGGCATAATGAGAGACTACATTCAAATTAAGTTGTGCTATTAAAGAGAAAGGGATGTGTGGAAAAAGGGAATTGGAACTAGAATCAACAAAAGTTAACAATTTACTGGACATATACAGTGAAGGAGAGTGAGTAGTCAAGGATGATTTTGAATTTGCTTACTTGGATGACTGGAATGATGGTGTAACACAACAGAAATAGAAGTTTGGAAGCTGATGGGTTTTGGGGAAGGATAGGTAGTTCTGTTTTGGACATGTTGTTGGAAATTTCTATGGGATATAGACTTCAAAATGTCCAAAAAGGGAGTTGGAGAAATAGCACTGGAGATTAAGATAGAGAGTGAGGTTGGAAATATAGATTTGGAAATATCTGTATACATTAATTTATGAATTGATCATATATGTTTTCTGACAGCAGAGTAGGAGTCTTACATTCTTAAAAGTCATTGGATCATAAAATCAAAGAATTTTTGAGAAATAGCTTATTCCTGCTAACTCTCTTCCCCAATACTGCAAATTTAGCAGTCCCAGAGTCTGACTTTACACACTTCTGCTTTCAGATATGCTACATAAAAATGCTACCATTCTTAAGAGAGTTGCTATTAAGTCACTTACAGGAAATGATGCATTTCTAATTTTTACTTTTTTAAAAAAAAGAGCACTGACTGTTCAACCATATCTCCATTCACAATTAGAACTGTAACATAACTGATAAGTCATACAGCTTCTGATAGAAGATATCTAAGTAGCTCATTACACTTCTGAACAGCTCTAATTGTAAGGAAGGCACAATCCCCCCACCATAACCCTTCAATCCCCACCTCTACTTCCCACCATGCAACACACACATATACACACATAACAAGCCTAACTTTGCCTCCTTGAAACTTTGATCCATTACCCCTGGTTCTGCCATCAGGAACTGAGATCAAATAAAATAAAAAATGTCTTCTATTTTGTTACCCCCTCAAATATTAGAATCATCTAACATCATACTACCTACAGAAGTTTTTCTTCTCTAGACTAAACCTCCAAAGTTTCTTCAAATGATATTCATTATAGATCTTTCAACATTTTGGTTACCCTCCTTTGATTGCTCTCTAGTTTAATAATGTCATTAAATAGTGGTTCTCAGAAGCAATTGAGCATCAACCAGGAAAAGTAAAGAGTGGACTATCACTTTCTTAATCCAAGAAGTTGTGCCTCACTTAATGCTTGCTATAATTGGATTAGGTTTTCTTTTTTTCTTCTTTTTTTTTTTTTGGTTGCTACATCAGATTGCTGACCCATATTGAGATTACAGTCTACTAAAAACCCAAGGTCTTTTTTGGACAAATTGCTAAATAACCAGATTCTCCCCACTCCGTTCCAAATCCTAAATCTTTGAAGTAGATTATTTTCATTCATTCAGCTTCACATTCAAGTGAGGGAAAAAACGACCATTAATTTAAGCAAGAATTGTGGGTTGTGCTGCATGAAGTGAATGAACCATCACAGATATTTTAAAAATATATTTAATGGTTTTTCAGTGCACACATACATTATTCTTAAACTATGCTATAGTTTATTAAGTATTTAATAGTATCATGTATAAAAAACTATGTACATACCTTACTTAAAAAATTTATTGCTAAAAATTCTAATCATTATTTGAGCCTTCAGCAGGTCATAATCCTTTTGTTAGTGCAAAGTCTTTCCTTGATGTTGTTGGCTGCTGAAATGATTAGAGTTGTGGTTGCTGAAGGGTGGGATGACTATGGCAATTTCTTAAAATAAGACAACAATGAAGTTTGCCTCATTTGCTGACTCTTTCTTTCACTTGAACTCTTAGAAGCCATTATAGGGCTCTTAATTGGCCTAATTTCAATATTGTTATGTCTTAGGGAATAAGGAGACTGGAGAAGAGAAAGATTGGGAAACAGGTGAGGGGAGCAGTTAAAACATACATACCATTTATCTGTTAAGTTTTCCATCACATATGTGCATGGCTCATGGCACCCCAAAATACAAGAGAAACATCAAAGATCACTGCTACATATCACCACAAAAGATATAATCATAATGAAAAATTTGAAGTATTGCAAAAATTGCAAAAATGTGATACAGAGACACAATGCTGTTTGAAAAATGGCACTGATACACTTGTTCAACCCAAGGCTGCCACAAACCTCCAATTTGTAAATAACACATTATCTGTGAAGCTCAATTAAATAGAGTGCAATAAAACAAGGTATACCTGTACCTTTTTTTTTAAACTAATACCAAATGTTTTTGATAATTGCTGCTTTATAGAACACTTTGAAGTCAGGGGTTGCAATTCATTCTTCATCCCTATTCTTACATTAATTTCCTTTGATTGTCTATATCTTTTATTTTTTACAAATGAATTTTGTTATTGTTTTTATCAAGTTCTGTAAAATATCCCTTTGATTATTATAGCACTAAAACAAAATATTAATTTTTATAGTATTGATATTTTTTTATATTGTCAGAGCCCAACCATGAGCACTGAGCATCCTTCTAGCTTATTTGAGCTTTTCTCCTAGCCATTCATTTTTATTCTGTATATATCTCTGGATTTTTTATGTTTCTTGAAAGCAACAGAGAGTGGTGGGTTTTTTTTTTATCATTCTGTCACAATTTTAGGTTTTGTTGGACTATTCAATATATCTACATTTAAAGTTATGAGTTTA
Organism: Gymnobelideus leadbeateri; assembly: GCA_011680675.1. NCBI lineage: Eukaryota > Metazoa > Chordata > Mammalia > Diprotodontia > Petauridae > Gymnobelideus > Gymnobelideus leadbeateri. Next base: position 225,906 of record WOXC01004490.1, read on the forward strand.
CATTTGCTAATATTGTCTAAATATTTTTTTTTCCTGAATCAGGTTTTCCCCCTGCATTCTTCTGTAAAGACAACATTTTGCTTCTTTGGTTATTTTTGCCTAATATACTTTACAGCAACCTTATTCCCACTGCCTTTCCTCCCTTCATTTTCAATTCTTACCCCTTTTGTTTGTCACCTCTTTCCTTAGAGCTTTGATTCATTCCTTAAGTTATTTTCTTTCTTCCTTTTGTCCATTTCTCTCTTTCTCAGTCAGGTTATAATAATAATAATAATAATTAGCATATAAATAATGCCTACTATGTGCCAGCCACTGTGCTCAGTGACTTACAAATATCATCTTATTTGATGCTTACAAAACCCTGGGAGGTAGGTGCTATTATTATTCCTACTTTATAGTTGAGGAAGTTTAGGTAGATACAGTTTAAGTGATTTACCCAGGGTCACAGAATTAGTAAGTTTCTGAAGTAAGATTTGAACTCAAGTCCTTCTGACTTTAAGACAAGTTCTCTTCATTTCTAATTGATTTCTGCTTTTGCTCTTATCTCCTTGTACTTTTTTACAAACAAATCTCTTAATAGCTCCACTTATAAAATTTTATTGTTGTTGGGATGGACATTGTTGTTATTGCTAATACCATAGTAGTTTTCCTTTGCTATTTATTTGTTTATTTATTTACTTTTAGTTTACAACATTCAATTCCACAATCCCTTGAGTTTCAAATGTTCTCTCCCTCCTTTGCCACCCCCTCACCAGCATGGCAGCATGCAGTCAGATATAGGATCTACAAATACCTTCACATTAAACATCAGTCAGGTTGTAAAGAAGGATTATAACCAATGGAGTGAACAAGTAGGAAGAGGAAATAAAAACAAATAAAAAAGAGAGAGAGAGCAAGTAGTGGGTTTCAGTCTGCATTCAGACTGTAGTTCTTTCTCTGGATGTGGATATCTCTTTCCATCATGAGTCTTTTGTAGTTGTGTTCTAACCTTGTATTGCTGAGAGGAACCCAGTCCATCAAAGTTAGTAGTCACAGGGTGGCTAGGTGGCACAGTGAATAGAGCGCCAGCCCTGGAGTCAGAAGGACCTGAGTTCGGAGCCGGCCTCAGACACTTAATCCACACAAACAAAAACCTAGCCGTGTAACCTTGGGCAAGTTACTTAACCCCAATTGCCCTAAATGGGTGGCTAGGTGGCACAGTGAGTAAGAGCACCGGCCTCAGAGTTGGGATGACCCGAGATCAAATCCGGCCTCAGAAAATGAGCACCCATGCACAAATAATGACTAGCCGTGTAACCTTGAGCAAGTTACTTAACCCCAATTGCTTTAAAAAAAAAAAGTTAGTAGTCACACATGCATTGTGTCTGTAATTGTGTACAAAGTTCTCCTGGTTCTGCTCTTCTCATTCAACATCAGTTTGTATAAGTCTCTCTAAGTTTTTATGAAGTCTGTCTGCTCATTTCTTTTAGCAGAAAAGTATTCCATTACTTTCATATACCACAAGTTGACTAGTTTAGCCATTCCCCAATTGATGGGCATCCCCTTGATTTCCAATTCTTTGACACCACAAAAAGAGCTGCTGTAAATATTTTTGTACATATGAGTCCTTTTCCCATTTCTATGACCTCTTTGGGATACAACCCTAGAAGTGGTATTGCTGGATCAAAGGGTATGCACTTATTTGTAGCCCTTTGGCATAGTTCCAGATTGCTCTCCAGAATGGTTTAATCAGTTCATATCTCTATCCACTATCACATTAGTGTTCCAATTTTTCCAAATCCTCTCCAGCATTGATCATTTTCCTGTTTTGTCATCTTACCCAATCTGACCAGTAAGATGTAGTAGAACATTTTTCATATTATTATAAATATCTTTAATTTCTTCCTCTGAAAACTACCTGTTCATATCCTTTGACCATTTATCAATTGGGGAATGACTTTTATTCTTATAGATTTGACTCTCAATTATCTGCATATTTTGGAAACGAGGCCTTTATTGGAGACACTGGTTGCAAAAATTCTTTTTCAATTTTCCACTTCCCTATTTATTTTGGTAATGTTGGCTTTATTTGTACAGAAACTTTTCAATTTAAGGTAATGAAAATTATCCATTTTGCATTTCATAATGCTCTCTAACTCTTGTATTGTCATAAAAATATTCCCTTCTCCATAAATCTAACAGGTAAACTATTCCTTGCTCTCCCAGATTGCTTACAGTATCAGCCTTTATACCTAGATCATGCACCCATTTAAACTTTATTTTGGTATATGGTGTTAGATATTGGTCTATACCTAGTTTCTGCTATACTATATTCCAGTTTTCCCAGCAGTTTTTGTCAAATAGTGAGTTCTCATCCCCAAAACTGGGGTCTTTGGGTTTATCAAACAGTAAGTTACTATAGTCATTGACTGCTGTGTGTCATGTACCTAATCTATTCCACTGATCCAGTAGTCTATTCCTCAGCCAATACCAAGTATTTTTGATGACTGCTGCTTTATAATACAGATTAAAATCTGGTATGGCTAGACTCCCTTCCCTAGCATTTCTTTTCATTAATTCCTTTGATATTCTGCATCTTTTGTTCTTCCAGATGAATTTTGTTACCATTTTTTCTAGCTCTATAAAATAATTTTGGTAGATTGATTGGTATGGCACTAAATATGTAATTTAATTTGGTAAAATTGGAATTTTTTATTATGTTAGCTTTACCTAGCCATAAGCAGCTGATGTTTTTCCAATTCATTTTGTTTTTTATTCTTTCCCCTGAGGATATTTATTTAATTACTTGTGCCTTTTTTGGTTGCTGTATTTATTTAAGTTTCTTGTACTTTTGATACCTTGGTTGTTTACAAAGCAAATGATTTGTACAGGTCTAGTTTTCTTTGTAGGAATGCTTCAAATGTCTATTTTTATATAGTATTTTCATCTTTTTTTCATTGATGATTTGGCTAAAGTTTTTTTTTTTTCTGTCTGGAATTTTTAAAATTTTTTTTAATTAAACAAATGCTTTATTAACTTCTGGTTTACATCATTCATTTCCACCAGATTATGAGTTACATTTTCCCCCATTTTTCCCTACCCACCACTCCAGAATAGCAGTCCCACTAGATATCCCCTCATCCAATCTGCTCTCTCCCGTATCTTCTCCCATACCCCCCTCGACTTTGCCATTAGGGCAAGGTGAATCTCTGAGCCCCAATGCCTGGACATCTTATGAAACATTTAATTTTAAAACTTCAATTTTCAGATCCATTCCCTTCCTCCCTTGTCACCCACTCCCTATGAGAAGATAAGCAATTCAGTATGTGTTGTACATGTATAGCTATGCAAAACATTACCATAGTAGATATGTTGTAAAAGACTGCTTATATTTCCCTCCCACCCATCTCACCTCCCACCTGGTCCATTCCCTACTTTGATCCTGTCCCTCTTTGATAGTGGGTACTTCCATCCTCCCCTCCCTCCAGAATGCCCTCGCCCCCCATCATCCCCCCTCTCATCCTCCTTTCCCCTACTCAGGAGAGTGAGTGAGGGTAAGATATTCCATTTAGTATGTATGTGATTCTCTCCTTGAGCCAACTTCAATGAGAATATGCTTTTGCCTTTTTGCCTTCCTATTCTTTCCCTCCCCTGCAACTACTTCCCCTTGTCTCTTCTACATGAGATAGTTTACCCTACCCTGTCTCTCTCCATCTCCTCTTGCCACTTTCCTCTCTCACCTCGTGACTTCACCCCTTAAGAATCATCCCTTCCTTGGGGTGGCTAAGTGGTGCAGCGAGCAGAGCGCTGGGCCCGGAGCCAGAAGGACCCAAGCCCGGATCCGGCCCCAGACACCCAACACACAAACAGAAACCCAGCCGCGTGACCCCGGGCAAGTCACCGAACCCTAATTGCCCTCCAAAAAAAAAAAAAGAATCATCCCTTCCCATCAAATTCAACCTGTGCCCTCTATCCATGTATATCTGTGAACATATGCCATGTACCCTTCTTCAGTTATTTTCATAATGAGAAAGGTTTCATCAAATACAGTTATTGTTTTTCCATGTAGGAATGTAAATAGTCCAACTTTGATAAGTTCCTTTTGATTTCTTTTCACTGATTACCTTCTCAAGCATCTCTTGCTTCTTACGTCTGAATGTCAAATTTTCTCTTCAACTCTGGTTTTTTCATTAAGAATGCTTGAAAGTCCTCTATTCCACTGAATGACCATATTTTCCCCTGAAACAAGATACTCAGTTTTGCTGGGTAGGTGACCCTTGGGTTCATTCCCAGCTCTTTTACCCTCTGGAATATCGTATTCCATGCCCTTTGATCCCTCAGTGTAGAAGCTGCCAGGTCCTGGGCTATTCTGATTGTGTTTCCACAATATTGAAATTGTTTCTTCCTGGCTGCTTGTAGTATTTTCTCCTTGATCTGGGGTTCTGGAACCTGGCTATAATATTCCTGGGAGTTTTCTTTTTGGGATCTTTTTCAGGAGGTGATCTGTGGATTCTTTCAACCTCTATTTTGCCCTCTGGATCTAAAACATCAGGGCAATTTTCCTTGAGAATTTCTTGAAGGGTGATTTCTAGGTTTTTCTTTGATCATGGCTTTCAGGTAGTCCAATAATTTTTAAATTGTCCCTCCTGGATCTATTTTCCAGGTCAATGGTTTTTCCCATGAGATATTTCACATTGCCTTCTATTCTTTCATTTGTTTGGATCTGTTTAATAGTATCTTGATTTCTCATAAAGTCACTAGCTTCCATTTGCTCCAGTCTAACTCTGAGGGAATGAATCTCCTCAGTGAGCTTTTGAGATTCTTTTTCCATCTGGCAAATTTGAATTTTTAAGGCATTCTTCTCCTCATTGCCTTTCTGAGCCTCTTTTGCCATTTGAGTTAGTTTATTTTTCAAGGTGTTATTTTCCTCAGTCAGGCTGTTGACTGTCATTTCATACTTTCATACTAGCCTGTAGCCAGCTTGTATTTTCATTTGGGGCTTTTGGTGCAGGAGTTCTGACCTCACAGTCCCCTCCATGCTTTGAGCCTCTTTGCCCCTAAAATAGGACTCCAATGTTGAACTTTTCTGTTTATTTTGTTTCATTTGCCTAGGCATATTGCCACTTAATTACTTGATTTTGGGGCTTGTTGCCACAGTAGGACTCTGCCACCAGACAAGGGAGCTTCCGCCCAAATGTGGGGTCTTCACAACTTCTGCCAGTTAGGTGGCCTCTGTAAAGCCTCCACCCACTCTGGCAAATTGGATACCCACCCCAAACTTTCCCGCCAGACCACAATTCAGATCCAGGCAGTTTAAAGCAAAAGCGATTAACCCCCAGATTGCTGGATCTCCCTACAGTTTGCAGACCAGGAGCTAGAGCCACTACTGATGCTGCAAAATGGCTTCTGTGCAGCTGTTTCTTCAGCAGCTTTTCGCCCCCAGGGGAGGCAGCCGTGAGTTCCCCAAATACTGGTCCCAAAGTCCATAGGGCACTAACCTCTCACTTTTTCCTAGGCATATCTGTGCTGATAATTCTAGAATCACCACAATTGCTGTTGTTCCAGCGGGCTGAAGGCCCGGCCGCCCTGGGGCTAAAACCGAGGACCTGGGCTCGGCTTTGTGTGCTGCGCTGTAGGTTCCCAGCCCGCTGTGCTGCCTGCTCTCAGAGGGCTGTGCTGGCCACTCCCTGCAGGGCTGCTGGGCTGTCTTCAGCAGGAGGTTAGCTTCTCTGTGCTGTTCTGTGGGTGCTGTGGCTCCAGAAGCTGTTCGGAGTCCCCTTTCACATTATTTGAAATTTGTGTGGGGCAGAGCACATTTGAAATGCTGTTTCTACTCCGCCGTCTTGGCTCCGCCCCTCTTGGCTAAAGTTTGCAGGATATGTCAGTTTACATTAAAAAATTATTTGCTCTCCAGAATGCAAATTACTCTGATCCTCTTAGAGTTTCTGATACCGTAGTAGTAGAAGAAACATTTTGTGTTATTTAAATTTTTTTTGCCTTTATATTTAAAGATATTTCTCCTGTTCATTTTCCAAATTTATTATTTGTCATTTAAGTTATTATATTTAACCACAATGTGTCTTAGAGCTTGCAGCATAGGTTTCCCACAACTGCCATCTCTCCAGGGACATAACCCTTTCTGTTACTAATATATTCTCAGTTGATATTTTTCTGGAGGTGATTTGTGACTCCTTTTGATTAACACTTTATTTTCTGTGTTGACAAATTCTTAGTATTTTTCTTGTATTATTCCTTGCATCCTGCTATTCAGAGTTTTTTACTTAATGTTCTTCTGAGAGACATAATTCTTAACTTTCTCTGCATATTCTGTCATTGAGATCAATATGCTTTCTATAGGAATTATATTTTACTTTCTCTTTTTCTATATTTTCTTTGAAAATTATTGCTTTTTGCTCTACTTCTTCCAGGTTGTTCTTACTTCCATGTATTTGTTTTCTCAATGTGGTGTTCTTTCTTTTGTTGCCTGGTGAGACTTTCTGTTATGGATTCAAGTTTTTTTATTCTGATTATTTCTGTTGTGCAGGCCACAAATTTAGCTTTTATAACTTCCATTTCACTTTTGAACCTTTCAGAAACATCTTACTGTAGTTCCTTATTCCCTTTACATCCCACAGTGTTCTTTGCTTCATTAGGTGCTGATTCATTTTCCTTCATTCTGCAATATTTTTAAATTGATGTTTATTTGATTTGTTTATTTGACATATGTAAAAGGACATATTCCTTTTCTGTTATTAGTATCTTCCCTTTTGGAATATCTGTTTGTGGCCAATGTCTTCACCTAAGTTTTATTCCACCTGAGGTCTTTGGTAATTTCAGTTATTTTCCCTTATATTCCTGTATTATTCATTTTCTTACTCTTTCCCCCTCAGTGTTCATCTGGACACTAGACTTCAAAGCTGTTCTGGGGTATTTGCTTTTCACTGGCCTCCTTTTCTGCCTCAATTTACTTCTGGGTGACAAAACTAATTACACCCAGATTCCAATCCCCTTTATTTCAGGATAGTTGAGGTTATCTCCATACATACTCATATCTTATACCAAATTCTTCTGTTCCTCTGCTCTATGGCTAAGCACTGTTACAGCACTGTATGTTGCCACATTATTGCTGCTATGCCTTGTAGGTCATATTTCCCACTTTTCATGTGTTGAGTGGGGTGGGATACAGTTGAATTCTGGTAGAAGCCATGGGTTGGCTTGTACACACCTCCCAGACTGTAGAGGCTGGTGGGGGAGGAAAGAGATGAAAGAGCAGGTAGGGATTAGGGGCTAACCCTTCTCCGCTGTTCATTGAATTGTTACATTTTTAGGATTCTTTTATCTTAGAGCATGGAAACAGTTGAAATTACTATATTTTCTTGCTCTTAATTCACATTTGTGAGAGTTTTGAGAGGTTGAGAGGATCAAATGCTTGAGAAAAAATTTCTAATTATCTCTCCTGTTGGTCATATGACCTGAAAATTTCCTAAAAGATATATTTTACTGAATTTGCAGAGTTAACTTATGATCTGTATTATTAGTATGGGGAATGATCAATTTAAAAGTGGAATCAATTTAAAAGTATATATATTTTAATTTTTAAAAAGTAGGATTTCTTTGATCATAACAGTACTAAATCAGCTGATAGACTGTGTACTATATGGGATTAAATGGAGAGAGCTGTGTTTCTAGGGGGAGGGTCCCCTGAAGATCCTACAGAGTATCTATGATAACCATCTGGCAGGATTTTTCGCACCTCCACCCAGGTCAGTGAAAGGTGTCATGGTTTGAGAGATTGAGAGGAAGATTAAAATGAATCTCAGGTCTTTAGGTTTCTTAATGCTAATGTAGGGGGTGGTAAGGTGGTGCAGTGAAAAGAGAACTGGCCATGGAGTCAGGAGAACTTGAGTTCAAATCCGGCCTCAGATACTTAACACTTATTAGCGGTGTGACCTTGGGCAAGTCACTCAAACCCAATTGCCCTGCCCTTTCCCCTCCAAAAAGAAGCAAAAAAAAAAATCATGCTAACATAGCTGAGGAGAGAGACAGAGAAAGAGAGGGTATGGAGGCTTAGTAGTTAGAGAATTGCTGTTGTACCACTACTAGGTCTGTATTGCAAAGACATTAAAAAAAAAACAAAGGGGAAAAGAATATAGATAAACACATGTATGTATATATGTATATACATATTTATAGCAGCTCTTTTTTTGTGGTGGCAAAGAATTGGAAATTGAGGGGATTCCCACTGATTGGTGAATGACTGAACAAATTGTGGTATATGATTGTGATGGAATACTATTGTACTATAAAAAACAATGATCAGGATGTTCTCAGAAAAACCTGAAAATACTTATATGGACTGATGCAAAGTGAAGTGAACAGAACAAGGAGAACACTGTACACAATAAAAGCAATATTGTATGATGTACAACTGTGAATGTCTTAGATATTCTCAGCAATATGATGATCTAAAACAATTCAGAAGGACTTATGATGGAAAATGCCATTTATCTCCAGAGAAAAAAATGATGGGGTCTGAATGAAGATTGAAGCATACTTTTTAAATCCATTTTTCTTGAGGTTTGTTTTTTTTATATCTGTTTTCTTTCACAAAATGACTTATATAGAAATATGTTTTGTGTGATTGCACATGTATCACCTATATCAAGTTGCTTGCCTTTCTTAATGAGGTGGGAGGGGAAAGGGAGAGATATTTTGGAACTCAAATAAAAAAAAAAGATTGACAAAAGTATTTTTAAATGTAATTGGGGAAAATATTATATACATGTATATATGTACATACATACATACATAAATATGAATAATGAAAATTGAGAATTGGTATTGTAGTCAGAAAAATGTGAGTTTAAGTTTTACTTTTGATAATATTGTGTGGGTAATTCTAAGGAAGACACATGACTTCTTGATGCTCTAGACCCCATAGGCAGCTTCAAAATTCCTCAGTGTATATTTGGCAAAAACTGCTGGGAAAAGTGGAATATAGTATGATAGAACCTGGGCATAGAACAATATCTTACACCATATACCAAAATAAAGTCTAAGTGGGTGCATGATCTAGATATAAAGGCTGATACTGTAAGCTATCTGGGAGGACAAGGAATAGTTTACCTATCAGATTTATGGAGAAGGGAAGATTTTATGACCAAACAAGAGATAGAGAGCATTATGAAATGCAAAATGAATAATTTTGATTACATTAAATTGAAAAGTTTTTGTACAAACAAACCAATGTAACCAAGATTAGAAGGGAAGTAGAAAATTGAAAAGAATTTTTACAACCAGTGTCTCTAATAAAGGCCTCATTTCTAAGCTATACAGAGAATTCAGTCAAATCTATAAGAATACAAGTCATTCCCCAATTGATAAGTGGTCAAAGCATATGAACAGGCAGTTTTCAGAGGAAGAAATTAAAGATATCTATAAGCATATGAAAAAATGCTCTAAATCACTATTAATTAGAGAAATGCAAATTAAAACAACTCTGAGGTACCACATCTTAGTGGTAAGAAGACAAAACAGGAAAATTATCAATGCTGGAGAGGATGTGGAAAAATTAGAACACTAATGCATTGTTGGTGAAGTTATTAATTGATCCAACCATTCTGGAGAGCAATCTGGAACTATGCCCAAAGGCTATAAAAAAGTGCATACCCAGCAATACCATTTCTAAGGCTGTATCCCAAACATATCATATAAGTGGGAAAAGGACCCATTTGTACAAAAATATTTAATGCAGATCTTTTTGTGATGACAAAGATTTGGAAATCAAGGAAATGCTCATGAGTTGGGTAATGGCTAAACAGGTTGCAATATATGAATGTAATGGAATGGAATACTATTGTTCTATAGGAAATAAGGAACAGGCAGACTTCATAATAACCTGGAGAGACTTATAAAAAATGATGTTGATTGAGGAGAGTAGAACGGGGAGAACTTTGTACACAATTATAGACACATTATATGTGTGATGACTAACTTTGATGGACTGGGCTTCTCTCAGCAATACGATGTTAGAAGACAACTAGAAAAGACTCATGATGGAAAGAGATATCCACTTCCAGAGAAAGAACTACAGAGTCTGAATGCAGATTGAATCAAACTTCCTCTCTCTCTTTTGTGTTTTATTGTGTTTTGTCTCTTCTTTCTCACTGTTCATTCCACTGCTTATAATTCTTCTTTACAACTTGACTGTCAATATTTAATGTGAAGTTGTCTGTAGGACCTATATTTGATTACATACCACCATGGGTGGAGGGGGAAGGAGAGAGAGGGGTATAAAATATGAAACTGAAGGGATTGTGGAACTGAATGCTGTAAACTAAAAGTAAATAAATAAATTTACTTAAAAATACTTAGAAAAAAATTTTTTAATTCTAAAAAAAAATCCCACCCAAAAAACTCCCCAGTGTATGTGGTGGCTAGGTAGCTCAGTGAGTAGAGCACTGGCCCTGGGGTAAGAGGACCTGAGTTCAAATCCAGCCTCAGACACTTAACACTTAGTAGCCTTGTGAACTTTGCCAAGTCACTTAACCCCAATTGCCCTGCCTTCTCCCCTCCAAAAGGCAAAAAAACAAACAAAAAACCCCTGAAACCCTAAAAGACAAAAACAAAATAGAACAATAGCAACAACAACCACAACAAAAACACTCCCCAGTATAGCTCTAACCATGCCAAAATGAAATTGGGAATTTTAAAAAATAACATTTTAAAAGTTATAAAACAACATATGGAATGTTCATTTGAGTCTAAGTCAATATGTAGACTACAATGATCTGTTTCTCTTAGAATTTGTTACCACTTTTCTAGGCAACTTTCTAAGACTATAAATGTAGAGGAGGTAGCTCCTTTCTTTGACAGAGAAATTCTTCATCCAAGATTTTCTTATATCAATGAGATCACAGGTCCAGTACTAGTCCCTAGCGTGTCTTATTTTCTCTAGCAAGTTTATAAGATATATGTCTTCTAGATTCTTTTGTCTCCCATGCTTAGAAGAATATCTTTCATTTAGTAAGTTTTCAGGAAATTTGTTTTGATTAGTGGAAATTGTATTTGACTTCATTTCATATCAGTTGTTAATGACCATGTTTATTATCACTCTGTCACAAAATTTGTTTTATGGAACTGAATGCAGTTTTGTACATCCACATCCCTGTGACCATTGAGTCAGTTATGAGATGTGTATGTACTCCACATTTTTTTTCAGAACTGGGGTCATGAGCCATGGTTTGTTTAGTTATAATCTCTTCATAGACAGGAGTAGGGCTATGTTGTGGGTTAGTTGTATTGTTTCCTTCAAAGTGCAATATTTGCTTGGTTTGGCTCTCATGCACGTCAAAGCACATGGCAGAAGACAACAGTGTGATTTTTTTTTAGGCTTAGCCTGACTGAAGAGGAATGAGTCATCCTGGCCCTTCCTTACACAGGGCCATAGAAAATGGAAGACCTTTGCTTCTTGTACATGCATTGAGACATCCATCTTCAAAACTTTTTTTTCCCTTCCCCCTTCTCTTTAGGAAGACCACATGGCATTAGAGGTCTACTTAGAAACAGTTCTTGTGGACTGGATACCTTAAGACATGTTCCAATGTAAATATAAATCTTTCCTTTCTACTGCAACCCATGAAAAGTGACTGAACTGAAAAATTTTCTCACCCATGTATGAATAACATCATACATCTGTTGCAAATCACCTTTTTCATTTTGTGCTTGCTGATCAGAAATCTTTTCTCAGGTTTTTCTTTTCAAGCAACTTTTTTTCCCTTCTCCACAGGGGTGTTAAAAAACCACTGGTTCCACAATTTCTTTTGGGTTTATTATTATTATTTTGACTTTTAAGAGTTTTTACTTTGCTTTTCACAAAAATTATCCTTTCATTACATGTAAAATTTTCTTACCCTTTTCCAACTACATTGAGCTTTTCAATGACTTCAAAATGAATTTACAAAGGTTGCAGCAAATTGATTTCTCAATTTATAAAATATGAAGGCTTAAATAATACTAATTATAAATTTTTCTTTTATCTTTAAAATTTTATTGTTTAATGCCTAAATGGTCCTATTGAAAAATCCAAGTTAGTATATTTTAGGTGGTATTTAGAGTTCCTGTTTTGCTTAACTTTTTCTTTCCCTTTCTTTTTATCCTTCTTTCTCCCTCCCTTCTTCTCTACCTCCTTCTTCTTTCCTTCCTTCCTTCCTTCCTTCTTTCCTTCCTTCCTTTCTTCTTCATTATTTAGGGCTATGAATAGTGATTAAACTTTTGTAAAATCTAACTCTAACTTTTCTAGCTAATCCTAAAGGGAAAAAAAACCACAGCTGATAAAAACTGTAGGTGTCTGTTTATATCATTCCCAGGTTTTCATTTGAAATTTCCAACAGAAGTCTTATAGAAAAGAATATTCATATATTTTGTTTTGTTTTGTTTTTAAACAAATGCTTTATTAACTTCTGTTTTACATCATTCATTTCCACCAGATTTTGAGTTACAATCATTTTCCCCCCATTATCCCCCTACCCAACCTCCCAGAATAGTAGTCCCACAAGATATTGCTTCCTCCAATCTGCTCTCTCCCATACCCCCTTTGACTTTTCCATTAGAGGAAGGTTAGTCTTTGTGTCCCAATGCCTGCACATCGTATCTCCCTATTACAAACAAAAGAGTATTAATAATAGTATTTATATATATATTTGAAACATTTAATGTTACAACCTCGAATTTCAGATCCATTTCCTTCCTCCCTTGTCACCCATTCCCTCTGGGGAGATAAGTAATTCAGTATATGTTGTACATGTCTAGCTATGCAAAACATTATCATAGTAGATATATTGTACAAGGCTGCTTATAATTCCCTCCCACTCATCCCACCCCCCATCTGGTCCATTCCCTACATGATCCTGTCCCTCTTCTATAGTGGGTACTTCCAACCTCCCCTCACCCCAAGGATGCCCTCCCATCCATCATCCCTCCTCTCATCCCCCTTCCCCCTATCCTGCTGCAGGTTGAGATATCTCATTTAGTATGTATGTCATTTTCTCCTTGAACCAAATTCAATGTGAATGGGGTTTTGCCTTTTTAGCCTTCCTTATTCTCCCCCTCCTTTGCAACCACTTCCCCTTGCTTCTTATACATGACATAGTTTACCCTACCCTGTCTCTCCCCATCTCCTCTTGCCACTTTCCTCTCTCACCTCATAATTTCATCCCTTGAGTATCCTCCCTTCCCAACAAATTCAACCTATGCCCTCTATCCATATATAACTGTAACCATATACACACACATTCACATATGTATTCATATGACCACACCCCCTTCTTCCATTATTTTCATAGTGAGAAAGATATCATCAGTCACAGTTATTGCTTTTCCATATATGAATGTAAATAGTTCAACTTTGATAAGTTCCTTTTGATTTCTTTTCACTGATTACCTTCTCAGGCATCTCTTGCTTCTTGTGTCTGGATGTCAATTTTCTATTCAATTCTGATTTTTTCCTCAAGAATGCTTGAAAGTCCTCTATTCCACTGAATGACCATATTTTCCCCTGAAACAAAATACTCAGTTTTGCTGGGTAGGTGACCCTTGGGTTCATTCCCAGTTCTTTTGCCCTCTGGAATATCATATTCCATGCCCTTCGATCCCTCAGTGTAGAAGCTGCCAGGTCCTGGGCTATTCTGATTGTGTTTCCACAATATTGAAATTGTTTCTTCCTGGCTGCTTGTAGTATTTTCTCCTTGATCTGGGGATTCTGGAACCTGGCTATAATATTCCTGGGAGTTTTCTTTTTGGGATCTTTTTCAGGAGGTGATCGGTGGATTCTTTCAACCTCTATTTTGCCCTCTGGATCTAAAACATCAGGGCAGTTTTCCTTGAGAATTTCTTGAAGGGTGATTTCTAGGTCCTTTCTTTGATCATGGCTTTCAGGTAGTCCAATAATTTTTAAATTGTCTCTCCTGGATCTATTTTCCAGGTCAGTGGTTTTTCCCATGAGATATTTCACATTGCCTTCTAGTCTTTCATTTGTTTGGATCTGCTTAACAGCATCTTGATTTCTCATAAAGTCACTAGCTTCCATTTGCTCCAGTCTAACTCTGAAGGAATGAATCTCCTCAGTGAACTTTTGAGATTCTTTTTCCATCTGGCAAATTCGACTTTTTAAGGCATTCTTCTCCTCATTGCCCTTTTGGGCCTCCTTTGCCATTTGAGTTAGTCTATTTTTTAAGGTGTTGTTTTCCTCAGTCAGGCTGTTGACCCTCATTTCATACTTTTCCTGCATCCTTCTCATTTCTCTTTCCAATTTTTCCTCCACTTCTCTTATTTGATTTTTAAAGTCCTTCTTAAGGTCCTCTATGGCCTGCAACCCATTCATGTTTTCCCCTGGGGCTTTTGGAGCAGGACTTCTGACCTCACAGTCCTTTTCCTGCTCTATGCCCCCAAAATAGGAGTCTAGGGTTGCATTTTTCTCTTTCCTTTGCCTTGGCATGTTGCCACTTAATTACTTGACTTTTGGGCTTGTTGCCACACTATGGCTTTAAGGCCAGATAGAGGAATTTTCGCTCCGAACGTGTGGGGGGCAACTTCCGTTTCTGGCAAGCTGTTAACCCACCCACGACTTCCACCCTAGATCACAATCCATATCCAGGGAGGTTAAAGCAAGAGCGATTACCCCCCAAGATCGCTGGATCTCCCTACAATTTGCAGGCCAGGAGCTGGAGCTGCCTCTGAAAACTACAAAATGGTGTGTCTCCTCAGTGGCTTCTAGCCCCCAGGGGAGGGAGCCGACGCATTCCCTAAATACCGGTCCCAAAGTCCATAGGACACTAACCTCTTACTTTGTCCTAGGCATTTCTATGTTGATAATTCTGGAGTCGACACAGCTGCTCGTGTTCTGGGGTTCCTCCAGCAGGCTGCTGGCCCTGCTGCCCTGGGGCTAAAACCTCGGCTCACACGGACCTGGGCTAGGCTCGGCTCCTGCGCTCTGCGGGCTGCAAGCTGCCCGGTCCCAGAGCACTGCGCTGGTCCTTCCTGCAGGGCTGCTGGGCTGTCCTCAGCGGGAGGTTAGCTTCTCTGTGTCGTTCTATGGGTGCTGGGGCTCCAGAAGTTGTTCAGAGTCCCCTTTTACATAGTTTTGGGGGAATCTCATATTCATATATTTTTAATCTGCCTTGACTTTCTCTTTGGCTTTTTTACCCTCCTGATGACAGGGAAAGGGACATCCAACAAATTTAATTTTTTTTTCTATTTGTTTATATGCACACAATCATGTCTTTATCCATTTTATAAGCTTTACTTATATTCATAAATGTACATATAGATAAACATAGCCTCATTTTGAGGACTGTATAAAATGTGTATAGTAATTTGTGAACCTCAAAGCATTTTTAAAAATCAGCTAATATTGTGTGTGTGTGTGTGTGTGTGTGTGTGTGTGTGAGAGAGAGAGAGAGAGAGAGAGAGAGAGAGAGAGAGAGAGAGTGCATGTGTATGATTTCCACTTAGAAAAATTGTAGATGATTGATAGTGTCATGCTTGACAATGATTTTCTATCCTGTTGAATGATTCCTAACCTGAAAAATGTGAGATTTTATATATTTTAAATTACTATTTCATTAAAAAAACACATAGTCTCTATGTTAAGAAAGCAATCAGATGCTAATTAATTCTTATTACCTTATATAACTATTCAGACTAAAACCAAATAAGGTTTTCTACTTATGTATTATTATGTTTCTGCTGCTTTTCGGTCATCCCCCAAAAGAATAAAATATAATACAAATCTATGACAAATGAAAATACTTAAGTCAGAATCAACCTAGGCTAGAAATGTCCTTTCATATCTTTAATGTGTCAATTACTCATTAAAATGAAAATAGTAATTTCCTAGGAGGAAGATGGAAGGGTAGGGAATCTCCCTTACCTAGTAAACATTTCATCTGCATGGAAATACCAACTTTTACCAAAATCAAATGCATTTGGTTTCTATTATTTCAATAAAAATGGCTTATTTTAAGGAGATGATTTTTTCCACTGCTGTTAATATCCTTTAAAGTCAATTCAATAATAGAAGCATTTATTTAACACCTACTAAACAGATCAAAAATTTATTTGCTCTTTGCTGAAGTTACCAAATCAGATACTTTATAAAGAGTTTGGTTTTGGTGGCGACAAAGAACAATCACATGAAAAACCATGATGCAAAGGTGAATGAGCAGTCAAAGGCCAAAATACACTAAATATTTTGAAGAATTTGAGAATATCTTTCCACAATTAAAATTATGCTTTTCTTTTTGTGATTCCCCTTTTTGTTCTTACAGAAATGACTATGATTATGAGCATGTGGAATAAATAAATACTTCTTTGACCAAGGTATGATGACAAAAAATTAACTAAATTTTATTGGGAGAAATTCTGGTTATATTTCTGAATAATTTTCACTAAATATTTTAACAGAGTATTTTTAATATTCCCTGAATGAACATCCTTCTCTGTTGTAATCTAATTTACTCCCTCCATTCTTCATTCCTCTCTAATTTATAAAATTCATAAAGTTGAAATGGACATGGTGTCAAATAAACCAATCTTCTTCATTTTGCAGATGAGGAAACTGAAAATCAGAAATTTTAGATGACTTCTGCAAGGTCACCAGTCATGTTATAGTTGATTCATACATGTTAATCTCGGTTCTGCAATAAGCTTGCAAATGCCTTCAGTATTTAGTACATTTTATGTTATTTCCCACAATGACTATTATGATGCTGGGTATGTAGAGACTTAGCGCTTTTTTACTGATTCATTATTTTACTTTATTAGCTTCAAAAATAAACTACTAAGGATACTTTAAATAATGTGCAAGTTAGAGTCAAAGATATTGATTGCATAATCTCTTTAGTAGTTTTTCAACTGTAATGATTCTTTTAATCAATCCTTTTGGTACACAGACTATTGGAAGTAACTAGAACCATTAATTTCTCTGAACTATTGAGTCTCTTATAACCCCCTATCTTCTGGGTATCATTATGCCTGAGTTTTTTTGTTTTTGTTTTTGTTTTTTTTCCTGGTTTTGCTCATAATAGAGTTGCAAAGCTGTATCATTTGAGAAAGAGAAAAAAATAAGGATTTTATCAGTGCAGAGAAGGCAGGGGAATTCTGAGCTCATTAATGACAAATAGCACAGTTGGATTGTACCTGAATGAGGACCTGAACTGTAAAATGAACTATTTATTTAACAGCAAACATACAAAATTATTCAAATCACTTTTATATAAAGAAAATGAAATTCTTGTATATAATCCCAAACATATAAAATACACATTTATTAACAGATCAGTATCTGTCAGTCCAAAAAGGCCTGCATGAGTATGAGACCAGATAACATTTCCAACTTCTAACAAAAGCAACAAAAGCTGAAAAAGGAAGAAAGTTTTTTGATTACTACTTTGATCCTCATAAATGCAATCTTTAACCTATCTCTGCCCACAAAGAATTTTGAGAGTAGGCTCCTATTGGTATATCTTCTGGCAGAGTAGGAATCCTGGAGAGAGAGCCAGTTCAGATTTTTCTTGATTCATGCCTCATCAGTAAGGGAAGAGAGGAGGCAAAGGTCAGAAGCAAATGTTCCCCAAACCTCACTGAAACCATCTTTACTACATGTAGTCAAGCTAGGCCCAGTGCTTCCAGTCATGTTCTCTCCTTCTGAGAGTCAAGGCTATGACTTTGAATGTGATAATGTCTTAAACTTTTGCAAAGGAAGGAATTTGTTTGGGAATAGGTGAAGTCAATTATTTGACCAAGAAGCCACTGCTTTCAATCCAGTCCATCTGACTCTTTTGGAACCACATCTCTGGAACAAGGAGGTTTTGTTCCATTCATCAATGGAAAGTTGTATTCTCAATCCCATGAATCCCATGACTCATTTTGGAAAGTATTAGAACTGGCTGTTTTTTCCTCATCATGTAGAGCTAGGGAGTCAGGTTTTAATTATGACAATTGAAGAGAAGGTAGAACTGGGGCACACCTTTAAGCTGTCATTTATTAACTATGATATGATAGAATATGGGAGGAGCTAATGACACCTCCTAAAACTGTGACATCTGACTAGGTCACCATATTTGCTCTTTATCTTATCCCAAACTATCAACCAAGAAATTAGGGGGTGTGTAAGTGTGCGTGCATGTGTGCGTGTGCGTGCATGTGTGTGCGTGTGTGTGTGTGTGTGTGTGTGTGTGACTGGTATTTGATATGAAAGCAGCCAAGCCTCACAAACAGAGCTTGGGATTCCCTTTTCCCCGCAAATGACAAAGTGATTAGAAGTGAGCTTGACCTTGATTATATCCTACAAATGAACATTTAAGCAAGCAGATAAATATACTTCATTTTTTTAAAAGAGGAAATACTTTTATTTTTATTTATTTATTTGCTTTTTGGAGGGCAATTGGGGTTAAGTGACTTGCTCAAGGTTACTTGGCTAGTTGTGTGTGTGTGTGTGTGTGTGTGTGTGTGTGTGTGTGTGTGTGTGTGTTAAGTGACTGAGGCTGTATTTGAACTCAGGTCCTCCTGACTCCAGAGCCGATGCTCTCTTCACTGCACCACTAGCCACCCTCAGATAGATAGACTTCTAGCCCAATACCCTTTCCGTCCAAGTATAGCAGAGTGATGACCTTCTGTCCCCAACTACTTGCTTTCTCTCTTGACAGGTAAGAAAGTCTGCCTTCGAGAAGGGTGATGCAAGATTGTCTATTCTGTCTCACTTTGACCTACATAATGATAGCTGTTGCCATACATGGAGTCTTTCCCTGTTCATGGGACTTTGATTCTGCATACGTATATAGATACACTTAACTGTATGTAATGATAATGGGAATTTGAAAAACTTCGTTGCCCCTTAATAAGCCTAAGTGAATTTGAAGACCTTCCCTGACTTAAAAATAATCTCTGCTGCCTAATAGGCTGGATGTAGTCACATGGGAGCCTGTGTTGGAGGGAGTTTGCTGAAAGGTGGAACAGAGCCACCCTTGGGAAATTACAAGTCAGAGCCAGCTAGATGGTTGGGAGGAGAGCATGCTTCTGAGGGAAACAGGCTTGTGAATAAATATTGATTTTGTGTTGGTTTGTGGGAAGGCTAAAGGATGCTGTGGCTCTTTGGGCTGTTATGGAACATATGTTAATATATATGTTATATTAATATATAATATAATGAGATATATCTCATATATATGAGAGACAGAGAGAGAAAGAGAGAAAGGAAGATAGAGAGAAATTATAGATACACAGTTTAGAGGACTAGTGTGGTGTTATACCTGAGAATACTGTAGTGGAATTCTGGAGGCCCAGGGACTCTATTCTGACTTTGGTCAATAGCTATATGTATGATGTTGCCCAATTGTTGTAGGTCCTTCATTTTCTTTTTTTTTTTTTTTTTTTGCCATTTGGAGGGCAGTTGGGGTTAAGTAACTTGCCCAAGGTCACACGGCTAGTTTTTTTGTTTGTTTGTTTTTTTTGTGTGTGCGTTAAGTGTCTGAGGCCGGATCCGAACTCAGGACCTTCTGACTCCAGGGCCGACGCTCTACTCACTGTGCCACCTAGCCGCCCCAGGTCCTTCATTTTCAAAGAGAACCAGTGAAATCATGGGTGATACCTTGATTTGCATATGAATTGGATTTAAATAAAGCAGAGGTGGGCAAAGTAATCTTCCTCACTCTCATTTCCTGAGTCATTGAAGTCCAGTGGCAAGACAAAAGTCAAGATAACTATTCATTGTCCAAGATGCATTTCTCCTCCATAGGCCTCACTTCTTTCATTCATGAAATGATAGGAGAGGTAGTCGACAATCTCTAAGGCTCTTTCCAGCTTTAATGATTTGGCTTATAGAGTACAGTTAAATAATCTGGCTTCTGACTTGCATTATGCTTCCTCATAGACCAAATAAGCTACTTGTCTCAGCCCCTACTTTTGAGAAATCACTTGATTCTTCTTGACTCTCTGATTGAATTCAAGGTACATCTGAGTCAAGGTCAAAATTATCCTTCCTGAGGCAAGCTAACACCTGAGGTGGTCCTCTCTATTTTCTTCTGAGCCTTGAATTTCTTGAACTCTCTTTTCTCTTAGGCCTCCAAACTGTTGTATGCCCAGTTACTTGACAAAATGGATCCAATATTCACTCTTTAACTTTTGTCGTGATTGAACTGATTATCTCTCTGATTCTTTTTTTTTCCCTCAGGCTTATCATCTTTCTTTTTCCCACTAGTCTGGTGCTTTGTCTAACTTCCTCCCTACAGTAAGTAGAAGACACCTCTGGATCAGTTTCACTATTGTTTTTTCCCCGAATAAGATTACATTTGTTTATACCTTCAAAAGCATACAATTATAATATGGACACATCTACTAGTATGGATACAATTCCCTTTTTCTTTCACATAACTGTTATTTCAAAGTATAATGCTTTTTCATTAAGCTAATTTTGTAACTAATATTCTTGTTTTTTTTTTTTTAGTTTTCAGTATTTACTTTTATGAGATTTTGACTTCCAATTTTTTTCTCTCTCCTTCCCCTGTACCCCCACCAAGATTGCAGGCAATCTGATATAGATTATAGATGTATAATCGTATTAAATTTATTTCCACATTAGTCACATTGTGAAAGAAAAATCAGAACAAAACTATTGTTTGCTCTCTTAATTTGCTTATAATATGACCCTTTATATCTAAATCATTTTGACCTTATCTTGGTATAGGGTGTGAGATGTTAATCTATGGCTAGTTCCTGCCATACTATTTTCCAGTTTTCCCGCAATTTTTGTCAAATAATGAGTCCTAATCCCAGAAGTGGGAGGCTTTATGTTCATCAAACAGTAGATTACTATAGTCATTAACTAGTGTCTTGTGTGCCTAACCTATTCCACTGATGCACTCCTCTATTTCTTAGCCAGTACCAAATAGTTTTTATTATTGCCACTTTATAATATAAGCTAGGCCACCTCCCTTAGCATTTTTTTCATTAATTCCCTTGAAATTTTTGACTTTTGTTCTTCTAGATGAATTTTGTTAATATTTTTTCTAGCTGCATAAAATAAGTTTTTGGTAACTTGATTGGTATGGCACTGAACAAGCAAATTAATTTAGGAAGAATTGTCATTTTTATTATATTAGTTCGGCCCACCCATGGGCAACTGATATTTTTCCAATGGTTCAGATTTGATTTTATATGAATAGTGTTTTGTAATTGTGTTCATATGGTTCCTAGATTTGTTTTGGCATGTAGATTCCCAAATATTTTATATTGTCTATAGTTGCTTTAAACAGAATTTCTCTTTCTAGTTCTTGCTGCTGTGCTTTGTTGGTAATATATAGAAATGCTGATGATTCATGTGGGTTTATTTTATATCTTTCAACTTTGCTAAAGTTGTTAAATTATTTCAAGAAGGTTTTTAGTTACTTCTCCAGGATGCTCTAAATATAAATCATATCATCTGTAAAGTGTGATAGCTTTGTTTCCCATTGCCTAGTCTAATTCCTTCAATTTCTTTTTTTTCTCTTACTGCAAAAGCTGGCATTTCTAGTACAATATTGTTTAATAGTGGTAATAATAGGCATCATGGTTTTACCCCTGATCTTACTGGGAAAGTTTCTAGTTTATCCTCATTACATATAGTGTTTGCTGATGGTTTTAGATGGATACTACTTGTCATTTTAAGAAAAACTCCATTTTTTCCTATGCTTTCTAGTGGTTTTAATAGGAATAGTTGCATATTTTGTCAAAAGCTTTTTTTTTGCATCTATGCATATAATCATATGATTTCTTAGATATATTGTTGTTATAGTCAATTATGCTGATTTCCCTAATATCAAACCAATTCTGCATTCTTGCTATACCACTTTGAAAAAGGTATATTCCTTTCTATCCCCATTCAATTTTCTCCAGAAGTCTATCATATCTAACTTTTCTAAAACTGTACTCACCTCCTTAACTTTTTTCTTGTTTATTTTGTACTTAGATTTATCTGGTTCTGGGGGAACTAATCCCCACTAATACAGTTTTGCTGTCTATTTCTTCCCATTACTCACTTAACTAGTCCTTTAAGAATTTAGATGCTATACCATTTCATGCACATTTGTTTAGTATTGATATTACTATGTCATTGTCTATGGTACCTTTTAGCAAGATGTAGTTTCTTTCCTTATCTCTTTTATTTCCTTATCTCTTTTTTACTTTGCTTTGTCTGAGATCAGGATTGCTACCCCTGTATTTTTTTTAAACTTCAGTTGTAGCCTAATATATTCTGCTCCAGTCTTTTACCTTTACTCTCTCTCTCTCTCTCTCTCTCTCTCTCTCTCTCTCTCTCTCTCTCTCTCTCTTTCTCTCTCTCTCTCACTGCTTCAAGTGTGTTTCTTATAAAAAGTATTCTGTCTTTTAATCTCCTCTGCTTCTGTTTCATGGTAGAGTTCATTCCATTCATATTCATAGTTATGATTACTGTGTATTTCCCTCCATCCTATTTTCCCCCATGTTTATACTTCTCTCTCTACCTTCACCTTATTCCTCCTCAGCAGTGTTTTATTTCTGACCACTGCCTCCCTCAATTTGCCCTCCCTTTTATCAACCTCCATTACTTTTATTTCCTCTTTCCCCTCCTACCTCTGTCCTCCCTTTTGCCCTCCTCTCTTTCTAGGTATTTTACGTTTTCCTCTTTTTCTTATTCTTTTGATTTTGTTTGACTGATTCTTGATGTTATATGGATTTGTTAATTTCCACTTGCCCAATTACAATTTTTAAGTAATTATTTTCTTCAGTTAATATTTGGACATCCTTTTCCATTTCACCAATTCTACTTTTTAAGGAATTGTTTTCTTCAGTGGGTTTCCCTCCTCCCACCCCCAATTTGGCCTATTTAATTTGTTTTTCTTTTTGGAGGTGGGAAGGCAGGGCAACTGGGGTTAAGTGACTTGCCCAAGGTCATATGGCTAGTAAGTATTAAGTGTCTGAGGCTGGATTTGAACTCAGGTCCTCTTGACTCCAGGCCAGTGCTCTATTCACCACAATACCTAATCTCCCCACCTATTTAATGTTTTTAAGGGTTTGTTTTCTTAAGCAAATTTTTGTCCTTCCTTTTCCAAGCTGTTGACATTCTCTTGCATACATCTCATTTCTTTTCTCAATTTTTCTTCTATTTCTCTTATTGACATTTAAAATCTTTATGAACTCCTCAAAGAAGAGTTTTGTAAGCTTAAAACCAATTCATATTCCCCTTTGAGATTTCTCATGTAGGAATTTTGACTTGTTGTACTCTCCTGAGTTTGTGTTTTGAACATCCTTATTGCCATAGAAGATTTCCATGGTCAGGGCTTTTTTTTGTTTTTTGTTCATTTTAAAGTCTGTTTTGTGCCTTTTAAAGTTGAGCTCTGCTCCTGGGGAATAGGGAGCACTGTCCCAAGCTTCTTGTGCTGGGAGCCAGGGGCCTGGTCACTGGCTTTATGTGCTGAGGCCTCAGGTGCTGGAGACTTTCCCACTCTGTTGGGGTGGCCTGGCCTAATCATGCCTGTTGTTGCCTTGGTTCCTGGGCTCGAAATTTGCCTTCATCACCGGGGCTGGAGTTCTCACAGGTGCCCTGCTATGCCAGGACCATGGGGCCTCAGTTGCTGATCTGTGCTATGTCTAAGAGCCTCCCACTGGCTTACCCAGATATTGCTGTGCTAGTCTACGTTTGCCTTTTAACCAAGTGAGGCAGGCCTTTCCTGAAGATATTCTAAGTTGTCTTAAGCTAGAAAATAATTCACTCCATCTTTTTGTAGGTTCTATCACTCTAAAATCTGTTTAGAGGTTTGATTTAACTTTGTTTCAAAGAGAACTTTGGGAGAGCTCAGGCAACTTCCTTCCACCAATATTCTTTTGAAAACTTCTATCTTATCTAAAATGCTCATTTTTATTTTCAATCAATAAAATAAAACATATTAATTGACTTTTATGTGCTGGATAAGAAACAGCCAAGTTTTTTGGAGTACTGGCTTCAGAGAAAGAATGACCTAGGCAGAAAGATCTTCACCCAATAGTAGCTATGTAGCACTTGGCAATCATGCAACTGCTCAGTATTTTGAAGAAATATTTAAATCTATAGATTTTAGAGAAAGTATTAATGTCCATTGGTAGAAGGAGTTTCCTCATTCAAGAGTTCCATCTATCAAGGAAATCATGGGCACAGCTTCTATCCTCATATGCCAAGGCATTATGCTAAGTAATAGGTACACAAATATTAATAATGAAACAATCCTTATTCTGAAGGAGTTTACCAAAAATAGTGGCAAGTAAACCACAAAGTTAGTTTTTAGATATTCTCCAATGAGAAATCTAGATTCCTTTCAAACAAGAATTGGTAAGGGTTCCAGAGGTAAGACCCTGCCAGAAAGCCTATCTATCTGGTTGCCCCAGTTTATCCTGAGTACCTCAATCAATTTTAATCACCAAGACAGTTTCTGTGATCATTGTGTTTACTTGAAATTTAACTGCCTATGTTAAATAAGCTTACTGCAAAAATCTAAGTGCTTAATTGTGTGATCTTTGGTGTGGTTTATAAATTTCCTGTCTTCTCCTCATGAGTGGTATATAAATTTCCAAAAATAAATCATAAGCATTTAAGAGCTAGAGTCAATAAATGTTATCACCAGCTTCTGTACTTCAAAATCCTTCAAACTCAAGCTACTTTTCAAGTTGTTTATTTAATTTGTCCCTGAAGGTGCAGAGCTAACAAGGTGTTTTCTCTCTGGCTTTCCCTTTCCATGTTTCATTTTGATATTTCATATTCTTTCTGGTTTCCTATAGTGTAAAGAATCAGTTACCAAATACAATTAGCAGTGAAATATTGGTTCCTCTTATTTCTTTTCAACAGAGAGGGAAGCATGTAAAGAAAATAAGGAATTATCTTAAGTATAAAGGTGATCTGATTTCCTCTGTTTCACAGAAATAGGCCTATAGAAGCTAAGGGTGAAAGGATTTGGAGTAGATAAATGACAGATATGACTAAGACTGAGACCCCTACTATTGTCAGGTATTAAAGATAGAGTTGAGACTAGGAGCAGACAGAGAAAACTTATCTATGTGGGGAAAAAGGAAGTAGAAGAAAGAAGGAAAGACAGGACCTAGGGAGAGATGAAATTATGTCCCTAGAATCCTGTTGTTGACTGTATGCTTCATCATACAATTAGTTTAAATGACTATATTGAAAATAAGAACTATATTAGATAAATTGAACATGATTATATGGCCAGGAGTAGGAAATAGGAGTTATTTATTCACAGAACTTTGATAAAATTGTGTTTAAATCATTCATATTGTGTGAAATAATGGGCAAACTGTTTAGATCTAGAAAATTTTGTGCATTGTTAGATATTTACAGCACTTGATTAAAATAGCCTTCATTAGGAACTTCTCTAATTTTTAGTCAATGATATCTGTCTCTTCTCTAGCACCACTGATATCAAATATGAATTGCTCTGGTATTATATCTCGTGCATAGTATGATACTTAGGACACAGTAGTTACCTAATAAATGCTTTTAGATTTATTTATTCCATCTACCATGAAATATCCGCACATTATTGAGGATTAGTGAGAGTGACTGGAACAAGCACTGTTGGTTAGATAATTAAATCCAGCCACATTAATACTTTACAATGATATTTTTGTATAATTCAAATAAGGACTACACTTTATTATATCTTAAAGTGAAAAATGTAAGGGATGATAACATTAGGGGAGTTTTGCTTCTTGGACTGCAGGCACAAAGTGGGGAAAAAACAGTTATTAAACACCAATTATGTGCAAGGCAGGAAAGCTAGGTGGTACAGTGGTTAAAGTGCCAGGCCTGGAGTCAGTAAGACATAGCTTCATAGGTTTAATTCTGGCCTCAGACAGTTTCTTTGCAAAGAAAGCCCCAAATGAGGTCACAAAGAGTTGGACACAACTGAAAATGACTGAGCAACAATAATGTGCAAGGTAGATGTGACATTCTTGTTACAAAAATGTTGAAGAGAAATATATAAGATACCATGGTTCACAAAGAACCATGTATGGAGACTAGAGACTTGCAGATTGCATTGAAGCCTTATCTTTTTCTATCATGACTGAGGACAGTGAAATTAATCTCAAAAGGGCACCTGAATTGAGTCTTGAGGAAAGAGGTATTTTGAAAGCACAGAGATTAGAGAGATCAGTTTGAGACTGATAGGTAAGAGTGCACTTTAGCCAGAAAGTAGAGGCCATGCAGGGGAGTAGTGAGAACTAGGGCTGCAAAGGTAGGTAGGAACTAAATGTTAGAATAAGGAGCTTGTATTTGACACAATTGACATGAGGCACTGAAACCTTTTGAGTGGGAGAGAGACGTCATCTGTCTGAAATACAAAAAGATATCCATGCTAACCAATGTACATTTGGTTCCATCTTCCATGTATGACTTAATCTTAATTTAGTCAGGTTGCTCAGAATAAATAATACCTATTTTCCACCACTGGCCACATTCTCATATTCCATTCAGTTGGATACCAGCAAAAGAACCATGACAAGATAATTCGATGTAATTCAATGCAGGAAAACAGCCCTGATAGCCATGTACCCACAGTGGCCACCTGGGAGATCCTATCAGTGGGAAGTCAACCCCAGAATGTATCAGGGCCCCTCAATGTAATAGGGTAGTATCCATGGTGACTCTGCTACACTACTGAGGTCCTCCTCTCTTGTAACATTTAGAAAAATTTCTGAAGGTATTTATGGGTGCTGGAAGGTTTGAGTCTTCACAAAGATCCCACTACAATTCTAAGTTTTTTTTCTGGTGACTCAGGTATTCCAGGGCTTAACTGGTTGTAAATTTAGAAAGGCCTCAAATTAATTCTCTTTAAAACAAAACAAAAACAAAAACAAAACTTTATTGTTGTTGTTCAGTGTCTGACACTTCATGACTCCATTTGGGATTTTCTTGAATATATTAGAGTGCTTTGCTATTACCTTCTTCAGCTCATTTTACAGATGAGTAAATTAAGGTGAACAAGATTAAGTGAGTTGTCCAGAGTCACACAGCTATTAAGTGTCTGAGGCCAGATTTGCACTCAGGTCTTCCTAAAAAAAAAAAAAAAAATTAACACCCCCCCCCCATCCAAGAAATATTGACATTTGGGAAGTTTGTCATGTTATCAGAGTTTATTTATTCTTTTCTGTGTTTTCACAATAAGGGCAAATGTGGACCCTGAAAGATACTGCTTGCAAAGAGATTCCTGGTCTTAGCTATTCTTGTGGACTATTACAGGCTTTGCTTCTGAAGAAATAAATTAACTCAAGAGTTGAATTTTTGCAACCATCTAAAAATTATATAGACTCCTTATAAAGAAGCTCTGTTGAAAGCATTTAGTGTTTAACCTTTCTTTTTTTAAACTGCACACGCAGGTTCTTTCAGGAGCTGGGACATTCAGTCCTACGGAGTTGTTGTTCTTTCATTATTCACCGGGCTTGGGTATTTTTCCATGTACAAGGTACTTTCACTTTTTTAAAAAATGAGGAAAAAAACAATGTTGTCAGTATCAATAAATCTGCATCCAGAGAGAGTCACTTCCTATCAAGGTTTCAAAAGTGCTTCATGGTTTTCCGATCCCCTGTCTGTACTAATCATCTCTGATGTTTCACATATGCAGGGGATGAGATGCCAGCTTTTAAACCAGCTCTTTGCAGCATCCTATTTAAAAAAAAGAAAGAAAGAAAGAAAGAAAAAGAACTTGAATTATTTATTTGCAACTATAGAAAGTCTTGTTGCCCTTCTCTATATGAAAATCAGAGATTGGTTTGTGCTGTGTACAGGCTGTGGTAGGGAGAGCCAGAGCAGGCCGGTAGCTGTGTGAGAGGGGCCAGGGGTGGGAGGAGAGCCAGGGAGTTTATTTCTGCCACAAATCAAATGGCCTAATTTTACCATCATCCCAGTGACATGATAACAAATGAATCCAGTTCTACAGGAGAACAACTGACAGAGTATATGCTGTCGAGTTACAGGAAATGGAAACTCAGAGTCAAAGGCTCTAAAGTTCTATTTTTGGTCCCCTCTCCTGACTTTCAATGTGGCCAAAACCAAGTCACTCTAGATTGCCAATGCTTTAGTTTAGTACACCTGCAAACCAACGTTAGCTAACAGAAAAAAGTGGCAAACCTTAATTAACATTTGCAGGGAGCCTTTGACCCCTTTAGCAGAGGCTCTACAAGTAGTATATGCTAGTTATTATTGTTATAAGCAATAGTAGGGGGGAAATGCTGGTTATCCTGTTTTCTGTGGATATTGCTATTTTTCTCAGTCCAGGTCTTTGCTGCATTCTCTCGTTCTTGAAAACATTTAGCTAAATAGTCTGGCTTATTTTAGCTAGACAGCTATAGCTATTCACAAAGCAGATGGCAGCATTTACAGACTCTCACCAAGGTTTCTAAAGAATGTTTTTTTAGCCTATGTAACATAAGTTATTGCTCTCAAATAATATGCAATTAACTAAACCTCTCTTTTGGGGAACACTTTTAAAATCAAGGAGTGGCCCATGTGTGCTTAGGAACTAACATACAAGGGCATGATTGAATTGGAATGCCAATTTACAGCACAACTCCACTGTTCACATATCAAATAGCCTGGAATGCCCAATAAAACAAGCATAATAGTTGCATAAAATAAGAGATTTAACCCAAGTTTCTCCTTTTGCACAAATCATGCATGTTTATCTGGGGTACCCTGAGGAAAAGCAAATCCCATGTGAATGAAGAAAGAGAGTGGGGACCAGCCAGTTGAGACAATGGACAAGGTTAAATATTTAACTCTTGCAATATGCCATGATTAAAAAATAAATAGAATCCTTCAAAGTATTGGACCTGAGGAAGACCGGTTTGTATCGAGTCCCACTGATTTAATTTGTACATACTGTAATTTACTAGGCTGTAGAAGCAACAGTAATTCTGCGAGGCCATCATAAGCTCATTAGAAGCACACTGAGAAAGCTTAATGGCTTACAACCCACAGCTTTTTGCATCCATTTTCTAGTGATCCCCTCTCTCGGAGCCTGCTGCGCCCTACTCCATGCTGCTGATAGTGTGGTCGTTTTCATGCACACCCCAGAAAACGAGAGGTATTTTTTGAAAACAAGATTTAAGACACCAAGAAGCACATCCAGTCAATGTTTCAGGGGTGTATGAGAGGGGCTAGCAGCTAGGATCGGAAAATTCTCATGTATTGTTAATCATGGGAAGATTGGTTAGCTGTTAAGTACTGTATAGTGCAACTCATCAAAAGCTCCAACGTCCCACACAATGGAACAGAAATAATTACTCTCCCGGAGCTGCTATTGTTTCCAGACTCAGCCTTCTCTGGACTAATAAAAGGTTTAATTTTAAATTGTGTGAAGGAAATGTCAATGTTACAAAGAAATACAATGAGCTATCGCTCTTAGCACCATCAGGTAAAATACATAATGAATTAGAACTTAATGGGCTAGAGCTGAGTGAAACCAAAACAAACCCCTTCCATCCTCTTGCATCCCTTTCTTCTCTTTCCCCTTAATTGATAGGACCCACATCAAAAAGTCTGGGTTTCAGCACCTTAGCCGTTTAGATGAGAAAGTTCTGATAAGGTGTTTGAGCTCAGCTAAGAGGCAAGTATGTATATGCTTGTAGGAGCCACTTTAAAAGGCTCAGTTCAAAAGGGAGACATTTTTTTTCCTCTGAGGCTGGGGAGGGGGGAGGGGAGGAGAAAGATGGGTAAGAAGGATCAGTTAAAGACTTCCTGTATTTAAACGTGTGTTATTTTCCATCTTACCTTTCTTCAAAAGGCCAAAAGATAAATTCTAATTCCAAGACTTGTTCTTGAGGAGTTTCAGGTCATTGGAGAAAGTAATAGGTACATGTTGGAGGGGAGAAATTCTACAGGCTATGCCCAGCTCTTGGGGCAGAATTTGACTCACAGATCTTATAGGCATCTCGGAAGAGTCCAGCAAAGCAAATTATCTAATTCTAAGGCATTGTTTTTTTTTTGTTTCTTTTTTTTTTTGCTTTTTGGAGGGCAATTGGGATTAAGTAACTTGCACAAGGTCACACGGCTAGGTTTTTGTTTGTGTGTGCGTTAAGTGTTTGAGGCCAGATCTGAACAGGTCCTTCTGACTCCAGGGCCGACACTCTACTCACTGCGCCACCTAGCCGCCCCTCTAAGGCATTTTCAACCTCATTTAATCAATTAACATTTAGCCAGGGCCCACAGGGCATGTGGCTCTATATTAGTGGGCAAACAAAACACCAAGGGAATTTAAGAGAGACTACAAGTTTAAAATCTACAGGAATTTGGTAAATGACCCACTTAAGTCATTTAAGCCCCTACTGGTTTATAAAGTTATATCATGGGAGATACAAAAGAAGAAATGAACATAGCCTTTGTTTACAGTCTAGTTGGAGGAGACAAGGAATGTGTGTGTGTGTGTGTGTGTGTACATACACATATATATTTGATGTGGTAAGATATATGCAAGTATGTCATTCAATTAATTGCACAATTACTGAACGAATTTAAAATGAGAAAAAAATCATTTGAAGTTAAGGTCATTGGTGTTTAGTCCATTTGTATCTTTATGATCCCATTTGGAATATTCTTGGTGAAGATACTGGAGTGGTTTGACATTTCCTTCTTGAGTTCATTTTACAGATGAGTAACTGAGACAAACAAGGTTAAGTGAGAGTCTTCCTGACTTTAGTTATGGGACTGTATCCACTGAGCCACCTAGATGCACTAAGGCCATTAGAGAAAACTTTGTAGAGTTGGATTGTTGGGAGTGATCTAATATCCAAGTAGACAGACAGCTAAGAAGTCAAAAGAACTTATGCCTTTGATATTGTCAGATAGTCCTTGGGCCAGTCATGGATCTTTGTAGTACCTTAGGGAGTTCTATAAGACGACAGATTTGCAGAGCAGATATGGATCTATATCCAGTTTTGTGGAAGGAGTTTCCATACTAGGAGTTCTGTACATGAATAAAGTTATATATGTGATATGAGAAAAAGAAGTAAAGGTCTTCTTAGATAGGAAGAATTATGTGAACAAAGATGGGGAAGTAGAAATACTGGGGCCTGGGTTGGAGGTGGCAACAAGATTGTCCTTTACAGGGCAGCTATGTTTGTGTATAAGTGCCTTTCTTCCAGAAAACAGTTCTTTATTTATATTATCCTATCTCTGTCAGTAGCCATCAACCATGTAGAGTAGAAATTTTGCAAGGTATCTTAGACCCATCCTTTTCCTCTGTTATCCATTTAAAATTAATCCTGCCAAATATTATTTGAAGTGTTTCACTTGCCCATCACTTTTCTAGGACAGTTAGAGTCTTGGAGTTAGGAAGAATCTTCATGAGTTCAAATCTGGCCTCAGACATTTGTTAGCTGTGTGACCTTGGGCATGTCACTTAACCCTGTTTGCCTCAGTTTTCTCATGTGTAAAATGAACACACCACTCCAATATTTTTGTCAAGAAAACCCGTAATGGGCCTATGAAGAGTGGGACATGACTAAAATGACCAAACAACAACAAATTCCTTTCCTATTACCACTCTTATTTGTCCAGACTCTCAGCACCTCATACCTGCATTATTAATTTATATTCACATTTTTATGCCAGTGCCTGCAGTCTTCCAGTCCATTGGCTCCTGTTAGCTTTCCCAACTCCAGTCTATCCATTTCAACAAAGATTCAATTTTGTTTGTTTATTAATCTTCTGTAAGCACTGGTTTAATATTAGAATATGTCCGTCTCCACTTGAATACAAATAAAACCTAAATAAAACAAAATCTTCAATGGTACTTTTAATTTCCTCATTCAAAGTCATTTTCCTTTCAAGTTCCCCCATCCCCACCTTCATGTAATTTCTTCCCTTTTATTCAAATTTATTTCCCATTAATCTTCAATGCACTATTGATTATAGTGCTTCTGTTGAGTAGGGTAGTAATAGGTAGAAAGAACACTGAATTTGGAATCAGAGATCTGATGTTATGGACTATACTAATAAGCCTGAGAATAGTTATGTCGTCAGGGACCAATCAATCAATTTCTCTGATCTTCTATTTCTTCATCTGTGACTTGTTGACTAGTAATTATGGGAGATAACACCTACCATACTGACTGATAATGTTGTGAAACTCAAATCTGGGAATACCCAAAAATCACTCTAGGAAGAATAACATGCTATATAAGTCTTAGCTATTAGTGAGATGGTTCTTCTTGCAGTGTAATAAATATGCTAATGAGACCCATGACATTATGACTCAGTTTCTTGCCTTGAATATTTTTCTTTCATCTCTTTCTTCTCTCAGGCTATGAAACATGTTCTTATCTTTTGAGGTTCAGCTTAGGTTCTATATTTAAGAAGGATTGGCCTATGCTATCCTATGAAGGAAGATGTTGGTAACAACAACTTCAGTAGAGCAATGGGGGTGAAGGCCACAGTTAGAGGAGGTAAGAAGTGTGAAGGGAACGTAGCAATCTTACACAATTCCTTTAAGACATTTGGAAAAAGGGAGGGAAGCCAATAGAATATCATCTTGAGTAAATAGGTGATTTACAGAAATAACACCTGAAAAGCAGGTGGAAAGGTACTCATGGAAAGAGAAAGATTGAAGACCTAAGAAAAAGAAGAAATCTCAAGAAGTAATTAGCTTCTCATAAGAAGCAGGAGGGGATGGGTTCAAAGGAAGACTTAGACTGATTGTCCTCTCCAAGGTGGAGAGATGCTTCTTCTGGAGAAATTAAAAAGGAGACTGATAGGGAAGATACATAGAAATGTTGGACTTAGAAGTAATGAGGATGAGGGAAATCTCCATTGGTTGATTTTTGGTCTCAGTAAAATAGATGAGGTTACCAACTATTACTGATGATGGGGAGGATAGAAGAGTGTGGAAATGCACAGGGCAAACAGCTGCAGCAGGGAATGCTCTAAGGAGTCAAGAAATAAATTGAAAATGTTGTCGATTGCAGGAAGAGCCCCACCAAAGTGAGAAAATGTGATTGCATAGAGTAATTGAAGCCTATCAAGATGGGTTTGTGCCTTTTTTTCATAATATTTAGCAGTCTATGATCTGAAAAAGCCACTACTAAGGTTTACCTACTGTTAGAGTTTAGGAATGTATTCTTTTTTCACCCTCTGAAGCATCTGTTGTCACAATTAGGGCCTGGGAAAACTGATTTATTTTGTAGTTTATAAAAACTCTCTCCCTTTCTCTCTTTCTATGAAAACACATACGTGTATATATATGCATTTATATATAGTTAAGAATAAAGAGTAAGATTATATTTTAACAAATGTTCTTTGAATGATTCAGTGGTGCTCTTTGAAGTCAATAAAGTCTAAATTCAAATTCTGCTCTGAGATTATTTCATTGTTATCATGGACAAGTCAGTTAATATCATAGTAACCTCGATGCAAAATTCTAATTCCACAAATTACAGTGAATGAGTAGAGGTAAATTTGATACTATGAGTCCTTTTACTCCATTGAATCATGAAGGCAGATTAAGTTAAATGCTGCCTTCTCCCCCCAAAAAAACATTCTTTATTTTGAATAATTTCAATAATTATCAATTTATTTAACAAGAGGTATCAGCAAGCCAATCTTTGTAATGAGAGTAGCAAAATAATGTCACAGATCAATGTATGTATGTATGTGTGTGTGTGTGTGTGTGTATTATATGTGAACTATGGCTTTTAAAATAAGGTAATTCAGTGAATTTTATTGTGGTCCATGTATCATTTTGATTTATTATGAGATTATTCCGGGAGGAATGATATTTGATTGTTAAGTGTTAATTAGATCCAAGATAATTGTGTTTACCAAAAAGAGATGTATTTTAACTTCAACTCTCATATTAGACTGTGATAAAATGGGCCTAAACAATTTTATCTCTGCACAGAACAAACAGACACAAGATTCAAGATTATGACTTGGAATCGTATGACTTATCCTAGCAGTACAATATACAGTAGGAACTTAAGTGCTTCAAGAGTCCATTTTCCTCACAATAAAAAAGAAAATAACAATGCTTTTTATCTACATCCCTAAAGGGTGGTTGTGGGGTCTAATGAATGATTACCAATTTCTTGTATTTTTGTTTGCTTTGTTCATATGCTTTGTTAGAAAAACATACTATGATCATTATTGAGGGGAATGTATATGATATAATGCTATGAAAATATGATTAGAACATTAATAGAAATAGTCTATCTAAAGAGATGTGTCCTAGTTTAAAGCACTTATTCACCAATTTCCTGCAATTTCATTTGGCTCTTCAGTTTGAGATGACATTCATTGTTTACATTTAGGAGGTAGGAATATGTTTAACATATTAACATTAATTTCTTTTTTTAAATCATAGCTAAAATTGCACCTTCCACAGAAAACCTTTCCCAATCCTCCTTAAATTTAGTGCTTCCCTTCTCTTAATTATCTCCAGTTTATCCTGCATATATCTTTTTCATACATAGTTGTTTGCATGTTTTCTCCTCCATTAGATTGTGAACTCCTTGAAAGCAGGGACTGTTTTTGTTTTGCTTTGTTTTTGCCTATCCTGCATCCCCAACATTTAGTATGCTATCTGGCACATAGAAGGTGCCTAATAAATGCTTGTTGATATAACTTCAAGTAATATAGTTATTTCATGTCAATTATTTTATTGTGCTTCTTCTGAATGAGTACCCACATACAGAAATCACATCCAAATTCTGTCTACTTCAATAAACATTTTCCCCATTTCTACAGTTCTATTGCTTGTTAAAATGTATTTGACCATTTTTGACCCAGTAGAACTTCTACATGTGGTGTCTGTGTGTGTTCTTATCATGGACTCTGTATGCAAGACATTTCAGTGAATATTTCACACCAAAAAGTGAATTGTAAGCACATAAAATTTTTGTGAACTGGGCTGTAAAATTTCAGAAGTAGCATACTCTATCTAAGTTGACAGCTGGTATCTGATCTGAAAATAGTGTATTTTCCGTCAAATGTTAGTTTTCCTGTCACTTTGCATTGCATAGATATAAACAAATATATGAGAGCAAAAATAACTGTGAGATAGAAAATCTTTCCTTTAAAAAATACAATTCCAAAAAAGAACAATGGTTGTCATGTTAACAATATCTGAATCTTGAAGGACAAGTATCAATGTCCTATGCGAATCAATGCCAGCTTGAATGCATATCAGCAGTATCAAAAATGGGTTACCTTGCACAAGAATATGCCATACTCAAAAACTCAAATGAATCTGTAAACTTATCAATGTGGACATTCCATCCCATGATATTAATTGTAACACAGCCAGGCCTACTCATTGTGAGTAAAGTTTGTTCATATCCTATAAATTTGAAACAGTACTCTACCTAATATGTTTTAGTTAACAACAACAACAACAAAACAATCTTGTGATATCACAGAGATACACATTATATCGTTCAAGCTGAATCCTGGTACATAAAGTCAAGGGGATTGTTCAAATTATGTTGTGAAGCAGCTATATTGTTTGAAAATCATCAGACTCAGCATCAGAAGATGTAGTTTCTAATTTCAACTCTCCCATTAACTGATTATGTGACCTTGGACAAGATGTATAACCATATGCCCCTGAGGTTCCTATTCAATAAATGTATATTTGTGCATATTACATATGTATATTTGACCCATCTACAGAAAATATATATGTGAAAACATGTTGGAAAGTAAAAGGTCCTCTTCAAATGAAAGACATTATTAAAGGAAAGAACTTAGCTTTGACTTGGTTCTTATTGGGTTATACAGAATTTTTAGGGTAACTAGAGTTATTTTCTTTTCCTTCTTGCCTGCCCCCAGATATGTGGTGTTATACCTAGCAAACAATTCATGGAAAATGTGTCCAAAGTAGCATGTCTGCCAGAGTATACTGTTTCAACATTGAAGAGTGAGGAGAAATTCATATCTTCAGTTGAGACCTTCATTTCCATTACCTAGATCTAAACCAAATGAATGATGTATCTAATGAGGTTTGTAAACCTTCCTGCATTATACAAATGCTAGCTATCATTATTATTATCTAATATTATTTTAATATAATTTTTAATTTGTGGAATGAAATAAGCATTTCCATAATGTAGTATAATAAAAAAGATGATTGTACTATGCACAACTTGCTATTCCTTCCAAATATGGAACAAAATTATCATGTAAATTTTTTCTTTCTCTCCCACCCTAGAGATGGGACCACAAATAGACGTATTTTTAGTTTCTTCTCTGGATGTAGACAGTTTCTTTCTTCATATGTCCTTTATCTACTATTATTATAAAACGTCTCTGTCATGTCTTCCCTCATGCCAAGTTTCTTTTAGAAAGAAGCATCTATACACCCATCCATCCATACATCCCTCTGTCCACTCATCTATCCCCTTATCCTTTTTTCCATCCATCTATCTAGCCAGGCAGTTAGCCTGTCATCCTTTCATTCATTCTTTTACTCATTCATGCATTTATTCAACAAAGACTTACTAAGTATCTACTATATGCAGTCATGCCAGGGACAGAGGAATATATTAATATTAGACAAGGTATAATCCCCACCTTCATAAAACTTAAAGTCCAGGATATGACTATGACAATAAAAATAACTAATAATTTATTGAAAGTATATATGATTGGGGGTGGCTAGGTAGTGCAGTGAATAGAGCGCTGGCCCTGGAGTCAGGAGGACCTGAGTTCAAATCTGGCCTCAGACACTTAACACTTACTAGTCATGTGACCTTGAGCAAGTCATTTAACCCCAATTGCCCTGCCGTCCCCCCTCCAAAAAGAAAGTATATATGATTGATTAAACGGTGCTTTGTGAAGTCCTAGAATGATAGGGTAGTGTAGGGAGGGGAAATTAATACTAATTGGTCACATCAAGGAAGATTTCATGGAACAGTTAGCATTTGACTTGGAATTTAAAGAATGGGTAGGATTTAGAAAGGTGGAGATGAGGCAATGCAGGCAGCAGGAGTAGCATGAGCAAATGGATACAATGAAGCCCCCAAAACACATGACTTGTCCCCAGGATTGCTAGAGTCCCATTTCGCTAAAGCATGTAGTACAAATAAGCAAGGAAGTTAAGGCAAGTTTGCAATCTTGGAGTGGTACCTAATTGTGGAGGCCTTGGAATGCCAGCCTAAGAAGTCTGAAATTTACTTTTCAGGCAAAAGGGAGACAATAAAGGATTATGAGTGGAGGAGATCGATGACTAGTCTTAGGAATCTTGCAATTGTGTGATGAATGGAATAGCGTGAAGAGAGAGTGAAGGTAGTAAAACTGGTTAGGAAGTTATTGAAATCATCTTGGCAAATGTTAATGATGTGGTAGCTGTACCAGTAAAAAGTGAGGAGGCAAATGAGAGAACAGTTCAGGCAAGTTCAGTGATGTAATTATGCCTAGGTTGTGTGTCTGGAGTTTAGTTTGGCCAAATATGTGGATCATTTTACCATACAAAATAACTTTTTCTCCTTTGTTGTCTTTGGTTCCTAAGGTAATTTAAAAATAAACTATTTCAAAATGCTACTAATTGCCTCCCACTCTATCACTCCCTCCCCCCTTTTTCTTTCTCTTCATTAAACAGAAATGTGATTGACCACTTTATAAGGAATGTCATATAATATTCAATTCAATATGATTTTTCTAAGATTTCAAGACATTATGCTTGACACTAGTTTAAAAAAAATATTTC
Organism: Gymnobelideus leadbeateri; assembly: GCA_011680675.1. Lineage (NCBI taxonomy): Eukaryota > Metazoa > Chordata > Mammalia > Diprotodontia > Petauridae > Gymnobelideus > Gymnobelideus leadbeateri. The sequence goes on from WOXC01004490.1 coordinate 263,636, forward strand.
TTGGGGCGGTTAGATGGTGCAGTGAATAGAGCACTGGCCCTGGAGTCAGGAGGACCTGAGTTCAAATCTGGCCTCAGACACTTAACACTAGTCATGTGACCTTGAGCAAGTCACTTAACCCCAATTGCCCTGTCTTCCCCCCTCCAAACAAAGCAAAAAAAAAAAAATTCTTACCTTTAAGGAGCTTATTCTATTGGAGTAAGATACAGCACATATGTAAATATAAGATATGTAGGGCCTAGTTAGTTAGTGACTTGTAATGGACTTGAAGAAGGCACAGAAGCCAACTCTGATCTTAGAATGGGAAGCACCTCAGAGAGATCATATGGTCCAGACCTCTTCCTTTATTAATTCAGGAAAAAATTTTTAAGTCTCTATTATGTCCAAAGTAGATTTTATGGGAAATAGAATGTTTAGATAAGCAATAATCCCTTCAAGGAGTTTAGTCTGCTATGAATGTAAGGTAAGCAGAAAATAACTATATTAAACATAAATTAAGACTATTAGAGAGGTGTATAGCAAAGTATGAAGCCAGTTCTGAGGGTGGAAGATTGTTACTAACAGAGCATCAGGGAAGACTTCATGGAGGAGGTGGTATTTGAGGGATTATGAGGTGGAGGAGATTTGAACTATATTTACCTCCAAGTTCCCTAGGAAGTCTAAAATACTGTTATTCTGGTTTTACCTATTAAAAACATGCTGCTTTTGACAACATTTTTGTAACAGGATGTGAACTGAAGTTGGTGTGTAGTATTGTGTTCTAGTATATAGGAGCAAATATTTAACAAAACAGAATCTTTCTCACAATTATCATATAGGATGGATTATACAGATATGTAGAGCATGGGAAATATAGAGCTGGGGTATTTGATAAGAGTTTCAAAAAATTAAATGCTTTGTGAATGATATATTAACTTTTCCAACACATAGAACAATTTTACAACCAAATTACAATTTAACTAGTCCTTCATCTACTGTAGAACTATATTGTCAGTAAAAATTCATCAAAATAATATTATTTTGTCTTTATTCACATATATTGTTCTCCCAAAGTTTTCTATGCAGGGGACTGTCTTATGTTCCTTAATAATATGATTTAATATTTATATTATATATATTTAATATTTATTAATATATCATATATATTCAATTAATCACATATTATATCTATTTCCCCCTATAATTTTAACCTGTATTTTTTCAAAAAATAAAAGAACTTCTCCATAATACAATATTGAAGGTGACTTTGAAAACTATGTCAAATTTCAGTCTGTAATTAAGCAATGCTTGGAAAACCATCATGTATCTGAATATGTTTTGCATGGGTCATTCAAAATTTATCTAACACACTGACTTTGAAGTCTAGGTTAAAAGTATTATGTAATATTTTCAACCGTCCCCCCCAAACCAGAAAAAGAAAAACCCCACCAAAACAAAACAAAATCAAATACAAACAAACAAAAAACCCTTGCAGCCAGGTTCTCAGATATGAATCAGAGAAGGTTGAATTAAATAACTATATCCAGATTGCTGAATTGAATTAGTTTGTAGTTCAAATTTTGAAAAAGAGTTAATCAAACTTCCATTGAGTGAATACAGTGGGCAACAATGTTGTCCAAGAAGTAAGTACTAATGAAAGGGTTTACATGAGATCTGAGAAAGTTTGGGATAGTATAATATAGTAGAAAGAGCCATGGATTTGGTGTCAGAGATCTTGGTTAAAATCCTGAATATGCTATTGTACTATCTGTGTGACCTCAAGCCAATCACTTTCTTTTTCAAGGTTTCCATTTCTCCTCTGTAAAAATAAGGCTTGAGGCTTCATGAACTCCAAAATCCCCTTTTGCTCTAATTTCTGTGATCCCATATTTTTCTTGATGTGATGATAGGCTTATAAAATTTTTTCATTCTGTTCACTTTCAAATAAGAGCAACACTGAAATCTCTTTGTTTTTTTGTTTATGGAAACCAGAATATTGTTACTATGGTGCTTGGGGATTATAACTTTGTCTATAAGAGACTGTGCTCTAGATTATGATTTAGGAATCTGCCAAACCTTTCCAAAGTGAGCACTTCTGCCTTCTGTGTGATGTCAGGTAGGGAATTGCTTGGAGTTATATCAGTGTACTGAGGATTTGTGATTGTCTGGTTGATTGCAATGCTCACCCACGTTTAGGAAGATAGGGAAGACTGGACTTTGGATGGGTTACTTATAATTTGCTACATTTACTCAAAACTGACCACCTGAACAACTTTTTTGTATAGCTCATTTATAGTTATGATAGTTAAGAGACCTGGATTTGAGGGTCCATAATTACTAATGCTGTTCCATTCTTAAAGTATAATAGGGCATGCAATCTCTGGTGTGTTCTTAATTAGAGTCTGAGTTTCTTGAGAAAAGGGAGTGTCTTGATTTCTCAATTCATCATACTACTTCTTATCACAATGTTTGGCATAAAGTAAATAATAAATCTTTTCTCACATATTCATGTGTCCATTTATTCATTCATGAACGGAGACATTAGATGTGTAATATAAATGGGAAGCTCTGTTGACCCCTGAGGTCACATGAGAGGTTGTACCCTAATGTCAGTAAACTAGCTTATGGAGATTCTGGGGCATTGGTAAAATACTACTGTTGTCAAACCAGTTCAGAAAGAAGACCTTGACTCTAGTCAGGCACAGTGAAGAGAAAGGTAAAGATGGTGCATACCTTCATCATGGTTGGCTAGAAGTAGCCAGAGGCAAGATTACTGCCAAAGCACCCAGTTGCTTATGTGGTATATGTGGTTGACCAGAAGAAGTGAAAACAATTCTATGCATATCTTTTTTAATAAGTTTTTATTGATGTCTAATTTTTATACCACTATAATTTTTCTTAATATTCTTCCCCTCTCCTTCCCAGAGAGCCATTACATGTAACAAATAATTTTTCAAGACAAAAGAAGGAAATAATCAGCATAACTGATAAGAATTCAAAAAGTCTTAAAATATGTGCAATAAGCCACACAATATACCACACCTATTATTACAAATGGGAGTATCTTTTCATATATTTTCTTTCAAAGTGAAATGCTTATATTTATGTGTAATTTTGATTTTTTTTTAAATTTTGCTCTTTATGTTCACATTGCTGTAATTCTTGTATATGTTGCTTTCTTGGTTCTGTTTGCTTCATTCAACATCATCTCATGTAGTTCTTTCCATGTTTCCCAGTATCCTGCTTATTCCTCATCACAGAACATAGTAACATTCCATTATATTAATGTACCATAAATTACTTAGCCATCCTTCAGTTGATGGGTATCTTTGTTTTTACTTCTGTTTTCCCCCAAAGTGAAAATTTTGTTGTATATTGGGACATTCCTCTTACCAACAACATCCTTCTAGTCACATGCCTTTATACAAGTAACTCACAGGACACTCATTCACTCTATTTTCATTACATTTCTATTTGTTTTTACATTGACCATCTAGTATATGCAATTCATAAAGCTTGAAAGGTAAATCTCAAACCTCAGGTCAAGTCAGTGATTATTTGAGTTATGTCATAGTGCTATAGGCTGAAACAAAGCTTAGAGTCCAACTAGTCCAACCATATTAGAGAAGTTAAATGAAATCCAAAATCATATAAGTAGGAAGTAACAGAGCCAGAATTTGAACCTAGGTTCTATGGCTCTAAATCTCAAAGTCTTTCACAGCATCAAAACATCTCACAGCTTGAAGGGATCTCAGGGTCCATCTATTCCAGACATACTTCACAAATAATTATTTAGTCAAATGTAATCTTTAAAGCGGGGATTATTCCATTTTTACTTTGTTCCCTAGCAACTACTGTAGTACTTTGCACAGGGTGGGCACTTAAAAAAGTTTTATTGATTGATTGACAGTCCAATGATATACTACACTATGGGTAGTTTTTGGATAGCTATATAAGTGACTTTGTTATTAACTGTGTGGTTGACACAAAACTAGGAGTAAGAGCTGACACACTGGATAATGACCTGTATTCAACAAGATCTTGGCAGGCTAGAACAATAGACTGAACTGAGTAAGATTAATTGTAATAGGCATATCAAGCTTTACACATGGGTTCAAAAAGTCAAATTCATATGGCCAACATGGAGAAAGCATGGTTAGACAACAGGACATCGAAAAGAGATCTGAGGTTTTAATGGATTTCTAATCTCAATATGGGTTTACATGTGATATGGTAACTAAGAAGGCCAATGCAATATTAGGCTTATTTAAAAGAAAAATAACTTTTAGTAATTAAACTATTATAGACTCTTGTACTCTTTTTCTGATCAAACCCCATCTGGAGCATTTGATAAATTTTAGACACCTCTTTTTAGGAAGAATAGGCGGGAGAATGTCCATAGCAGGACAATCAAATGAAAAGAGCTGGTTATAGAAAAATCTATTGAAGAACTTGGGAACATTTAGCCTGATGTAGAGAACAATTTTAGAGCTTTCTTTTAATTCCTTGTAGCTTGTCAAATAGGAGAAGGATAAGGCTTTTTCTGCCTATCCCTAGAGGGCAGAAGTAACAGTAACTTTGTATCCAGAGGACACAGAACTTTGCAAGAAGGAAAACATATGCAGAGGAATCTTCAAACTGAAAGTCATCAGAACTCCACCATTATTAGAACCACCTAAAATATACAGGAGGTAGTGGTTCCATTAATTGATAGAGGTCTTTAAGCAAAGGCTCAATGGCCCTTTGTCAGGTATGTTGTAGATGGGATCCTTTTTTCCGGTGAGGTTTAAAATAGATGATCTCGAGGTCCATTCCAGCTCTGAAATGTTAAGATTCCATTCCCTATTCTGATTTAGATGCTTAGATTAATTAAAATTTAGTTCCACTTTGGTTTGTCTTAGAGCTAAACTTTGCTCTCTTTTCTGTATCTATCTCTTGGTCATAAAACCTGTTATAACCATATTTGGTATTTCAAATGATTTATTTTCCTCACAGTGTGTCAGAGTTGGACAGGACATAAAAGGACATCTTATCTACCCATTTATAACAAGATAAAGAAAAAAGAAGTAAATTACAAATAGCTTTTATTTATTTTTTAATTAACTTAATTTTAATTTCTTTAAATGCCATAAAAAAGCCTTTTCATATTGAAAAATAGTTATATGATTTTGAATTGATCTTAATAAAATGTGAAATTCCAGATAAAGTCAGAATAAGCCTGTATGGGTACTCCCTTGCACTGCAAATTATAAGAGTCCTCCCCATTGTTTTCATAATTTGCTATGACTAAAATCAACACCTGTTTGCTAGCTTTCTGGTGGTAAGTTTTTCTGTAACTAGCTAGGTGACAATTGGATAATGGACAGATGAATGGATAGATGCTGAGTTCAATGCTGAGCCTTTATTTGAAACCTTTTCCAGGTTTCGAAGAGCTGATGGAACAATGGAGGTGACTATAAGTACTTTTTCTGTACAATAGGTACAAATATGCTAAACCTCATTCTTTATACTATTACAGTTAAGAAATTAATGAATTGCTGACTTTTACTAGCTAATTCCTTCAGAGAATAGTTTTAGTCATACAGAGACAAGTTTAGAGGTACTTGGCTATTAAACCAAACCATTAACATAGTAGTAGCTGACATTTATATAGCACTTCAAGGATTACAAATCACTTGACATATATCATTTCATTTGAGTCTAACCAGAAACCTAAGAGTAGGTATATTATTATATCTATTTCACAGGACACTGAGACTTTATGAAGTAAAGAAATACTCATGGTCACAAAAAAAGTGTCATAAGGAAGTTTTTGAATCCAGTTCTAGCATTTTATCCAATAAGACACAGAACTTCTATAAACACTGCTTCTAACCCTAGTAGGCCTTGACCTCTTTGGGCTTCAAAGGTCCACTTCAGTTTTTTTTTTTTGCCTCTGTAACCTCTTAACAAACACAATGATTCATATGATGGTGCATTTTTTTTGGTAAAGAAGGGTTGTTTAATCTCTAAGACTAGAGACTCTGCACCCTCCATCCCTTCTCAATCCCATTAAAGCAGCAACATCCACAATACCATCAAGAATGGTTAATTACAAACAGCACTGAGACTAACCCATTGACTGGGCATGCTTTGTCATTCTGTATATATAAATTATTAAAGAAATAGTCAATCTTCTAACTGGAGTTCTTTCTCTGGAACTACTATCCCAACCCACACTCACACTGATGAGTTGAGTCTCCATAGTGTGACTATTACCTAATCCCAAAGAATATAGGGGTAACACTGAGGTGGTTGGAGTGACTTTCTAATAATATATTTCATGAGTCCTTCTCTGTTGCTTTGTCATTGATTATCAATTTATATAATTTAGGCAATCGGACTCCACTACCTTTTACAAAGCATTAACTAAGGTAGTATTAGAAGAATAGTTGTATAAAACATCACCTTTCCATCCTACCACCAGTACCAACCACCACTGGCCAAAGTCTATGGCAAGGTCTTTCATCTGTATATAGAGAGTCTAGGGAAAAGTGGACTTAAATTCGAAGAATCCTGGCCATCAGAGGACTGGGAAGACCTCTGAAGATTATGAAGTCCTCCTCTATTCAAGGGGGTGGAGAGGGAGGACTTGAAAAATAACACTAAAGTTCAGGCCTCTGCTCTTCCCCACCTTGTTTAATAGATTCCTTCTTGGGGTGTTAGTTGGACCACTCCTCCACTTGCTTGCATATATTGAGATTTGCACTTGTCTATTTTGTAGAAGACCCATAGAGTTCGACCCACCTGTTGCACCAGGGAGGTCATGTTAGCAAACACCTAAAGAACAATGGAGAGGTGTTCTTGATGGGAAACTATATTAGGCTAAATTAGGTAGAGGTGATTTTGACCCTACCCTTATTTTGCTATAGCTGTTAATCTGTGCTAGCCTATCAATATTTCTACAGATGGCTCTTGCCATCTTTGCTCCTGGCCTAAGATCTTAACAAGAGGAGAAGAGTGGGGAAAGCACTGGTAACATGCAATCGACCAATAAATAAGCATTTGTTAAGTTCCTACTATATATCTGGCACTGTTCTGAATGCTGGGGACAAACAGACACTGCCCTGCAGGAGTTTATGTTCTATCATAGAGATATTATGCATATATTAAGTATATATAAATATATAATAAGAAAAAATAAAACGAACAACATAAAGATAAAGTGGTTCCTTTTATTTTGTGATTATCGTTTTTTTTTTTATTTTTTTAAAAGCCTGCTCCCTATTATAGTTCTCTTTCAGTCCTTAGGGTCATAAAGCCTCTTTGATTTCTAATTCAGAATCCTAGGGAGAAGGTTGGATGTTACTGATCTCAACACAGAGAAAAGCTGTAATGTTCTCAGTGGGAGGAAAATTGAAAAACTTAGGTTACTTTTTTATCCAATTATTGCATAGTTAATTTTTTTCATGTGTTAGGGGTTATGTATTTTCAGAAGATATTGTTTAATTCCATATGGCTACACAAATAACCTTTCTGAGGATGTAAACTGAGTGCTCAAAGGCTATAAAAGGGCTGAGCAGAGTTTATTTACTTGGCTCCTTTTAGTTATTTTATAGCACATTGGTGGCCAGCTTTATTGTGCATAACATCTTCATGAGGCATTTTTGGTAAACAGAAAATTGATAATTAAAGAGTTCATCTAATTTATCTGCCCTTTCAATCTCTTTAAAAATTTTGTCCAGGGACTACATTTTTAGATACATCAAAATAAAGAGAAATATGGCAAAATATTCAGCAACAGTTTATTTTGCAAGCACAAAAAGCATATAACTGTTCTCTAATTACTAGCCTTTGAGGCATTTACAGCTAAATTAAAATCATCATCAGCTGTTAAGTGTGTTTGCTTTGATTAGGTTCTCGGTTTATGAGGTTTTAGACAGAAGTAAAGTTTATGGCATTGTTATTAGTGGATTTAATGTTACATTGAAGTAACTTTTGTTTCCTGAAAAGTGGTGTTCCATTTTGTCGTTTGAAACTTCAGCAAATGTTAAAATGAAAATTTTGCTAAATAAAAGAAAAGTTCAGGGTAATCTGATAAAGAAAAAATTATAGAAACTATGTAATAGATGTAATAATATGTAATATTATATTATAAAATAATATGTGACATGACATAATACTTAGAAGGTCATCACTGTAGTCACTAAGATTTGGGTTCAAATCCTATTTCTGATTTATATTTACTTTGACTTTGGGCAAATCACTAAGGCCTACAAGCAATTTTTCAAGCCTGTAATCTTCAGATAAATTGTCAATTTGGATCAGTGGAGGGACTTTTTTCTGTGATTTCCTCATACCATGAAATGACAGGCTCAGATGCCTTCTCCCTTTTCCTTTCTCTCATTTGTCCCACCATTGTATATTCATATTTGAGCATTTTAGAATTTCTTCTTTTCACATTGTGTGTCAAAAGAATGTATTGAGAACCAAATAATATAGTTTTTTGATAGGTAATTAAACAAGATATTTGATAATTCTCTCCCTATTCTCATTCTTTGTATAATATTTAATTGCTTCAATAGATCTGTGATTTCATCAGTCTGAGTGTTCCCTCCATAAGTACAGATGGTAATCTGTTTATGTCTAATTATTGTGTACTATTCTTTCTGGTGTTATTTCATAGATACTGCATTGAACATCTAACTAATGTGTTAAAGGCCTTCTTCTAGGCTTCTATAACATTTTAGGGGCACCATGGAAGCTCTTGTTCTGTATATATGTTATCTTAGAAATTTACCTACTTTCATTTGTTGTTTATTCTAGTCCTAAATGATGTTTCCTATTCCACTTAAATTTTTTTCTCTTAATTTTATTAAATTTGTGTATCTACTTTTAGTTTACAACATTCAGTTTCACAATCCCTTGAGTTCCTAATTTCCCCCCCTTCCTCTCCTCCCCCCACCGCCCACCAAGGCAGCATGCAATCTGATAAAAGCTCTACAAATACCTTCTCATTAAGCATTAGTCAGGTTGTAAAGAAGAATTATAACCAATGGAGTGAACAATGAGAAAGACGGAACAAAACAAAACTAAACACAAAAGAGAGAGCAAGTAGTTTGCTTCAATCTTCATTCACATTCCATAATTTTTCTCTGGATGTGGATATCTTTTCCATCATGAATCTTTTGGAGCTGTCTTATGACTGCATTGCTGAGGGGACCCCAATCTATCAAAGTTATTAGTCATAGATATGATATGTCTGTAATTATGTACAAAATTCTCCTGGTTCTGCTGTCCTCACTCAGCCTCAGTTTATATAAGTCTCTTCAGGGTATTATGAAGTCCATCTGCTCCTCATTTCTTATAGCACAATAGTATTCCATTACGTTCATTTACCACAAATTGTTTAGCCATTTCCTAATTGATAGGCATCCCCTTGATTTCTAATTCTTTACCACCAAAAAAGGGCTGCTATAAATAATTTTTTACATATGAGTCCTTTTCCCACTTCTATGATCTCTTTGGGATACAGACCTAGATGTGGTATTGTTGGGGATGCACTTTTTTATAGCCCTTTGGGCATAGCTCCAAATTGCTCTACAGAATAGTTGGATCAATTCACAACTCCATCAACAATGCATTAGTGTTCTAATTTTTCCACATCCTCTCCAGCATTTGTCATTTTCCTATTTTGTCAGCTTAGCCAATCTGATTGGTAAGATATGGTACCTCAGAGTTGTTTTGATTTGCATTTCTCTAATCAGTAGTGAGTTAGAGCATTTTTTCATAGGTTTATAAAGATCTCTAATATATTGCTGTGAAAACTGCTTGTTCATATCCTTTGACCATTTATCAATTGGGAAATGTCTTGTATTCTTATACGTTTGACTCAATTCTCTATATATTTTAGAAATGAGGCCTTTATCAGTCACTGGTTATAAAAATTCTTTCCCAATTTTCCACTTCTCTCCTAATCTTGGGTTTTTTCATCAAGAATGCTTGAAAGTGGGGCGGATCCAAGATGGCGGAGTAGAAACAGCTCGTCCAAGCCTCTCTGCCCCCAGATTCTCCACAAACTATGTAGAAAAGGACTCTGAAAATCTTCTGGAGCCCCAGCACCCACAGAACGACACAGAGAAGCTAACCTCCCGCTGAGGACAGCACCCTGCAGGAAGGACCAGCGCAGTGGTCTGGGAGCCGGCAGCGCGCAGAGCGCAGGAGCCGAGCCGAGCCCAGGTCCACGTGAGCCGAGGTTTTAGCCCCAGGGCGGCAGGGCCAGCAGCGGGCTGGAGGAACCCCAGAACACCAGGAACTGTGGAGACTCCAGAATTATCAACATAGACTTGCCTAGGACAAAGTAAGAGGTTAGTGTCCTATGGACTTTGGGACCTGTATTTGGGGAATGCGTCAGCTCCCTCCCCTGGGGGCTAGAAGCTGCTGAGGAGACACGCCATTGTGTAGTTTTCAGAGGCATTTTCGGCTCCCAGCCTACAAATCGTGGGGAGATCCAGCGATCAGTCTTGGGGGGTAATCGCTCTTGCTTTAACCTCCCTGGATCTGGATTGTGATCTAGGGTGGAAGTTGTGGGTGGGTTTACAGCTTGCCAGAAACGGAAGTTACCCCCCACACGTTCGGGACGAAAATTCCTCTATCTGGCCTTAAAGCCATAGTGTGGCAACAAGCCCAAAAGTCAAGCAATTAAGTGGCAACATGCCAAGGCAAAGGAAACAGAAAAATGCAACCCTAGACTCCTATTTTGGGGGCATAGAGCGGGAAAAGGACTGTGAGGTCAGAAGTCCTGCTCCAAAAGCCCCAGGGGAAAACATGAGCGGGTTGCAGGCCATAGAGGACCTTAAGAAGGACTTTAAAAATCAAATAAGAGAAGTGGAGGAAAAATTGGAAAGAGAAATGAGAAGGATGCAGGAAAAGTATGAAATGAGGGTCAACAGCCTGACTGAGGAAAACAACACCTTAAAAAATAGACTAGCTCAAATGGCAAAGGAGGCCCAAAAGGGCAATGAGGAGAAGAATGCCTTAAAAAGTCGAATTTGCCAGATGGAAAAAGAATCTCAAAAGTTCACTGAGGAGATTCATTCCTTCAGAGTTAGACTGGAGCAAATGGAAGCTAATGACTTTATGAGAAATCAAGATGCTGTTAAGCAGATCCAAACAAATGAAAGATTAGAAGGCAATGTGAAATATCTCATGGGAAAAACCACTGACCTGAGAATAGATCCAGGAGAGACAATTTAAAAATTATTGGACTACCTGAAAGCCATGATCAAAGAAAGAACCTAGAAATCACCCTTCAAGAAATTCTCAAGGAAAACTGCCCTGATGTTTTAGATCCAGAGGGCAAAATAGAGGTTGAAAGAATCCACCGATCACCTCCTGAAAAAGATCCCAAAAAGAAAACTCCCAGGAATATTATAGCCAGGTTCCAGAATCCCCAGATCAAGGAGAAAATACTACAAGCAGCCAGGAAGAAACAATTTCAATATTGTGGAAACACAATCAGAATAGCCCAGGACCTGGCAGCTTCTACACTGAGGGATAGAAGGGCATGGAATATGATATTCCAGAGGGCAAAAGAACTGGGAATGAACCCAAGGGTCACCTACCCAGCAAAACTGAGTATTTTGTTTCGGGGAAAATATGGTCATTCAGTGGAATAGAGGACTTTCAAGCATTCTTGAGGAAAAAACCAGAGTTGAATAGAAAATTTGACATCCAGACGCAAGAAGTAAGAGATGCCTGAGAAGGTAATCAGGGAAAAGAAATCAAAAGGAACTTATCAAAGTTGAACTATTTACATTCCTATATGGAAAAGCAATATCTGTGACTGATGATATCTTTCTCACTATGAAAATAATGGAAGAAGGGGGTGTGGTCATATGAATACATATGTGAATGTGTGTGTATATGGTTACAGTTATATATGGATAGAGGGCATAGGTTGAATTTGTTGGGAAGGGAGAATACTCAAGGGATGAAATTATGAGGTGAGAGAGGAAAGTGGCAAGAGGAGATGGGGAGAGACATGGTAGGGTAAACTATCTCATGTAGGGGAAGTGGTTGCAAAGGAGGGGGAGAATAAGGAAGGCTAAAAAGGCAAAACCACATTCACATTGAATTTGGTTCAGGGAGAAAATGACATACATACTAAATGGGATATCTCAACCTGCAGCAGGATAGGGGGAAGGGGGATGAGAGGAGGGATGATGGATGGGAGGGCATCCTTGGGGTGAGGGGAGGTTGGAAGTACCCACTATAGAAGAGGGACAGGATCATGTAGGGAATGGACCAGGTGGGGGGTGGGATGAGTGGGAGGGAATTATAAGCAGCCTTGTACAATATATCTACTATGATAATGTTTTGCATAGCTAGACATGTACAACATATACTGAATTACTTATCTCCCAAGAGGGAATGGGTGACAAGGGAGGAAGGAAATGGATCTGAAATTCGAGGTCGTAACATTAAATGTTTCAAATATATATAAATACTATTATTAATACTCTTTTGCTTATAATTGGGAGATAAGATGTGCAGGCATTGGGACACAAAGATTCACCTTCCTCTAATGGAAAAGTCGATGGGGGTATGGGAGAAGGTATGGGAGAGAGCAGATTGGAGGAAGCGATATCTTGTGGGACTGCTATTCTGGGAGGCTGGGTAGGGGAATAATGGGGGGAAAATGATTGTAACTCAAAATCTGGCGGAAATGAATGATGTAAAACAGAAGTTAATAAAGTATTTGTTTAAAAAAAAAAAAAAAGAATGCTTGAAAGTCCTCTATTCCACTGAATGACCAAATTTTCCCCTGAAACATGATAATCAGTTTTGCTGGGTAGGTAATTCTTGGTTTTAATCCCAGGTCCTTTCCTTCCTTCTAAGAACACCCCCACTCCCTTTTCTTTCCCCTTTCCTCTCCTAGTACCTGTAGGGTATGACTGATTTTTATACTTAAGAAGGCATGTTATTCCTTCCTTGAATCAAAACTGATGAGAGTAAATCTCATACAGTACTCCTCTCCCTCCCTTCTTTCCCTGTATCATAATAAGCTTTTGTGTCTTTTCATGTTTGTATCCTATACTTAACTGACTGTGTTATTCCCTCCTTGAACCAAAACCAATGAGAGAGTAAATCTCATAAAATGTTCATCTCCCTCTCTTCTCTCCTTCTACTATAATACATTTTTCTGCCTCTTTATGTGGCATAATTTACCCTTTTTTGCCTTCTCCTTTCCTCTTCTCCCATCATAATTCTTTTGCTCCCTTAATAGGGTTTTTTTTTTTTAAATCATCACTTTGGTTAGTTTATGCCCACACCTTCTATCTATGTATACCTTTTATATGTCATGATTATTATACAACACTCAATTCTGACAGGTATCAACTTCCCATATTGGGATGTAAACAGGTTGCTTTTATTGAATAACATTGTGTGTGTGTTTGTGTGTGTTTTCCCTGTTTACCTTTTTATGTCTCTCTTGAGTTTTGTATTTGGAGATCAGATTTTCCACTGAGCTCTGGCTTTTTCATCAAGAAGGTCTGGAAGTCCCTTATTTCATTGAATGCTATCTCCTTGCCTTAAAGATTATGTTTAGTTTTGTTGGATAGTTGATCCTTGGTTGTAGTCTGAATTCTTTTGCCTTATGAAATATCAAATTCCAATCCATCAAATCTTTTCATGTAGAAGATGCTAGGTCCTGTGTGATCCTAACTGCAGTTCCATGATATTTGAATTGTTTCTTTCTTGCTGCCTGCAGTATTTTCTCCTTGATCTGATAGTTCTGCAGTTTGGCTATAATAGTTCTTGGAGTTTTCAATTTGGGATCTCTTTCAGAAGGTATTCAGTAAATTCTTTCTATAACTATTTTGTCCTCTGCTTCTAGGACTTCAGGGCAATTTTCCTTGATGAATTCTTGGAAAATTTTGTCCAGGCTCTTTTTTCCATCATGACTTTCTGGTAGACCAATAATTCTTAGATTCTCTCTCCTGGATCTGTTCTCCAGGTCAGTTGTTTTTCCAATGAGATATTTTATATTTTCTTCTAGTTTTTCATTCTTTAGGTTTTGTTTGACTGATTCTTGATGCCTCACTGAGTCATTAGCTTCAAATTAATGGATTCTAATTTTTAGCAAATTTTTTTCCTTGATAAATTTTTGAAGTTCCTTTTCCATATGTTCAGATTTTGTTTTTAGGCAGTTCTTTTCTCCAGTTAGATTTTGCACTTCTTTTCCTATTTCACAAATTTTACTTTATAAGGAACTCTTTTCTTCAGTAATTTTTTTCTATTTTGGCAAGTATAATTTTAAAATAATTAGTCAGTTTATCTTCTACCTCTGTAATTTGGCTTTCTGGGTTGGAGACCACTTCATATTCCCTGTTGAGGTTTCAGAGTTGGGTATAGAGCCAATGCTAACCTCTTGTGAATTTGGTTCTTCTTGCTCACTATAAAAGGATTCAATCATCTTCATTCTTCCAAATTGCTTCTTTCCCATTGTGATTGCTATTTCCTGGCCTTTGAAGTGGATTTCTGCTTCTGGGGTGTAGAGGGCTCTCTCCCAGGCTTCTTAAGCTGGGAGCTATGTGTCTGGTTATTGGCTTTATGTGCTGTGTCCTCTGGGTGTTTAGACTGAGGCCAAGGCCAAGGCTTTCTGAGTTTCCTCAAGGTTACTCTAAAGCACACAATATAAAGTGTGGGGAGGTATGGTTTTACTGCTTCAGGATTCCACCTCCCAGCCCCTAGGCTGAAACTCAGGCAGGCTCAGCTGCTGGTGGCCTGCAGTGCTGGTGTCTGCTGGTTGTGTGAAAACATACCTGGTGTTCTGGTATTAGTGCTTGCTGGCTCCACCCTTCTGGGGTTCAGGATCTCCTACTGGTCAGCTGAAATGGGGCTTGTTGGGAAAGCTCTCTCCCTGCACCCTAGTCTCCCTACAGCCAGAGTCAAGCCCTTCTTCTAGGACTCCCAAGCCTGCAGCTGGTTCCACTATTTCAGGATTTTACCTTGATGCAATATTCTCTTGGTTTTCAGAGTTTTAGGGAGCAAGTATAGCAGCTAGGATTTACTCTGCCATCTTGGCTTCCAGGACCTCAAGTAGTTGATTTTTAAACATCCAGGCTGTGGGTTGATAGCACCAGAATTAGCTGATGCTGCACCAGGCCCTGGGCTTTCTCTTACCCACCTCCAATGGATCCCCTGTCCTGTGGTGAAAGGTCTGGGAATTGCCCCTGCGTGGGTGAATCAGAGTGCTGGGCTCGCTCTGGCTCTGCTCTAGTCAGGTCTCAGGTCTGTGCTGGTGTAGCCCCCATGTTCTGCACTTCCCCTGCCCAGTCTCACATGTGCACCTTCCTGGACTGAGAATCTGCAATGATTCTTCTCACAATGGATTCTGCTACTTTAAAATCCATTCAGATTCACTTTTTAGAGGTTACTGAAGGAATTCACAGAGGAGTTCAGGTAAGTACGTGCTTTTACTATGCCATCTTTGGAATCTCCTCCTTATTCCACTTTTTACTTAAAGATTGTCAGCAGAAATATAGACTACTCAAAACCACCATGTCTCTCTTCATTATCCTTTGGGTATCTGCAATTTCGTTTCTTTGGAGATTTTTATGTTCAAGATTTTCAATCCAATAACATAATATGGGCATTATTTATTTAAAAAGAAGATTGTTTTCTTTGCCAAGGAAGGGGCCGGTTTCAAATCATTGACGTTATTATACTCTTTATCTAATAGAAAACAATCCCCTTTACTCATCTTCTTAAAAAAATTCTGGAACTAGGGGGCGGCTAGGTGGTGCAGTGAGTAAGAGTGCTAGCCCCAGAATCAGGAGGATCCGGGATAAGTTCTGGCCTCAGATACTTAATACTAACACAAAAATAACTGGCTGTGTAACCTTGAGCAAGTTAATTAACCTCAATTGCTTTTAAAAAATTCTGGAACTAATTCATTTTATATATGCAGCATGTTTCCTATATGCATGTGGAAACTATGCTGATTATTTACCAGTTTTTCCTTCCTGAATTACTAGATCAATCTTTTGAGTAATTACTGATCTCCTTGAGGAAGTTCTATACTCTTCTTGGGCCTCAGAGTAATCAGCTTAATAGAGACAAGAAAGCTTGTAGGACTTCACCATCTTTAATGAATTCTTAACTTTTTTCTTGTGGCAGGTCAGTGAAACATCTGAACCCTTTTCTTTTCTTTTCCAAACTTCTGGTTTACATGATTCATTTCCTTCAGATTTTGAGTTACAAATTTTCTCCCTGCTTTTCCCCTACCCATGTCCCCAAAATAGCAGTCCGACAGGATATCTCCTCCTCCAATCTGCTCTCTCCCATATATTTCCCCATACCCCTTCGACTTTTCTAGTAGGACATGGGGGATCTCTATGCCCCAATACCTGTTTATCTTATTTCCCAATTCAATGTAAAATATTATTAAATGATTCTTCTCCATGAGCTTTTCAGATTCTTTTTCCATCTGGCAAATTTGGCTTTTTAAGGCATTCTTCTCCTCATTGCCTTTTTGAGCCTCTTTTGCCACCGAGTTAGTCTATTTTTTAAGGTTTTATTTTCCTCAGTCAGGCTGTTGACTCTTATTTCATAATTTTCTTGCATCATTCTCATTTCTCTTCCCAATTTTTCCCCACTTCTATTATCTGCTTCTTAAGGTTCTCTATGGCCTGTAACAAGCTCATATTTTTTTTTTTTCAAGCTTTTGGTGCAGTAGTTCTGACTTCACTGTCATCCCACTCAATTACATGATGTTTGGGCTTTTTGCCACAGTAGGACTCTGCCACTAGACGGGGGTGCTTCTGTCTCAAATGCTGGGGTTTTCTCAGCTGCCAGAGGTATTAGTTGGGTGCCCTCTCTGAAGCCTCCACATGATCTGGCAAGCTGGTCACACACTCCAGGACCTCCACCCTAGTCAGCAATCCAGATCCAAGCAGGTTAAAGCAAGAGCAATTACCCCCAGAATGGTTGCCTGGTCCCCCTACAGTCCTCAGGCCAGGAGCTGAAGCTGCAATGTGGCGCTGTGTTGGGAGCCAAAGAGGCCTGAGCCAGGACTTTTATCTGATTCTGCACTCTGGTTTCTTTGGGTGGCCAGCTCTAAATGTGATGTCTTTTGAGGATTGCGCTTCAGCTTTGAAGTCTGCTCTCAGTTGTATCCATTTATGACTGAGGCTGCAATAAGAGGTACCTGAGGCCTAGATCTAAGGCTCTGCCCCAAAACTTTAGTTGTGCAAAACCTAAATATTTGAATTCTTAGGTGGTTGATTCCTATGTAGATGTACTTGATGATGCGGCTTTGGCTTCAGGCCTTGAAGCCAGCTCTCAAGAGCATCCTTTGTGATGTGATTGAGTATGAAAGGCAGTAACTGACTTTTTCTAAGACTTTCTGGCACCTGGAGAACAAAAGACCTTACTGCTATGCTACTTCGGAAATGACAGACTAAGATAATGATATGAATACTTGAGATCCCTTCCTTCCCTTCCTTTGTCTCATTGCTCTATAAAAACCTTGTCCCGGGAATCAATAAATGGAGTTCATGGTTCTTCCTTGAACTACCCACCTGGCCTGGTCATTTCTTATTCACGTCTCCGGAACATGCTAAGTGCCGGACACTGAGCAGCCCATGGCAGCGCTGGCTGCACCAATGCATCTCAGCAGCTTCTCACCCCAGGGGGAAGAGGCAGACACACTCCCCACTAGTGGGTCCCAAAGTCCATACTGCACTGTCCTCTCACTTAGTCCTTAGCATCTCTGTGTTGATAATTCTGGAAACAGCCACAGCTGCTGGTGTTCTGGAGTCCCTCCAGCCAGTTGCTGGTCAGGCCCACCCTGGGGCTAAAACCTCTGGCTTATGTGGGGCTGGGGCTGCCTCCCAGAGCACTGTGCTGGCTGATTCCTGCCAGGCTGCCAGACTGCATTCAATGGGAGGTTAGCTTCTTTGTGTCATTTTGTGGGTTTTGTAGGTCCAAAGTTTGTTCAGAGTCCCCTTTGACATAAATTGATGAAGGTGGGAGCCAGAGCTGCTCAGAAGTTCTGTTTCTACTCCACCATTGTGACTTTACCCCTCTGAACCCTTTCTTGTAATAATAGTTTGAAGTACATAAAATGAAATTCAGTGATATTGACATGCAATTATCTATCCATGATCATTAGGTCAGATCTTTTGCAGAATATCCTCCAAGAAAATTATTAGTGATTAAAAGGTACCAAATTATGTTCCATTTGACCCAAATAATCAGAGAGTTCATGATGAGTTAACTTTTTGGTTGCATTTTTAAAGAAACATTAGATAAACTTTATACACACTCATATACACATACATGAGAGGATTCTTATTTATTTTGCTCTCTCAAGCTAAGTGATTTTTGGAGGGGTTAGTTCATCAACAATTGATATAGGATTTTTCATCCCTGCACAATTAATTTTGTGGCTATAGTGATATATCATTTCCAAAAGCTACAAGTTTCCTTATCATATTTTCATCAAGAATGTCCACAGTAAATATTTAAATTATTCTCAAAAAATTTTATAAAGATAAAAAGGTAGGTATGTGGGTAAGTAGTTATTGAGGTTCTTGTATTTGCCTTTTTTGGGTGATAGTATCATTGACATTTTAAAATTTGTTTTTCATTTTTCCTTTTATTTTTCCTTCATGATATGTCTTTAAGAAAATCCCTCAGTACTTTCACAATTTTGTCTCCTCCAATAAAGATGTTCTCAAGGCCTACTTACACTGCCCCAACCATTTTTTAATCATTTTCTTAAGTGCCATTTTTACTTGCTCAAGAAAAACAAGAATGAAGGGGATCTGTATACAGTGGTTTCACTGTCATTCTCACCTTGTTAAGAAAACAAATGCAACTCCTTATTGGTTTCTAGTGACTAGAGTTCACCACAAGATAATTGGCAAACTCTAATAGTTGGTAGGATAAACAAATAGAAGGAGCCATCCCTTTGTGCTGGTCTGTAAAAGTGAGCCAAAAGACACAAGAAAAACCTTTTCTTGATATTTCAGTATTCAAGAGACAGATTAGACCATAATAGATTTTACTTGGATTCTGGGAGCAGAAGAGAAGCCTGAGCACATGCACTTTCCTCTACTTAGGAGTGATTAATTCACCTTTGGGAAGAAGCTATGGAGAGTTTCATTAGCCTCCTCCCAGTTTCTTTTCACTTGACCTAACAGGAGAGTCCCTGAGAGTGGAATTTCCTGGCCCAAGAGATGATATAACTGGAAAAGTGTTAGCCTTGGGGGGGGGGGCACAATAATTCCTGAAGAAGTACATTACAGAAGTAGATATATGCCCATACATGTAGACTGAGGGAAGAATGCATGGGAAATTATTCTGAACCCTAAATTTCTATGTAAAGAGGGTGGGAAAGGTTTGATTTTCTAGGCTTTTTGATACCAGATTCTAGAATTCTAGCCAGAGAAGAAAGATTAATTAGGTGGTCCTAGTCTTAGGGAGTTGCTTCATGAGTAGCCCAAAAGTTGAGAATTCCTGAGCAATGTCCCTCTTAGAGAAAGAAACCTAGGGAATCTTTAATTGAGGTATATATAAACTGTATTTAGAGATTTCCCAAAGAAACTTTGAATGGGGGCATATGAGCCAATTTTTTTAAATGCCCCTTTGGGGTCAGCTTCTGTGACTGGATGTGATTTTTTTAGTCTAGAATCTTTTTTTTTTTTTGCTTTTTGGGGGGCAATTGGGGTTAAGTAACTTGCCCAAGGTCACATGGCTAGGTTTTTGTTTTGTGTGTGTTAAGTGGTCTTTTTACTTATACTCATTATAAGTCCTGAAAGAAAAGATGACAACGTTTTCCATGCGATGTTTTTTTTTTTTCTTTCTGGAGTACACAGTGAAATCAATTCAGAGAACTCCTTTGTATGACCCTCCAATGAAAACTTGAAAAACATTCTTCCACTGAACTGAAACTTCTCTTTATCTTCTGCTTTCATTTAATATAAGAATGTCAACAGATTGCTGTAGGTCTTCTGTTTATATGTCAATATGATCATAGAACATAGATCTTTCAATAAGATACTAAAAGTTAATGTTAATGTTAAAGACCATCCAAAATCAATGTAAATCTTTTTTCTCTGTTCCCTTTTCTACTAATCTACCATGATCAGTATAGAAATTGGAAAAGGATGAGGATATTCTATGAAGAACTTAATAAAACTCCAAATTACTTATTGTAGGAATACATACCTTGAGTAAGAAGGGACCTCATAAGTCATCTAGTGAGTCCAATGTCCTAATTTTACAGACAAAGCAATTGAGAACCAGAATGATTAAATGCCTTAAGGTCACATAAGTAAAATAGGATATTAATCCCATTCTTCTAACTCCAGATACAGTGCTCTTTCCATTGTGCCATGGATTTTTCCTAACACTTCCCCCTATATTTTGATACTTAGCAAGTGATGTAAAAGTGGGCATAGGATAAGATGACAAAAATGCTTGAAAATATAATCTGTGAAAAAGCAAAGAAAGAGGCCCAAAATCTCTAGAATACATAAGTCTTACACTTATACATCATAAATATCCTCTTCAAAAAAAGTCATGAGGTATTTGATTTGACAATTACCACTTAATAATGCAAAATGAAATTCATCATCTGAGACAAAAAATAGTTCATTATGCAATTAAAATTACCCTGATGGAGCCTATTTTCCAAATTTATTGTTTATAAAGGCATGTCCATCAATTGGAGAATATTTGAGGAAATTAGATCATATTGGGGTAAAATAACACACATAAAATTAGCAAAGACAGAATCATTGAAATGTTATGTCAAAGGCAGCTTGGGTATGGGGGAGGACACTGCATCCAGGATGAATTTAGTATGCACATATAGGGTCAGATTCAGTGGATTTTTCTGACCTCATTTTCTTAAATGACGTTGCCACTTCCTCATTGAGTACATCAGAATTAAATACAGAAACAGTATAGACCAGATGTAGAAGTGACACTTAGAAAAGATGGTCAAACACAAAAATATATTGATAACTTTGTTCCATTTCAATTATTTGTCTGAAAAAGGTTACATCTGTAAATTCTCTTGGATAATTTGTCTTATTTCAATCACATGTCAAGTTTTTAGAAGAGTTGTTTTATGCTTAACTTTTTTTATTTTGTTGTTTTGTGAAATAATACTACTTATGATCCTTCTCTATCCCAGTGTTTTACAAATAAAGTCTACACTGATGTTGCTTTTTGTTGCTATGTCTATCTACTTAGCAAAAAGATAAAGTGTCTGGAATTATTAACTTTCTTCAAGGATAAGCTCAGGTACTACCTTCTTCCTGATCCCTTCAGATGTTGTTCCTTCAACAAAACTTGTATTTACTTGGTGTATGTGTTGCATTTACTTTTTTTGTGCATAGATTGTTTTCAATGGATGTGAAAGCTCCTTAAGCATCAAAGTCATTTTGTTTTCATTTTTTTATAGCCATAGGACAGAGCCTGGAAAAAAAAAATGCTTCACAGATATTTGTTGAATTGGACAAAATTAGCTAGCAAGAACAACAAAAAGTTTTCAAATCCTATTTTGCAATTTTCCATATTCTCTGGGAGCAGCTAGGTGGTACATTGAATAGAGCACTGGTCCTGGAGTCAGGAAGACCTGAGTTCAAATTTGGCCTCAGATATTTAACACTTACTAGTTGTGTGACCTTGGGCAAGTCACTTAACCCCAGTCTCCCTGCCTTCTTCCTTACCCCCCAAAAAGAGTTTCTATAATCTATTGTTGTATACATCACAAAGGTAATAATCATTCACTTTTTATTGGAGTATCTTGCAAAGTATTTTTAAAAAATTTTCTCTAATTCATTCTTTGCAAAAGAGGTGACCATAATACACTATAGTTATTTTCACAATTATCTCTTTTTGTTCATTATGAGTGTATCAAGCTAAAATCACTGACTATTGCATGACATGGTTTTCTTTTCCTTTGATAATGAAATCAGTGCTCCCAATGTATTTATGCATCACCCTTTAAGGTGAAACTTTCAGCTCTCCTGCTGTTATCGGGTCAATAGTTAAAGACAGTTCAACTTGGTAGAATCTTTCAGAGATTGCATTCTTTTGGCATAAACTTGTCAATGCAAGGTTTCTCCATGCTGTGATAAAACATTGGAAGAGAACTTTTGGAACAGATGGCTTTCATACTTTAATAGATCTGAGATATTTTCAATGTGGGTACTCCCTCCAATGGTGCAGGTTGCAGCTTATCCATCTGTTTTCATTGCAGGTAGTTCTTGTCCATATTCTCACATAAATGTTCCCTAGAAAATCTACATCATCACCACAGGCCTCCATCAAGCCTTTAACCTCTTTCACTTCTTGATCTTATATCATATTTTCCAAGGTATGTTTTTTTTATTTTAATTTGTTCATTTTTAGTTTTCAACATTCATTTTCACAAGATTTTGAGTTACAAATTTCCTCCGTCTTTCCCCTACCCCCACCCTAAAATAGTGATCCTACTGAATACCCCTTCCCCCAATCTACTCTCTCTCTCATATCCTCCCCCATATCCTCTGACTTTCTAGTAGGGCAAGATGGATTTCTATACCCAATGCCTGTATAACTTACTTCCCAGTTGCATGTAAAAATAAAACAATTTTTTTACATTTGTTTTTAAAACTGTGATTTCCATATTCTTTCCCTTCTTTCTTTGTCACTCACCCCCTACAGGGAAGATAAGAGATAATAAAAGTTATACATGTGTAGTTATGCAAAACATTTCCATAGTAGATATATTGTGAAAGATTAACTATATTTCCCTCCATCCTATCCTGCCCCACACTTATTCTATTTTCTACTTGGACCCTGTCCCTTTTCAAAAGTGTGTGCTTCTAACTACCCTCTCCGCCAATTTGCCGCACTCTTATCCTATCCCCCCCTACTTTTCTGTAGGTTATGATAACCAATTGAGCATGTCTCTTATTCCCTCTTTAAGCCAAATTCATTGAGAGTAAGGTTGACCCATTCCCTCTTGCTTTCCTGTTCTTCTGCTCCACTGTAACAGTTTTCTCTTGTCTCATGAGATAATTTACACTATTCTATCTCTCCTTATCTCCTTCTCTCATTATATACCTCTCTCACCTCTTAATTTTAGTTTTTAGATATCATCCCTTCCTATTCAACTGATCTTGTTCCCTCTGTCTATGTATACATATACACACACATATGTATTCATACACACACATGCACCCTACTATACATATATATGTGTATGTGTATGTGTATATATATATATATATATATATATATATATATATATAGTTGAAGGGAATATATATATATATATATATATATTCCCTTCAACTATCCTCATATTGAGAAAAGTCTCATGAGTTAAAATTATGGTTTTTCCATGTAGGAATGTAAATAGTTCAACTTTAATAAGTTCCTTATGATTTCTTTTTCTTATTTACCTTCTCATGCTTTTCTTGCTTCTTGTATTTGAAAGTCAAATTTTCTATTCAGCTCTGGTTTTTTCATCAAAAATACTTGAAAATCCTCCATTTAATTTAATGACCATATTTTCCCCTGAAGTATTATACTCAGTTTTGCTGGGTAGGTGATTCTTCATTTTAATCCTAGATCCTTTGACCTCCAGAATGTCATATTCCAAGCCCTTTTATCCCTTAATGTAGAAGCTCCTAGAACCTGTGTTATCCTGATTGTGTTTCCACAATACTCAAATTTTTTCTTCCTGTCAGCCAGTAATGTTTTCTCCTTGACCTGGAAACTCTGGAATTTGGCTATGTTATTCCTAATTTTCTTTTTGGGATTTTTTTTCAAGAGGCAATCAGTGAATTCTTTCGATTTCTATTTTGCCCTCTGGTTCTAGAATGTCAGGGCAATTTTCCTTGAAAATTTCTTGAAGGATGATTTCTAGGTTCTTTTTTTGATCAGGGCTTTCAGGTAGTCCAATAATTTTTAAATTATCTCTCCCGGATCTATTTTCCAGGTCAGTGGTTTTTCCAATTGGATCTTTCACATTGCCTTCTATTTTTTTCATTTGTTTGGATCTGTTTTATGGTGTCTTGATTTCTCATAAAGTCATTAGCTTCCATGCGCTCCAGTCTAATTTTAAGTTTTTGAAATTCCTTTTTCCATGTAGGCAATTCAGCTTTTTTTTTTTTTTGCCTTTTGGAAGGGTTCAAGGCAATTGGAGTTAAATGACTTGCCCAAGATCACAGGACTTGTAAGTGTTAAGTGTCTGAGGCCAGATTTGAACACTCAGGTCCTCCTGACTTCAGGGCCAGTGCTCCAGTCCAATCACAAGAGTCATTACTGCACCACCTATCCACCCCCAATTCAGCTTTTTAAGGCATTTTCCTCCTCATTGACTTTTTGGACCTCTTTTGCTATTTGAGCTAGCCTATTTTTG
Organism: Gymnobelideus leadbeateri; assembly: GCA_011680675.1. Taxonomy (NCBI): domain Eukaryota; kingdom Metazoa; phylum Chordata; class Mammalia; order Diprotodontia; family Petauridae; genus Gymnobelideus; species Gymnobelideus leadbeateri. Next base: position 288,030 of record WOXC01004490.1, read on the forward strand.
AAGGTGTTATTTTCTTCAGTATTTTTTGGGCCTCCTTTAGCAGACTGTTGACTTGCTTTACATGATTTTCTTGTATCATTCTCATTTCTCTTCCCAATTTTTCCTCCACTTCTCTTACTTGATTTTCAAAATCCTTCTTGAGCTCCTCCAATTGGCCTCTAACCAAGTCATATTTTTCTTGGAAGCTTTTGATGCAGAAGTTTTGGCTTCATTTTCTTCTTCTGGTTCCATGTTTGATCCTTTATGTCCTCCAAAAAGGATTCTGTGGGCTGATATTGCTTCCTCTGCTTGCTCATCTTGCCAGCCAGTTACTTGACTTTTGAGCTCTTTGCCACAGTAGAACTCTGCTTCCAGAGTGGAGAGCTTTGTCCCAAATCACTGGGGTTTTTGCAAATGTTGTCAGAGGTCTGAAGAGGATGCCCTCTCTTCAGACACCACAGTGGCACACTGTTGTATCTCACCCCAGGACCACTGCCCAAGACAGAAACCTAGACCCAAGCAGGTTAAAGCAAGAGTGATTACCCTCTGAATGGTAGCTTGGTACCCCTATGATCTGCAGGTCAGGAGCTCAGCAGCAGCTGCAGTCCCCCCCCCCCCACCTCTACTACCTCTAGCCCTGGTGGTAGGGGCAGGACCATACTCTTCCTACCTTGTTCCAACACAGTTCCCTACTGACCTTTTACTTTTTTTTGGTGTTTTTGTGTTGAGAAGTCTGGAAACTGCCACAGCTGCTGGTGATTCATTCTGAAGTCTGCTTGGGCACTGCTAGTCCTTACTGCCCTGGGGCCAGAACTATGTGGCTCACAGGGACAGTGTTCAGCTCCCAGCATGCTGCAATTACCCCTTCCTGTCAGCCTGCCAGGCTGCCTTCTGTGGGAGATTTATTTCTCTCTGTCACTTCATTGGTTCTATATCTCTAAAAAAATTTTAGAGACATATTTTACAGGTATTGGAGGTGGTTGTGGTGGGAGCTCATGGAATTTCCTGCTTCAACTCTGCCATCTTGGCTCTCTCCCCCCTCCCCCAACATATTTTGAGTTATAATTTAAAAAAAAATTCTTTGCTTTTTGGGGGGTAATTGGGATTAAGTGACTTGCCCAAGGTCACACAGCTAGTTTTTTTAGTGTTAAGTATCTGAAACTGGATTTGAACTCAGGTCTTCCTGACTCCAGGGCCAATGCTCTATTCACTGCACCACTTAGCCACCCCAAGTTATAATTAATATGGTAACTTGGACTTAACTACCTAGTTAGCTATAGCTATAGTGTTCCTATAACTTTCATTACTGTGTTAGAAACATGCATACCCTCGGTTGGTCTTAATGAAAAAAAAATGTAGTTCTGAACTCTAGATATAATGATCCACATTCTAATGATGAAGGAAAAATCTGTTTGGATGGAAAAAGGAAGGGGAATTGGGAGGTAGAAGAGTCTAACTCATTCCATACATCTTGCTACTAACAAATACCAAGTAAACCTTTTAAACCTGTCAATCCAGGTGTCTGAAGCACTCTGGGTGTGACAGTGACCAGTGAGATTCTCTTCATTTCAAATGTCAAGATTGTCATATAGAACAGTATTCAATTTTATTTAACTTAGCAAATTGGTCAAGATTCTAGTGTATTCTTCACATTATAAATATTACAATACATGGGGCGGCTAGGTGGCACAGTGAGTAGAGCGTTGGCCCTGGAGTCAGAAGGACCTGAGTTTGGATCCAGCCTCAGACACTTAATACACACAAACAAAAACCTAGCCATGTGACCTTGGGCAAGTTACTTAACCCCAATTGCCCTCCAAAAAGCAAAAAATAAAAATAAAAATTACAATATATGAAATGAAGTCTAAAGAACTGATGAGTGTGCTGTTAGATTTGTACTTATTGGATCTGGAATTTGACTAGGAAGACTGGTGGTAGAAAAGAATAAACCTTAAAATAATATTTCTTAGAGAAAAGAAGAATTGCCATTCTTAATCAAAGGCACTAATCATGGCACATAATGGCACTAATATGTCGTGCATTTTTTCTAGGACTAGAACTAATTTAGTAATCCTGCACCGGCAAATTTAATGATCTATGGAAACAATTTAACCCTATTTAGGTCCTCTTTGATATGATACCATTAATTATCAAATGAGAAATGTAAAAGGACAGCTGTATATAAGGAACAATATGTAGACTAATTGTCGAGTTATTTTAAAATTTTCATTTATTAAAAAAAAAAAACACCCTCCTTTCTTTCTAGAGAAGCATAAGCAGTTAAGTTGTTTATTGGGCCAAGGAGAAAGTAGGGTATGACTGAATTATTGTCTTGGGAAAATATAGAGTCATACAATTTCAGAATTAGAACAGAGCTGCTACATCATGACATAAACTTCCCTCCTTTTACAGCTGAGATCAAGTAACTCATTCCTGGTCACATAATCATTGAATAGAGGCCCTGAGATTAGAACATGCATCTGATGATTTCCAGTCCAAAGCTTCTCCACTATGCAATAGTGTTTGATAGTATTGATTCAATGTAAGAGAGGTAGAGATGTCTGGGTGGTCTACTAATGCTGAAATGATCAACTTTTTATAAGAAACACATTTATAAAATGTGGAGTCTAAAACCAAATTGTAGCCCTTGAACAAGGACTTTCTTTTATTTCTATTTTCATTTCCTGTGCTTACTCCATGTTTTCCCCCCTCCCAAACTAAGAAAGCTCAACTTAATTTGTGGTGACTAACTTAAATTTTAAAATGTCTGACCTTCTTTCACTTTATTTACATGAATTTTATATTCTGGAATAAAGCTAAGTCACTTCTGGGGGTAGATCCAAGATGGTGGATTAAAGAAAGCACTCAAATGAGTTTTCCAATGTTCCAGTCAAAATAACTTTAAAATAACACCTAAAATAGAAATATGGAAGAGCAGAGCCAAAAATATATAAGAATAAGACTTTCTTCCAGCCCAAGAAAAATTAGGAGGTCAGAAAGAGAGATCTGTGACATCAGTGATGGTACTAGGTGATGGCAATAAAAGCAGCATCAGCTTTGGGAGCTTTCAAGCCAGAGACAGTAAAGGAACTGGCTTGAAGGAGATTACAGGTGACCAATATGCTAGCACTGGATGTGGAGCTAAACAATTTTGTCAACTCCATTGCCCATACCCACTTCTGGGTCAGATTTCAAGGGCACAGAGGAGCACAGTCAGCTAAGAGGGAGCAAGAGCCCTGGGGGAAGTATCTCTGTTGGTCACAATGGATCAGGGACTGTGAAGAACACTATCACTACTAGTTTCAATAGATCAGGGACACTGAAGAACAATGTCTATTGCAAATCCAAGGGACCAGAGTCTTTCCTGAGTAAGGATAAGTGTGCAGACCAGGAGAACAGTGATAACACCTCTTCTCAGATCACACCACTTTGGAAGCTCTGAAAACTTCCAACCCCCTGAAATAACTCTAAAAATAGCAATGTGAAAAAGCCTGAAGCTGAGATAGCACCCCTCTTCCAGCCCCATGTCAGGAACAGAGCCCAACACTAACATAAAGTTCAAAAATCAAGGGGCAGGAAAAATGAGCCAACAACAACAAGAACAAAATGAATCTGAGCATTAAAAACCACTGCAGTGACAGAGAATATCAAGATACAAACTTAGAAGATACTGAAACCAAAGTAGTTACAAGTAAAATCTCAAAAAAAAAAAATATGTGAATCAGATGCAAAGGAAAGAAAACTATAAGGAGACAATTATCAGATTGGCAAAAGAGGGAAAAAATAACTAAAGGAATTAACATTTTAAGAAACAGAATTGGCCAAAAGGAAAAGAGGTTAAAAAACATCACTAATGAAAATAGCTATTTAAAAAGAGTAGAATTGGCCAAATGGAGAAAAAAACACTACAAAGCTAACAAAAAAAAATCATTCCTTGAAAATTAGAATTTGGCAAGTCAAAGTTACTCCATGAAACATCAAGAAACAATAAAACAGTCACAAGAATGAAAAATTAGAAGGGAATGTGAAATATGTCATTGGAAAAATAATTGAGCTGGAAATTGAGGAGAGATTGAGGAGAGATAATTTAAGAATTATTGGACTTCCTGAAAGCTATAATCAAAGAAAGAACTCAGGCATCATAATTCAAGAAATTATCAAGGAAAACTGCCACAGTATCCTAGAAACAGAGAATAAAAAAGAAAATGAAAGAATTCACTGATCACCACCTGAAGAAGATCCCAAATAATTCCTAGGAATATTATAGCCAAATTTCAGAGTCCCTATGTTAAAAGAAAATATCTAAACACTACTCAAATACTGCAGAGTCATAGTTAGGATCACACAAGATTTAGTAGTTACCAATTTAAAGAAACAGAGGACTTGGAATATGATATTCCAGAAAACAAAAGAGCCGAGATTACAACCAAGAAAAACCTACCCAGCAAAACTCAATGTAATACTTCAAGGTAAAAATAGATATTTAATGAAATGGAGGATTTTTAATCATTCCTGATGAGAAGGCCAGAGATTAATAGAAAATTTAATTTTTAAATATCAGACTCAAGAGAAACCGAAAAAGGTAAATATGAAAGAGAAATCAGAAGGGACTCATTCCTGTATATGAAGATTATACGTGTAACCCCTAAGAACTTTATCATTCTCCACATAGACAGAAAACAAGGGAAGGAACTGATTATGTTGGGATTATATTTTTAAAATTGGTAAAAAAAAAAAAAAAGAGGTATTCCCTGGAGAAGGGAAAAGGAAGAGGAAGAATAGGGAAAATTATCTCACATAAAAGTGGCATACAAAGAAGAGCATTTTAGTTGGAGGGAAATGTTGGTGAAGGAGTGTACAAAGCTCAAAGCCAACATCTAAACAGGTTCAAAGAGGTAATACACACACACACACACACACACACACACACACACACACACACACACACACCAATGGGTAATAGAAATATATCTTATCTAATAGGGAAGTAGGAGGGAAAGGGAAAGGAAGGGGCTGACAAAAGGAAAGACCAATCAAAAAAGGCAGTGTTTGGGGGTGGCTAGGTGGCACAGTGAGTAGAGCGTTGGCCCTGGAGTCAGAAGAACCTGAATTCTGATCTGGTCTCAGACACAATGCACACACAAACCAAAACCTAGCCATGTGAACTTGGGCAAGTTACTTAACCCCATTTGCCCTCCAAAAAGCCAAAAAAAAAAAAAAAGGCAGTGGTGGTCATAGTTAAGTTAAGCAGGGCACACAGGAAGGACAGGATAAAAAGAATGAGAAAAAAGATAAACAGAAGAAAGCAGAATAGGGGGAAATGCACAATTAGAAATCATAACTATGAATGTGAATGTGATTAATTCACCCATAAAACATAAGGGGCTAGCAGAAAAGATTACACACTAGAATCCAACAATATGTTGTATATAAGAAACACACTTGAAAAAAAAAGAAATATACATAGAATTAAAATAAGGAGATGGAGGAGAATCTATTGTGCTTCAGCTAAAGTATAAAACAAACAAACAAACAAAACAGTAAAAACAAAACTAGGGGTAGCAATCATTATGTCAGACAAAACAAAAGAAAAAAAGACTTAATTAAAAAGGATAAGCAGGGAGACCATATCTTGATAAAAGGCATCACAGACAATGAAGTATTATCAATACTAAACATATATGCACCAAATGGCATAGCATCCAAATGCTTAAAGGAAAAGTTAAATGAAAAAGAGGAGAAAATTGATTAAAAAATTAGATTAGTGGAGGACCTCAACTTAACCCTTTTGTAGTTTGATAAATCTAATTATAAATAAGAAAAACATCAAGGAGATGAAAAGACTCTTAGAAAAATTGGATATGATAGATTTCTGTAGAAAACTGAATGGGAATAGAAAGGAGCACATATTTTTCTCAGTTGTACAAGTCACCTTCACAAAAATTAACCACATATCAGGGCATAAAAACTTCACAAGCAAATGCAAAAAAAGAGATATTAAATGTCCCAGTTTCAGACCATAAGACCATAATATTACATTTAATAAAGGACTCTGAAAGCAAAGATCAAAAATAAATGGGAAACAAAATAGCATAATTCCCCCCAAATGAGTGGATTATAGCACAAATCATAGAAACAATCAGTCATTTCAATAAAAGGAATGACAGCAATGAGACAGCATTCCAAAATTTGTGAGATGCAGCCAAAACAATGCTTGGGAGAAAATTGATATCTCTAGAATGGCTACATCAATAAAAGACAGAAAGAACAGCTCAATGAATTAAGCATGCAACTAAAAAAAAAAAAAAACCCAGAAGAACAAATTAAAAATCCCTAACTGCCCTAACTGAGCAACAAAATGGAAATCCTGAAAATTAAAGGAGAGATTAATAAAATTGAAAATAAAAAAACAACAACTATTGAACTAATAAATAAAACTAGAAGCTGGTTTTGTGAAAAACAACGTAAAATAGGTAAATCATTGGTTAATTTGATTTAAAAAAGGAATCAGATTACTATTATCAAAGATGAAAAAAGAGAACATACCAACAAGTGAAGATGCAATTAAAGCAACTATTAATACTGAATTTGCCTAATTGCATGCAAGTAAAATTACTGAACTAAATTACATGGATACCTATAGAAATATTAATTGTCAATATTAATAGAAGATGAAATAGAACTTAATAAACTAAATAAACTAAAAAATTATTTTAAACAATTAACTTTTGCAAAGTTTCAGGATATAAAACAAACTCACATAAATTATCTTCATTTCTATATACTATCAACAAAATTCATCACCAAGTGATACAAAGAGAAATTCCATTTAAAATCATTGCAGACTGCATAAAATACTTGGGTGTCTACCTGCCAAGATAAACCCACCAACTATATAATCACAATTTGTAAAACACTTTTCACACCAATAAATACAGATCAAAACTACTGGAGGGGCAGCTAGGTGGCACAGTGAGTAAGAGCTCCGGCCTTGGAGTTGGGATGACCCGGGATCGAAACCGGCCTCAGAAAATGAGCACCCACACATAAATCATGACTAGCTGTGTAACCTTGAGCATGTTACTTAACCTCAATTGCTTTAAAAAAAAAAAACTGCTAGAGAAATATCAACGGTTTGTGGTTAGGCTGCACCAATATAATGTAAATGACAATTCTACTTAAGTTATTTTACTCATTCAGTGCCATACTAATCAAACTACCAAAGAATTATTTTATATACCTAGAAAAAATGGAAACAAAATTCATGTGGAAAATAAAAAGTCAAGAATATCAAGAGAATCAATAAAATATTGTTAAGGAAGTTCTCTTAGCAGTTCAAATTTCAAACTATATTGCAAGGTGATAATCAAAACAATTTAGTGCTGGCTAAGAAATTGAATGGTGAATCAATGGAATAGATTAGGTGCAAAATACACAGTGGAAAATAGCCATAGTAATTTAGTGTTTGATCAACTCAATGATAAAAGCTTTGGGGGAAAGAACACAGCATTTGAAAAAAATACTAGGAAAATTGGAAAAGAGTTTGGCAGAAACTAGGCATAGATAAACATCTCCCATTTTATATGAATATAAAGTCAAAATAGATGAACGATTTAGACATAAAGGATGATAACAAGTAAATGAAGGGAGCAAGGGAAAATGTACCTATCAGGCCAATGAATAAAGGAAGAGTTTATGACCAAAAAAGAATTAGAGAAGATAATGGGAAGTAAAATAACTTATTTTGATTGTACAGCATTAAAAAAGATTTTGCAGAAACAAAACTAATGCAGTTAAACCTAAAAGGAAAATAGGAAACTGGGGGAAAATTTTCAGCAAGTTTCTCTGATTAAGGCCTTACTTCTTAAATATAATGGGTACTGAAACAAATTTATAAAAATAAAAGTCAATCTCTATTCAATAAATGGTCAAATGATGTTAAAATGCAGTTTTCAGAAGAAATTCAAGTGATCAAGATCACTTGGGATAAAACATGTTCCAAATCACTATTTATCAGAGAAATGCAAATTAAAAGAACTCTGAGGTACCACTTCATAGTTATCAGATTGGCTAACATGACAGAAAAGGGAAAAAAAGTAATTCTGGAGATGTGGGAAAATTGGGACAGTAATGCACTGTTGGTGCAGTTGTGAACTAGTCTAATCATTCTGGAGATCAGTTTGGAACTATGTCCAACAGACTGTAAATTCTGCATACCCTTTGACCTATCAATGCCACTACTAGCTCTGTATCCCAACAGAAGCTGAAGAGATTAAGAAGAGGTGGCAATACACAAAAGAACTATACAAGAAAGAGCTTAACATCACTGGATCCATTTATTTCTTGTAAATAGAGGGAGAAGAAAGAGAAACAGTTTTATATTTTATATTCTTGGGCCCAAAGATCACTGCAGAAAGCAACTGCAGTCACGGAACTAAAAGACACTTGTTCCTCAGAAGGAAAGCTAAGATGTTTGCTCTTTGGTTGGATCTGTACAACATACTAAGAAGCAGAGACATCACCTTGATAACAAAAGTCTGTATAGTCAAAGCTATGGTTTGTGCAGTAGCAATGCATGACTGTGAGAGTTGGACTATAAGGAAAGCTGAGTACTGCAGAACTGATGCTTTCAAATTGTTGTGCTAGGGAAGATTTTTGAGAGTCCCTTAGACATCAAGGAAGTCAAACCAACCATTACATGAAGCAATTAATTCAGGCTGTTTGCTGGAACATCATATATTGAAGCTGACGTTTAAATACTTTGGCCATATAATGAGGCTCATGGGAAAAGGCCCTGATGTTGGGAAAGTTTGAAGGCAAAAGCAAAAGGGGTTGACAGGATGAGATGGAGAGATGGAAGCAATGAAGATGAACTTGGTCAGATTTTGAGAGATAGTGGAGGATTAGAAGAGCCTGGTGTGCTATGGTCCAAGGGGTCATGAAATGTCAGACACAACTAAACAACAAATAATAAAATCCCAAAGACATCAAATAGAGAAAAGGACCCAATTTTTATAAAAAAAATTTACAGCAACTATTTTTATGGCAGCAAAAAACTGGAAGTTTATGATATGCCAATTGAAAAATGACTGAACAAGTTGTGTTATATGATTGTGATGGGATAATATTGTACTATAAAAATGATGAGCAGGATGATTTCAGAAAAACCTATGAAGACTTATGTACTCATGCCAAGCAGAGTGAGCAGAATGAAGAGAACATTGTACAAGTGTGAAAGACTCAACTGCTCTAATTAAGACAAAGATCCAAGATCATTCCAAAAGAACCATGATGAAAAATGCTCTCCACCTCTGAAGAGAGAACTGATGAACTTTGAAAACAGATTGAAGCATACTTTTAAAACTTTATTTTTTATCTTATTTTTTTTGTTTTCTTTTATGAAATGGCTAGTATGGAAATGTTTTATATGACTTCACATGTTTAATTGATATTAAAGTGATTGCCTTGTCAAGGATGGGGAGGGCTGGCAAACAGGAAATAATTTAGAACTCAAATTTTAAAATGATTGTTAATTTTTTACATGTAATTGGGAAATAGCTAAAAAAATAAAATGTGTTTTAAAAAGAAAGCTAGGCAAAAGCAGAAAAGTATCTGTTATATGAAATTTGTTACCCTCAGCTCTCTATTTCCAGGCACATTTAAAAATCTACCATGCATACTTTACATTTATAACAATTACTCTGAGATACTATGAGAACAGAGGCTTGTAAATCTTTATTTCATCAGTTGCCATGGACAAAGAATTCATAACCTAGCAGCCAACAAAATATTGATGAGTTTCTCTGTTGCTTAGCTAGGCTGGTTTTGGAGAGCAGATTCTATCTGTTGTCAGGACATTACTTGACGTGTTTCCAGCTTGGTAGAATATTCCAGAGCTTGGAGTGTTCTGGTATAACCTTTAAGAACCCAGGATCACCTTTGTGTCACAACTTAATATATTGTGAGAAAAATAGCTTTTGAGTCATTAAAGAAAAATGAACAATATTAGCTGCTGTGTAATGACCGAAAAATTAATCTCTCCAGATCTAAGTTGCCTGAGGATTAAAATGGGGATAACAATACTTTATCTGTTGATAGCAGGAGTAGGGTCAGATAACCTCTTGAAGTTTCTTCTAGTTTTAAGATCTATTCTTTTATTGTTAAGTATTGACAAAAAAATTTTATTGTTTTATAGGTAATGTTATTTATGTTTTGTAAGTGTTACATTGCTTAAGTATGATTTTTTTCTACTTCTCTAAAAAGTTATAGTATGTAACAATGATATAAAACTCCAACAGGAAGGAATGTCTGTGGGCCACTAAGAAACTACACATTATCATTACCTATGTTGTATTGTAGTTCATTTTATTTTCCCAATTACATTTAAGTCTGTTATGGGGGGCCTATACTGGGGTATAGAGTGTGAATATATCTGTATGTATATACACATTTATATTATCTATATTCATATAGATATACTTACTACATATATTTTCTGAATATTTCCCTTCTTTACACTATTTATATATGTAGAAAATCAAAATGTCTTATAGAGGCAATTGCATGAAACTTGTTTGACGTCAAAATGTCTTATAGAGGCAATTGCATGAAACTTGTTTGACGTTGCTATGGCTTGTTCCTGATGATCCTGTGAAACCTTTTGGAGGTTGGGAAACCTTAATTCTGATAATATTTGACTCAGAGCTAAAATGCCTTATACTTTGAGATAGTGCAAATTTGCCTTATTAGCTACAGAACCAGTGAACTGATGATTCAGAGGATGTTCAAGATGGAACAGCACACCCCCTCAGATTTTTCTTTCTTTCTAGCCACAAATCATGTCAAGACAACTTAAGATGCTTCTAAAGAAGAGGATTAGTTTGGGGCATATGGCTCTGTTTCCACCTTATAAGCAGGTGACTTCTAAAACCTATGTTCTGCTTTGGTAAACCTAAGCCTAGATTTGAGTTGTCTGTTTTTTTTGACTTGATTTGTTTATTTACATTTTTTTTTGGAGGAGAGAAGGCAACTTTAGGGTTAAGTGACTTGTCCAAGGTCACACAGATAGTTAAGTGTTAAATATCTGAGGCTGGATTTGAACTCATGGCCTTCTGACTCCTGGGCCTGTGCTCTATTCATTGTGCCACCTAGCTAACCCTGTTTATTTACTTTTGAGAAAGATGTAAACTGAGTTAGATGAAGCTATACCTGGAGATAACCTTGTGATTTTTGATGAGGTACAGACTCTGGGAGCCCTTTGGAACTCTCCTTGAATCTTCCCATCTGAAGAGGAATTTGCCTGAGGACATAAGCCTTTCATTATAGCTAGGTCCAAATCTCTTACTCCTACTGGCCAGTCTTCCACTGTCCAGCTAGTCCCCACCCCTGATCCTCCCAAAATATCTATGCCCAAATCTGTTACCCTTAAACTAGCCTAGCCCTCCTTTGTTGGTCATCTCCAGGAAGCCTCCAGCTACCTCCCACCTTTAATCTCTCATTACTGTAGTCTGACCTCATTTGACTTCTCCTGAAGACCCTCCTCAAGCTCCTCCTCTAGACCACCCCTAGATTCCTCCCACAACCTTTCTGAATATCAGACCCATCATGTCTCCATGAGGAGGCTGGAAAATTATCTAGTTCAGAGTCAGTCTGTGTCAGATGATTCCACCCTCCTTGTCCAGTACAAACATCATAGATACTGAGGCTCCTTAAGAGTCTACCCATTATGGCGAATCTTTAATAAACTTTGCTTTACTTTGGCTGAGAGAAGGCTGGAGTAGAATTCATTTGGCAGGACCTGGCATGTTGGTATTTTTGGGGTCTCACACACCCCTAACCCTAAGCCTCAATAATTTTGAGAGATCCAAGGGCCTTGGCTCCCAGGGAGTTGAAAGTGGTTGGAGGTAGAAAAAAATTTTGAGGTGGAGGTTTTGTCCTGAGATTGTCTGTTTTACCAGAAAACACTAAGCAGAATTTTTTTGGACAGTGGAAAGTTAGGTGAAATGCAAAATACTCAGTTAGCAGTTCTGTTAATTTATTTATACACTGGTGAAATTTAATTGTTATTCTCATTATAATATTTTAATAGAAATTCAAAGTTGTTATTGAATCTTGGGTTGAAGTCATTCTGTTAATGCGTACTATGAGTCTTTTATGTTTAGCATCTCATTTAAGTGTCAGAATAAATTACCAATTCCATCCCTGAATCATATTGCACACAAAATTCCTTTCTTATTTGCCCCTGAGGCTATTTGGTACAGCAGATAGAGCTCTGAACTTACAGTCAGGAAAAACTGAGTTCAAATCTCTTCTCAGGCACTTACTGTGTAACTCTGGGAAAGTGACACCCTCTGTCTTCCTCAGTTTACTGAACTGTAAAATGGTGATAATGATAACACCTGTCTTTGTCTTGCTGTTGTGAGGATCAAATGAGATAATATTTGTAAAGCTTTTAGTACAGTGCTCGACACATAGCAGGTATCTAATCAATTTTTCCTTCCTTCAGTATTGGGATGAGTATTTAATAAGCCAAGGAGTGTGAGAAGAGGAAACTTAATGTTTCTCATTGAAGAAATGCACCCCTATAAAAGGAAGAAAATCAAGAGGAGGAAAGAAAGAAAAAGAAAATTCCAGTTTTCCAGTCATAGCTCTTAAAACAACCCCAGAAGACCTAGATACTCAATGCAATTATTATAAGTAATCTCAAAATTAAAGCATACCTCTGTGGATACTGTCTTGCTCAAGGACAAAAGTACAAATTAATTTAAATAATTGTGTAAAATTAATTGCCATAAATGGTGTTGTGTTTACATGTTAATTATCTCCTTCAGCTGAATAATTTTTACATTCTTTGTTTTGCCTCAATAATTCTAGGAGGAAATGTCTTTTTACTCGTACCTTCATAGCTAAATCTTTGAGAATAGAATTAGCCTTGTAGTGGACATGTGGTCAGCAATGATATGTATTCCAGGATAGTTAAGAGGGATTATTAGCTATGGATCACTTGGAAATCTATACCATTTTAAATCATCCTATATCTACTCATTAAACTAACTTTGTCAGATTAATATAGGAACCCTCTGTCAAGGATGAGTGATTCTGTTTAAAAATTGCTATCAGTACAAAGGTTCAGTGAGTGGTTTTTAAAATTAGAATTCATTTAGTTAATATTGGTTTTTTAAAGTATGTAATCTTTTTCTGAAAATATGCATGGATTGTAAGACTAAGTCAAGTACTTGTGGGAAAATGGTGAGGACTGATGCATGAAGGTTTTCCTGGCCCAAGGAACTTTTTTTGTAGTCTACATTGTCTCATACTAAAATAAAACAATATGTGGCATTTAAAGTCTTAAATTACTATGTGTATATATGTATGCATATTGTGTGTCTATACACAAACATATATTATTTGCTAGTTTTTTCATTTCATCGAGGTACCTTCCTGCCACTCTGCCTTGGGTGCATTGACTGCATGCTTTTTAGCTTAGTCATGATACCTCTTTGATAGCTGTCATTTTTTTTTAAATACTTTATTAACTTCTGTTTTACATCATTCATTTCCACCAGATTTTGAGTTACAATCATTTTCCCCCCATTATTCCCCTACCCAACCTCCCTGAATAGCAGTCCCACAAGATATCGCTTCCTCCAATCTTCTCTCTCCCATACCTTCTCCCATACCCTCTTCGACTTTTCCATTAGAGGAAGATGAAACTTTGTGTCCCAATGCCTGCACATCTTATCTCCCAATTATAGGCAAAAGAGTATTAATAATAGTATTTATATATATATTTGAAACATTTAATGTTACGACCTTGAATTTCAGATCCATTTCCTTCCTCCCTTGTCACCCATTCCTTCTTGGGAGATAAGTAATTCAGTATATGTTGTGCATGTCTAGCTATGCAAAACATTATCATGGTAGATATGTTGTACAAGGCTGCTTATAATTCCCTCCCACTCATCCCACCCCCCACCTGGTCCATTCCCTACATGATCCTGTCCCTCTTCTATAGTGGGTACTTCCAACCTCCCCTCACCCCAAGGATGCCCTCCCTTCCATCATCCCTCCTCTCATCCCCCTTCCCCCTATCCTGCTGCAGGTTGAGATATCCCATTTAGTATGTATGTCATTTTCTCCCTGAACCAAATTCAATGTGAATGTGGTTTTGCCTTTTTAGCCTTCCTTATTCTCCCCCTCCTTTGCAACCACTTCCCCTACATGAGATAGTTTACCCTACCATGTCTCTCCCCATCTCCTCTTGCCACTTTCCTCTCTCACCTCATAATTTCATCCCTTGAGTATTCTCCCTTCCCAACAAATTCAACCTATGCCCTCTATCCATATACACACACATTCACATATGTATTCATATGACCACACACCCTTCTTCCATTATTTTCATAGTGAGAAAGATATCATCAGTCACAGTTATTGCTTTTCCATATAGGAATGTAAATAGTTCAACTTTGATAAGTTCCTTTTGATTTCTTTTCCCTGATTACCTTCTCAGGCATCTCTTACTTCTTGTGTCTGGATGTCAAATTTTCTATTCAACTCTGGTTTTTTCCTCAAGAATGCTTGAAAGTCCTCTATTCCACTGAATGACCATATTTTTCTCTGAAACAAAATACTCAGTTTTGCTGGGTAGGTGACCCTTGGGTTCATTCCCAGTTCTTTTGCCCTCTGGAATATCATATTCCATGCCCTTCGATCCCTCAGTGTAGAAGCTGCCAGGTCCTGGGCTATTCTGATTGTGTTTCCACAATATTGAAATTGTTTCTTCCTGGCTGCTTGTAGTATTTTCTCCTTGATCTGGGGATTCTGGAACCTGGATATAATATTTCTGGGAGTTTTCTTTGGGATCTTTTTCAGGAGGTGATTGGTGGATTCTTTCAACCTCTATTTTGCCCTCTGGATCTAAAACATCAGGGCAGTTTTCCTTGAGAATTTCTTGAAGGTGATTTCTAGGTTCTTTCTTTGATCATGGCTTTCAGGTAGTCCAATAATTTTTAAGTTGTCTCTCCTGGATCTATTTTCCAGGTCAGTGGTTTTTCCCATGAGATATTTCACATTGCCTTCTAATCTTTCATTTGTTTGGATCTGCTTAACAGCATCTTGATTTCTCATAAAGTCATTAGCTTCCATTTGCTCCAGTCTAACTCTGAAGGAATGAATCTCTCAGTGAACTTTTGAGATTCTTTTTC
>WOXC01004491.1:0-32365 GCA_011680675.1 Gymnobelideus leadbeateri
TGAAGTTTAAGAATCTAATGTGAATAGACACATAAATTCATTAAATAGAGGAATTGGAGGGAGGGAGAGGAGCATTGTTTGAAATTTACTCTCATTGGTTTGGAATCAAACGGGGAGTAATTTACTCTGATAAGTATAAAAATTTGTTGTGTCCTATAGATAGTGGGAGGGTAAGGGGGGGGGGTGAAAAGGAGACTAAAGGGAGGGATTATAAGGGAGGGAAATAGTAGTAAGGGGAGAGGGTAGGTTAAGAAGGGGGTCACTGGGTGGGAACACTGAGGGAGGGGTCGGTCAAAAGGGAAAACTTCAAGGAGGGGAAGGGAGAAGGAATAAACAAAAACATAAACAGGGGAGGGAATAGGATGGAAGGGAAGAGACAGATAGTCATCATTACTGTGAATGTGAATGGGATGAACTCTCCCATAAAACAGAGGCGGATAGCAGAATGGATTAAAACCATAATCCTACAATATGCTGTCTTCAAGAAACACATTTGAAACAAAGGGATACCCACAGGGTAAAGGTAAAAGGTTGGAGTAAAATTTATTATGCCTCAGCTAAAGTAAAAAAAGCAGGGGTAGCAATACTTATCTCAGATAAAGCAAAAGCAAAAACAGATCTAATTAAAAGAGATAAGGAAGGAAACTATATCCTACTAAAAGGCACCATTGAGAATGAAGCAATATCACTACTTAATATATATGCACCAAGTGGTATAGCATCCAAATTCCTAGAGGAGAAGTTAAAGGAATTAGAGGAAGAAATAGATAGCAAAACTATACTAGTGGGGGACCGTAATCTCCCCCTCTCTGAACTCGATAAATCTAACCTCAAAATAAACAAGAAAGAAGTTAAGGAGGTGAATAGAATCTTAGAGAGACTAGATATGATGGATCTCTGGAGAAAACTGAATGGGGATAAAAAGGAATTTACTTTCTCCTCAGCAGTGCATGGTACATACTCAAAAATAGACCATGTACTAGGGCATAAAAACCTCACAATCCAGTGCAGAAAGGCAGAAATAGTAAGCGCATCATTCTCAGATCATGATGCAATAAAAATTATATGCAATAAAGGGCCATGGAGAGATAGACTAAAAACTGGAAACTAAACAATTTAATCCTAAAAAATTGGTGGGTCAAAGAAGAAATTATAGAAACAATCAATAATTTCATTCAAGAGAATGATAATAATGAAACAAAATACCAAAATTTGTGGGATGCACTAAAGGCAGTTCTCAGGGTAAGTTTTATATCCCTGAGTGCATACTTAATTAAAGCAGAGAGAAGGGAGGTCAGTGAATTGGACATGCAATTGAAAAAGCTAGAAAAAGAACAAATTGAAAATCCCCAATTTAGTACTAAATTAGAAATACTGAAAACCAAAGGTGAGATTAATAAAATTGAAATTAAGAAAACCATTGAATTAATAAATAAAACCAAGAGCTGGTTTTATGAAAAAATCAACAAAATTGATAGACCCTTAGTCAATATGATAAAAAAAAAGAAGAAGGAAAACCAAATTATGAGTATCAAAAATAAAAAGGGTGAATCTACCTCCAATGAAGAGGAAATCAAAAAAATAATGAGGAATTATTTTTCCCAATTGTATGCACATAAATATGACAATCTTAGTGAAATGGATAAATATTTACAAAATCACAAATTGCCCAGATTAACTGAAGAGGAAGTGAATTACCTAAATAACCCCATCTCAGAAAAAGAAATCAAACAAGCCATCAATGAACTCCCTAGGAAAATCTCCAGGGCCAGATGGGTTCACTAGTGAATTCTATCAAACATTTAAAGAACAATTGATTCCAATACTCTCCAAACTATTTGGGAAAATTAGTGAAGAAGGAGTCCTACCAAACTCTTTCTATGACACAAATATGGTACTGATTCCTAAATCAGGAAGAGATAAAACAGAGAAAGAAAATTATAGACCAATCTCCCTCATGAATTTAGACGCAAAAATTCTAAATAAAATATTAGCCAAAAGACTCCAACAACTTATCACAAAAATAATACACCCTGATCAGGTAGGATTCATTCCAGGAATGCAAGGATGGTTTAATATTAGGAAAACCATCAATATAATTGAGCATATCAACAACAAAACTAGCAAAAACCACATGATCATCTCAATAGATGCAGAAAAGGCTTTTGACAAAGTACAACATCCATTCCTATTAAAAACACTAGAAAGTATAGGAATAAATGGAGCCTTCCTTAAAATAGTTGCTAGCATCTATCTAAAACCATCAGCAAGTATTATATGCAATGGGGATAAACTAGAAGCCTTTCCAATAAGATCAGGAGTGAAACAAGGGTGTCCACTATCACCCCTCTTATTCAATCTGGTACTTGAAACGTTAGCAGTAGCAATTAGAGAAGAAAAAGAAATCAAAGGAATCAAATTAGGCAAAGAAGTGACCAAGCTGTCACTCTTTGCAGATGATATGATGATATACTTAGAGAATCCTAGAGAATCAAGTAAAAAATTACTTGAGACAATAAATAAATTTGGCAAAGTTGCAGGATATAAAATAAACCCACATAAATCCTCAGCATTCTTGTACATCTCTAATAAAACTCAACAGCAAGAGATAGAAAGAGAAATCCCATTTAAAGTCACTGTAGACATTATAAAATATTTGGGAATCTACTTGCCAAAACAAACCCAGAATCTATATGATCAAAACTACAAAACACTTCTCACACAAATAAAAACAGATCTAAATAGTTGGAAAAATATCAATTGCTCGTGGCTGGGTCGAGCTAATATAATAAAAATGACAATTTTACCCAAACTAAATTATATATTTAGTGCCATTCCAATCAATTTACCAAAAAACTACTTTGTAGAGTTAGACAAAATAATAACAAAATTTATTTGGAAAAACAAAAGGTCTAGAATATCAAGGGAATTAATGAAAAGAAATGCTAGGGAAGGTGGACTAGCTATGCCAGATCTTCATCTGTATTATACAGCAGCAGTCATCAAAACTGCTTGGTACTGGCAGAGGTGTAGAGTAGTGGATCAATGGAATAGATTAGGTGCAGGAGACCCAGCAGTTAATGAATATAGCAATCTATTGTTCGATAAACCCAAAGACCCCAGTTTTTGGGACAAGAATGCACTATTTGACAAAAACTGCTGGGAAAACTGGAATACAGAATGGCAGAAACTGGGCATAGACCATTATCTAACACCATATACCAAAATCAAGTCTAAATGGGTGCATGATCTAGGTGTAAGGGATGATACTGTAAGCAATTTGGGAAAGCAAGGAATAGTTTACCTGACAGATTTGTGGAGAGGGGAAGACTTTAGGACCAAACAAGAATTAGAGAGCATTATAAAATGCAAAATGGATAATTTTGATTATATTAAATTGAAAAGCTTCTGTACAAACAAAGCCAACGTAACCTAGATCAAGAGGGAGGTGTGAAATTGGGAAAGAATTTTTACAACTTATGTCTCTGATAAAGGACTCATTTCTAAAATTTATAGAGAATTGAGCCAAATCTATATGAATACAAGTCATTCCCCAATTGAGAAATGGTCAAAGGATATGAACAGGAAGTTTTCAGAGAAAGAAATTAAAGATATCTATAAGCATATGAAGAAATGCTCTAAATCACTATTAATTAGAGAAATGCAAATCAAAACAACTCTGAGATACCACATCTCTCCAGTCAGATTGGCTAAGATGACAAAACAAGAAAGTGACAAATGCTGGAGAGGATGTGGGCAAATTGGAACGCTAATACATTGCTGGTGGAGTTGTGAACTTATCCAACCATTCTGGAGAGCAATCTGGAATTATGCCCAAAGGATTATAAATAATTTCATACCCTTTGACCCAGCCATACCACTCCTAGGGTTATATCCCAAAGAGATCATAGTAGTGGGAGGAAGAACCATATGTACAAAAATATTTTTAGCAGCCCTTTTTGTGGTTGCAAAGAATTGGAAACTAAAGGGGTGCCCATCAATTGGGGAATGGCTAAACAAGTTGTGGTATATGAATGTAATGGAATTTTATTGTGCTATAAGAAACGAGGAGGTGACGGATTTCATAATTACCTGGAGAGACTTATACAAACTGATGCTGAGCGAGAAGAGTAGAATCAGAAGAAATTTGTATACAATCACAGACATACCGTATCTGTGACGACCAACTATGACAGACTGGACTCTTTTCAGCAATGCAGTGATATAAGTTAATCCCGAATGACTCAAGAAAGTGAGAAATGCGCCATCCAGAGATATAACTAGAAAGAACTGAGCCTGAATCCTGATGGAAGCAAACTAAATGATCTTGTTCTTCTCATTGTTTGGTTTTACTTCTTCCTTACCATCTTTCATCCCACCTAGTACAATATGCCTTTGTAATTGGAATAATGTTTAATATGAATGCATTTAAACTAAATGATCTTGTTCTTCTCATTGTTTGGTTTTACTTCTTCCTTACCATCTTTCATCCCACCTAGTACAATATGCCTTTGTAATTGGAATAATGTTTAATATGAATGCATTTGCAGGCCCTATACTGTAATATATGACGTCATGAGGGGAGGGGGGAGGGAAGTAAAGGAAATTTGAAAATTAAGGAACTATGGAATTGAATCTTGTTAACTGAAACTAAACTAATAAATTAATTAAAAAAAAAAAAGACTAACTCAAGTGGCAAAAGAGGCTGAAAAAGGCAATGAGGAAAAGAATGCCTTAAAAAGCCAAATTTGCCAGATGGAAAAAGAATCTCAAAAGCTCACTGAGCTAATTCCTTCAGAATTAGACTGGAGCAAATGGAAGCTAGTGACTTTATGAGAAATCAAGATGCAGTTAAACAGATCGAAGTAACTGAAAGAATAAAAGGCAATGTGAAATATCTCATGAGAAATACCACTGGCCTGGAAAATAGATCCAGGAGAGATAATTTAAAAATTATTGGATTACCTGAAAGCCATGATCAAAGAAAGAATCTAGAAATCATCCTTCAAGAAGTTCTCAAGGAAAATTACCCTGATGTTTTAGACCCAGAGGGGGGAATAGAGGTTGAAAGAATCCACAGATCAACTCCTGAAAAAGATCCCCAAAAGAAAGCTCTTAGGAATATTATAGCCATGTTCCAGAATTCCCAGATCAAGGAGAAAATATTACAGGCAAGCAGGAAGAAACAATTTCAATATTGTGGAAACACAATCAGAATAGTGCAGGACCAGGCATCTCCTATACTGAGGGACAGAAGGGCATGGAATATAATATTCCAGAGGACAAAGGACCTGGGATAAAAACCAAGAATCACCTACCCAGCAAAACTGAGTATCTTGTTTCAGGGGAAAATGTGGTCATTCAGTGGAATAGAAAACTTTCAAGCATCCTTTTTTTTTTTTAAACACATGTTTTATTGACTCCTGTTTTACATCATCCATTTCCACCAGATTTTGAGTTACAATTTTTTTCCCCGTTTTGCCCTTACCCACCCTCCCAGAATAGCAGTCCCACAAGATATCACTTCCTCCATCCTGCTCTCTCCCATATCTTCTCCCTTACCCCCTTTGATTTTTCCATTAGAGCAAGGTGAATCTCTGTGCCCAGATGCCTGTACATGTTATCTCCCAATTACATGCAAAAGAGTATTGATGATAATGTTTATATATATTTGAAACATTTAATTTTAAGTCCTCGAATTTTAGCTCCATTCCCTTCCTTCCTTGTCACCCATTCCCTCTGGGAAGATAAGTAATTCAGTATGTGTTGTACATGTGTAACTATGCAAAATATTACCATAGTAGATATATTGTACAAGGCTGTTTATAATTCCCTCCCACCCATCCCACACCCCACCTGGTCCATTCCCTACTTGATCCTATCCCTCTTCTATAGTGGGTACTTCCAACCTCCCCTCCCCCCAAGAATGCCTCCCCATCCATCATACCTCCTCTCAACCCCCTTCCCCCTATTCTGCTGCAGGTGGAGATATCCCATTTAGTATGTATGTCATTCTCTCCCTGAACCAAATTCAGTGAGAATGTGGTTTTGCTTTTTTGCCTTCCTATTCTTCCCCTCCTCTGCAGCCACTTCCCCTTGCTTCTTCTACATGAGATAGTTTACCCTACCCTGTCTCTCTCCTTCTTCTCTTGCCACTTTCCTCTCTCACCTCATGATTACACCAATTAGGTATCATCCCTTCCCAACAAATTCAACCTGTGCCCTCTATCCATGTATACCTGTAAACATATATACACACATTCACATATGTATTCATGTGACCATATACCCTTCTTCCATCATTTTCATACTGAGAAAAGTTTCATCATTCACAGTTAATGTTTTCCATGCAGGAATGTAAATAGGTTAACTTTGATAAGTTCCTTTTGGTTTCTTTTCCCTGATTTCCTTCTCAGGCATCTCTTGCTTCTTGCATCTGGATGTCAAATTTTCTATTCAACTCTGTTTTTTTCCTCAAGAATGCTTGAAAGTCCTCTATTCCACTGAATGACCAGCACTGCACTGCCAGCTCCCAGAGTGCTGTGCTGGTCCTTCCTGCAGGGCTGCTGGCCTGTCCTCAGCGGGAGGTTAGCTTCTCTGTGTCAGTCTTTGTGTGCTGGGGCTCCAGAAGTTGTTCAGAGAACCCTTTTACATAGTTTGGAGGTAATCTGGGGGAAGAGAGCCTTAGAGGTGCAGTTTTTACTCTGCCATCTTGGCTCTGCTGTCAAATCACTTTCAAGCATTCTTGAGGAAAAAACCAGAGTTGAATTGAAAATTTGACATTCAGACATAAGAAGCAAGAGATGCTTGAGAAGGTAAACAGGGAAAAGAAATCAAAAGTAACTTATTAAAGTTGAACTATTTACATCCCTACATGGAAAAACAATAACTGTAACTGATGAAACCTTTCTCAGTATGAAAATAGTTGAAGAAGGGTATATGGGCACATGAATACATATGTGAATGTGTGTATATATGTTTACAGGTATACATGGATAGATGGCACAGGTTCAATTTGGTGGGAAGGGATGATACTTAAGGGGTGAAGTTAAGAGGTGAGAAACGAATGTGGCAAGAGGAGTTGGGGACAGACGGGAGGGGTAAACAAACTTCTGTAGACGAGGCAAAGGGAAGTGGTTACAGGGGAGGGGAAGAACAGGAAGGCAAAAACACAAAACCATATTCTCATTGAATCTGGCTCAGGGAGAGAATGACATGCATACTAAATGGGATATCTCACCCTGCAGGATAGTAAGGGGGTGGGGGATGAGAGGGGAGATGATGGAGGGGAGGTTATGCTGGGGAGGGGGGAGGTTTGGAGGCACCCACTTTTGAAGAGGGACAGGATCAAAGTAGGGAATGGACCAGGTGGGGCTGGGATGTTTGGGAGTGAAATATAGCCATCCTTTTACAATATATCTACTATGGTAATGTTTTGAATAGATATACATGTACAACATATAGTGAACTGCTTATCATCCCAGCGGGAGTGGGTGAAAAGGGAGGGAGAGAATGGATCTGGAATTCGAAGTTATAAAATTAAATGTTTCAAATATATATATACTATTATTAATACTATTTTGGATGTAATTGGGAGATAAGATGTGCAGGCATTGGGGCACAGAGATTCACCTTGCCCCCAATGGAAAAGTCAAAGGGAATATGGGAGAAGGTATGGGAGAGAGCAGATTGGATGAGGGATTATCCTGTGGGACTGCTATTCTGGGATAGTGGGTAAGGGAAAAATGGGGAAAAATTGTAACTCAAAATCTGGCTGAAATGATTGATGTAAACCAGAAGTAAATAAAGCATTTGGAAAACAACAACAAACAAAAGATCCCCAAAAGAGAAATCCTAGTAATATTGTTAGTCAAATTCCAGAATTCCCAGGTCAAGGAGTATATAATACAAGCAGTCAGGAAAGAACAATTTGAGTATTATGGAAACAATCAGGATAACACAAGATCTAGTAGTTTCTACATTAAGCACCCAGAGGGCTTGGAATAGGATATTCCAGAGGTCAAATGAGTTAGGATTAAAAGCAAGAATGACCTACACAGCAAAACTGAGTATAATAGTTCTGGGGAAAATATAGATATTCAATGAAATAGAGAATTTTAAAGTATTCTTGATGAAAAGACAGAGCTTAACAGAAAATTTGACTTTCAAATACAAGAATCAAGAAAAGCACAAAAAGGTAAACAGGAAAGAGAAATCATAAGGAACTTATTAAAGTTGAACTGTTTACATTTCTACATAGAAAGAAAATATTTCCAACTCAGATTTCTCAGTATTAGGATGGTAGGATGGTTGAAGTGAAAATATACATTTATATATATATATGTGTGTGTGTGTGTGTGTGTGTGTGTGTGTGTGTGTATGTATGTATGTATGTATTCATATATGTATGTGAGTATATGTGTGTATATGTATGTATAGACAAGGGCACTGATTTGAATATGAAAGGATGATACCTAAAAATAAAATTTAGAGCTGAGAGATGAAGATATTAGGAGAAGGAGAAGGAGAGAGACCGAATAGGGTAAATTATCTCACATAAAAGAGGCAAGAGAAAGATGTCACAATGGAGGGGAAAAGCAGCAACATGAAAGGGAACCTTACTTTCATTAAATTTTGCTTAAGGAAGGCATAATATTTTCACTTAATTGAGTATCTTACCCTACAGGAAAGTAGGGGGAAAGGGGATAAGATGGGGGGATGATAGAAGGGAAGAGAGATTGGGGGAGGGGATAGTCAGAAACAAAATTTTTTTAAAAGGGACAGGGTCAAAGGAGAAAATAGAATAAATGGGGAATGGGATAGGATGAATGAAAATATTGTTACTCTTTAACGATATGACTACTGTGGAAATGTTTTGCATAACTACACATGTATAACCTATATTGAATTTCTTGTCTTCTCAATGTGGGTGTGTGTGTGTAATGGGAATGGGGATTTGAAGATCTTCCCTGCCCCTAAATAGACCTAGGGGGTAGTTTGAAGACCTCCCCTGACTTGAAAGTGAACTCTGCCCCCTAATAGGCTGAATGTATTCACATGGAGCCTGTGTTGCAGGGAATTTGCTGAAGGGTGCAGCAGAGCCCAGAGGAAGGTTCCATGCTGTAAAGATAAACCCTGATAGGATAAATGTAGTCACATGGAACCTGTGGTGGGAGGAGTTTTGCTGAAGGGAAGCAGAGCCCACAAGAAGCTGGTTCAGAGATAGCCAGATATTGGGGGAAAGAGAGGGTGCTCATTAAGGACATAGGGAGGTTTGTGAGTCAATATTGATCTCAGATTGATTTGTGGGAAGGCTGAAGGATCCTATGGCTCTCAGCATTACTATGGCTTCTGAATACCTTTGGTGCTATGATGGAATCAGCTTACTGGATTTGGTTTCCTGGTGTCTAAATAAATCCTTCAGTTCTATCCTCTATCTGGAGTATTTGTTATATTTTATGATTGAATGTCATGCAATATTTATAGTCACAATCTTTATTGTGATCATGGGTGCTGTAAATATTGCATTGGTGTTACAGTGAGGAGGAAAGGGAGAGAATCTGGAACTCAAAGCTTTAAAAACAAAGTTTAAAAATGTTTTTGCATGCAACCTGGAAATAAGCTATATAGGCAATAGAATATAGAAATCCATCCTGCTCTACAAGAAAGTAAGGGGTAAGGGGTAAAGGGAGTGAATGGGGGAATATAAGAGAAGGCAGAATGGGGAAAGAGTAATCAGTATGTTTGCCGTCTTTGGGTGGGGGGGGTAAGGAAGAGATGGGGAGAAACTTTGCAACTCAAAATCTTGTGGAAATTAATGTTGAAAACTAAAAGAAAAAACCCTAAGTAAATTAATACAGAAAAAAATAAAAAATTAATAAAAACCTAAAATGTATCTCTTTTCTTTCTAAAACCTAACCCACTGTTCTTTTCCTCACTCTTGCTCCCACCCTAACTAAAAGAAAAACAATTGAAGATGCACATATCAAAGTTCATACAAGAAAAGTGACTTCCCCAAAATAACTGAAATTATAGCATAACTGAAATTGTTCCCCAAAAGTGAGGTACTTTATGCAGGAATCTCCTCCTCCATTCTTGGATATATATTGATTGTTTCAATCTGTGGAACAGTTTTAAAACTTGCTAATCCCCCCTCCCCATTCCCCCATTTCTTTAACATGAAATACTGCCTGCTGTATAGTAAAAATATTTTGGCTATCTCCCTTTTAAAACTTCCTAAAAATATACAGCGTCATCTCACATGAGCATATGGCAGAGTTGGATGATTACCCTACAGGTGATGATAACAAAAATCCAGGAAGGGTTCATCCCCCTCCCTCATTCCCCCTCCAGACCTGCATCTGTACCCTCCCCAACCAGCTCAACAGACCAGAGGCTAGGGAAGTGTGAGTGGCATCTGTCAGCCCATTAGAAGTTTACGTGTTAAAATTGCCATCCTCTTTGTCATTGCAAGCTTTGCAACACCCCCTTTCTTTAATTAATGTCTAGAAACTGGAGAAGGGAGGTGACTGAGCCTCCTGGACAAGCTGATTTACTAAGATGTCAGGAGCTTAATGTTCAATTAAAGGAAGGGAAGTTAGGAAATTTGAGATTTCTGAGCCTTTTGTTTAACTACTGGAATGAAAACACTTTTCTGGTTTTAAAAGATTTTTCAGTTGTAGAAGCAGCAGCAAATTCTTAGTCTTATATTAATAGTATTACCAGTAGTAGGAGCAGTAGTAACAGGAGGAAGAGGAGGAGAAAAGGGAGGAGGAAAAGCAAAAAGAGGAGGAAGAAGAGAAATACTAATAGTACTAGTAACAGTAGCAAGAATGAGAAATCTTATTAGTTATATATATATATATAATACAAATATAACCCATGACTCAGTATATTGAAGTCTTGTTGGTAGGTACAGTCTAGGTACACATACCCTTTTGCTGCCAAATGTCAGCCTATTTTTTTGTTGTTATGGGTTCACTAACCTTGAATAAACACACACACACACACACACACACACACACACATATATGTATATATATATATATATATATATATAAATCATTCAATCAATAATCTCTTGCAATATCTCTCTGATATGTATACATACATACACATACATATATGTATGTGTATATATGTATATATACATATATACATTTTACATACATATATATGTGTGTATGTATATATACATATACATATATTATATATATATATATATATATATATATATATATATATATATATATATATATATATATATACTTATATATTTCCACTGAGAACTTCCAAGAACCAGGCTGATGAACTATCGTGAGTGAGAGAAGAAGATCCCTGCTTGAGGGAGCCTGTTCTGTTGTGAAGGCTTGGGAATGTGGGTGTTAAGTACATTAAACATGTGTGCCAGCTTCATGGCCACTATAATGACTTTGGTTTTCTGGTTCTAGGACTCAGCTTTCTGGTTCTAGGAGTCAGTTTTCTGATATTTGAATAAATGTTTTAGTTCCAACCTCTATGTGGAGAGTCTGCTACATTCTGTGATTCACAACTATACCAGCATATTCATAACCACTGAAAATCATGAAATGCTAGTCAACAACATGACTGAAGAAAATAACAACTTAAAAAATAGAGTAACTCAAATGGCAAAAGAGGTCCAAAAAGCCAATAAGGAGAAGAATGCCTTAAAAAGCTGAGTTTACCAGATAGAAAAGGAAATTCAAAAGTACACGAATAGAATAATTCCTTCAGAATTAGATTGGACCAAATAGAAACTAATGACTTTGTGAGAAATCAAAATACTATTAAACATAGCCAAACCAATCAAAAAATAGAAGGCAGGGGAAGCTAGGTGGCACAGTGAGTAGGGTGCCGGCCCTGGAGTCAGAAGGACCTGAATTCGGATCCGGCCTCAGACACTTAACCCACAGAAACAAAAACCTAGCCGTGTGACCTTGGGCAAGTTACTTAACCCCAATTGCCCTAAAAGGGGCGGCTAGGTGGTGCAGTGAGTAAGAGCGCCAGCCTCGGAGTTGGGAGGACCCGAGATCAAATCCGGCTTCAGAAAATGAGCACCCACACATAAATAATGACTAGCTGTGTAACCTTGAGCAAGTTACTTAACCCCAATTGCTTAAAAAAAATAAAAATAAAAAAAAATAAATTTATAAAAAAAATAGAAGGCAATGTGAAATATCTCATTGGAAAAACCATTGAACAGGAAAATAGATCTAGGAAAGATAATTTAAAAATTATTGGACTACCTGAATGCCATGACCAATAAAAGAACCTAAAAATCACCCTTCTCAAGGAAAATTGCCCTGATATTTTAGAACCAGGGGGAAAAATAGAAATTGAAAGAATTCACCAATCACCTCTTGAAAAAGATCCCAAAAGGAAACCTCCTAGGAATCTTGTAGCCCCATTCTGGAGTTTCCAGGTAAAGGAGAAACTATTACAAGGAGCCAAGAAGAAACAATTTGAATATTGTGGAAACACAATCAAGATAACACTACATCTAGCAGCTTCTTTATTAAGGGTTCAAAGGCCTTGGAATATGATATTCTGGAGGTCAAAGGAGCTAGGATTAAAACCAAGAATCAATTACCTTGCAAAACTGAGCATTATGTTTCAAGGAAAAATATGGTCATTCAATGAAATAGAGGACTTTCAAGCATTCTTGATGAAAAAACCAGAGTTGAATAGAAAATTTAGATAGTAATAGAAAAAAATAGAAAATAGGAATATACATGTTTATATACACACACACACACACACATATACACACATATGTAGATACACACACACACATATACACACATATATGTGTGTCTGTGTGTCTGTGTGTATACATGCATATATATGTCTATACAGGAGGTTATATGTGGGTATATGTTCATATGTATACATATGTGAGTGTGTGTATATGTGAACATGTATACATAGACAGAGGATACAGCATTAATTGAATAGTAAGGAATGATGTCTAAAAAAATAAAATTAAGAGGTAGGAGAGTGATATTATGAAAGGATATAGGGAGAGACAGAATAGGCTAAATTATCTCATATAAAACAGGCAAGGGGAAAATTGGAGGGGAAGAACAGGAAGACAAAAGGGAATGGGTCAACCTTACTCTCATTGAATTTGGCTTAACTGGGGAATAACATACACAATAAATAGTGTAAATTACCCTACAGCAATGTAGGGGGGAAGGGTATAACTGGGGGTAATAGATGGGAGGGCAGATTGGGGGTGGGAAGTTAGTTAGAAGCATATACTTTTGAAAAGGGCAGGCTCAAAGTAGAAAATAGAACAAGAGGGGTGGGGATAGATAGGATGGAGGGTAGTATAGTCAGTTTTTTACAGTATATCCACCATGAAAATGTCTTGCATAACTACACATGTACAACCTATATTGAATTGCTTATTTTCTCAGTAAGGTGAAGAAGGGAAATAATGTGGAATTCAAAGTTTTAAAATCAAATGTTTAAAAAATCATCATCATTATTATTTTTTACATGCAACTGTGAAATAAGATATACAGGCACTGGGGTATGGGGATACATCTTGCCCTACTGGAAAGTTGGAGGCTGAATGGGGACAGATATATTTGAGAGCAGATTGGAGGAGGAGGTATTAAGTGGGATTGATGTTTTGGGGTGGTGGGTAGGGGAAAGACAGGGAGAAAATTTGTAACTCAAAATCCTGTGGAAATGAATGTTGTACATGAAAAATAAACAAAAGAGTGAAATTTATGAATTGGGATGGGAAGTTCAAAATCTAACTGGAGTAAATACCTCCCCAAAAAGGAGCTTCAAAAACTAACAAAGGAAAATAATTCACTAAAAATTAGAATCAGTCAAATTGAAGCTAAGACCTCTATGAGGTAGGGGTGGCTAGGTGGTGCAGTGAGTAGAGCATCAGCGCTGGAGTCAGAAGGACCTGAGTTCGGGTCTGGCCTCAAACACTTAACATACACACAAACAAAAACCTAGCCATGTGACCTTGGGCAAGTTGCTTTACCCCAATTTCCCTCCAAAAAAAAACAAAAAACAAAAAAACAAATACAACAATAAAAAAAGAACTCTATGATGCATCAAGAGTCTGTCAACCCAAAAATAAGGAATGAAAAATTAGAAGAAAGTGTAAAATATGTCACTTGAAAAACAATTAACCTGGAGACAGATCCAGGAGAGATAACCTAAGAATTATTGGTCTACCAGAAAGCCACGATAAAAAAAAAAAAAACAACAACAAAAAAACAAAACAAAACAAACAAACAAAAAAACTCCCTGGACAAGATAATCCAAGAGTTTGTCAAAGAAAACTGTCCTGAGGCCTTAGAATTATAGGGTAAAATGGTTATTGAAAGAATTCACTGAACTCCTCCTGAAAGCAATCCCACATTGAAAACTCCAAGAAATATAGTAGCCAAATTCCAGAATCACAAGGTAAAGGAGAGAATACTCTAAGCAGCAAGAAAGAAACAATTCAAATATATGGAACTACAGTCAGAATTACACAGGACCTAGCAGCTTCTACATTAAAAGATCAGGAGGAAGAAACGGGGCGGAGCCAAGATGGCGGAGTAGAAACAGCTCATCCAAGCCACTCTGCCCCCAGATTTCCCCTAAACAATGTAAAAGGGGACTCTGAACAACTTCTGGAGCCCCAGCCCCCACAGAATGACACAGAGAAGCTAAACTCCTGCTGAGGACAGCCCAGCAGCCCTGCAGGAAGGACCAGCACAGTGGTCTGGGACCTGGCAGCGTGCAGCACGCAGAGAGCAGGAGAAGAGCCGAGCCCAGGTCCGCATGCGCCGAGGTTTTAGCCCCAGGGCGACAGGGCCAGCAGCCAGCTGGAGGAACCCCAGAACACCAGGAGCTGTGGCAACTCCAGAATTATCAACATAGACTTGCCTAGGACAAAGTAAGAGGTTAGTGTCCTATGGACTTTGGGACTGGTATTAGGGAAACACGTTCACTTCTTCCCCTGGGGGCAAAAAGCAGCTGAGGAGACACAGCACAGCCACCATTTTGCAGCTTCAGTTGCAGCTTCAGCTCCTGGTCTGCGAACTGTAGGGAGATCCAATGAGGAGATATTGCAATAGTCTATGCTACAGAAGATGAGGATCTAAAGTAGGACCATGACTATGTGAATAAGAAGGGGTTTGATAAATGGGGTGCTATGGAGGTAGAAATGACAAGATTTGACCACTGATTGGAGATGTGAAATGAGGAGAAGGTAAGAGTTAAAAATGACAGCATGGTGTATAAAGAAGAGGATTAATGATTTCTTGTTTGTCAGAAAATGAGATCTATTTTAAATGAAAGAAAAATAAAACAATTACATTTAACTACTCAAGGGATTTAAGAATTTCCTCATTGTATGCTTCCTCTCCACCAATGTGGCTCATGACTGCTTCTAAAACTTATCAAAAAATTTCACAAATTGCTATGAAAGAAATAAATTAATTACTTTTGGTGATGAGTTTCTCCATATTTAACTACTCTGGACCTCAAGTGATAGATGCATAGTTCTTTACTTCAAAACTTTTCCATAATGGTAAAATTGTTTGTTTTGGGGGAGTCCAGAATCACAGTAAGCCCATAATGAGGAAGGACTTGTTTGAAGGTACAGAAAATCACTCTCTCTAAAGCGCGAGCACACACACACACACACACAAACACACACTCACACATGTATACACATCAATATAGTCAGTATTTTTTATAGCTCTTTCAATACAAATAAGGGTTTTTATTCATTATTATTATTGCTATTTCTTTTTTCCTTATCCCCCTCTTTGTCATTCTCTTACTGGGAGTGTTCATATCAAGTCAGATTTGGGGAAAAGTGTAGTTTATATCCAGACCAAGAATATTTTGAATATCATTTTTGCTTTTTATTAATAAAGAAGCAAATAATCTGCCAATTTACACTCCAAAGGGATCAAATGTTTTTTAATGTTAGAATTGTGGAATGAATTATATGACATAAATATACTATATTTAATTAGATTCACAGTAGAAAGAATAATGCTAAATAAATATATTATTGCCTTAGTAAGCCAATTAGCTATTGTCTATTTATCCAGCAAGAATTATTGTCTAGCATAGCCACCAAAAAAATTACTTGTCTTAATTAAGAATGGTCCATATAGGTCTTGGGTAGTAACCTTTTTGCTTCCTGTTTTCTCACTCTCCATGTCCCTTTCTTACTGGGTTCAAAATAAAATTCTCTCTGTCTTCTGGATTGTCATTTTAAGTTCAAGAAAACATCTTTGATAATTTGATGGCAAAGGGTCATTATTCCTTGGGTCGCACCAGTGGTAAAAACAAAGTCCATTTCTAACTGAGCAAAATGACAAAGAAACCAAAGTAAAAGGACGAAATCAGAGATGGCTTGCCTTTCCAGGGGATTACTTAAGTTAGAAGGAACACAGAACTTGGAGCAAGGGAATGAAAGGTAGAGTTCTGTACCTACCGCTAAAACTTTATTTACCTTGGACATGGTCATTAAAATGATAGAGGTTCAATCAATCAGTTAATTATTTAGTGCCTGCTATGTGCCATCATTGTGCTATATGCTTTAGATACAACTACAATAAATGAAAAAAATCTTTGTTTGGCAAGTTAATATTTTAATAAAAGACAACAAGTCTATATACAAATAGAAAATCCTGTGCCTTTCACATGTTAACTGTTTAGTTGTGAAAAGTGGAAGAAATAAACTTTTGTATTTGAAAACAAGACTGATTAATTTTTATGTGAAGAAACATAGTTTTCCTAAAAAATGTGAGGGCAGAAACATATTCTCTACCTCTCAAACTCGAAACCCCCCAAAACAATTGTATGAAGATAAACTGAGAGACCACAACACCTTGTAATGTTAGTCATTTTTCTTCTCTTAAATAGGTCTTTATCAGTCCACTCATCTAAAGGTAAGTCTCATAAACTGGTAAGTCAAATATCTTTGGAGACTATGAGGAGATTTTATATACGTGTGTGTGTGTCTGTGTGTCTGTGTGTTTGGGGGTGTATGTGTGTGTGGAGAGAGAGAGAGAGAGAGAGAGAGAGAGAGAGAGAGAGAGAGAGAGAGACAGAGAGAGACAGAGAGAGACAGAGAGAGACAGAGAGAGAGAGAGAGAGAGTTGGTCTTATATCTGACCTAAATTTGGATTTAGTGAGCTTTCTGTGTTGTGTGTTATTTGCCCTTCACTCTCCAAGAGCACCATGATATTATGGTGATGACAACATGACTTGCAATTGACTTTGATTTGAGTGAGGATGGGCTATGGAAAAGATGTTCATCATGACAACTGGAGATGGCTCAGGATGCAGTGAGAGACATTGGCCCTTTTAGGTTAAGGTCTTTTCAGGTTCTCAGTTTGAGTGAGGCAATGCCCGTTAAGTGAATAGGCCTCTTTAAGAAGTGAGTCAAGGGTGTCAGCTAGGTGGCACAGTGAATAGAGCACCAGCCCTGGAGTCAGGAGGACCTGAGTTCAAATTCAACCTCGGACACTTGGCACTTACTAGCGCTGTCACCTTGGGCAAGTGACTTAACACCAATTGCTCTACTTTCCCCCTACAAAAAGACAAAAAAAGAAGTGAGTCAAGGGATGACCCCTTTAATGAAAAAAATCAAATTGGGAGGGAAAGATCCTCAAGGTTGCTGGTCAAGAGAGAAACAGTTAATATTTATATTCACCCTAAGTGGTTCCTTCACTAGAAAAAGAGGAGTTAAGGAGAGGGAAAGGTTTATGGGAAATGTAAATTCTTGAACATGCTGAATTTTAAATGTCTTCAAGACATTAAATTTAAAATATCCAATTGACAGGTAGTATTGCAGGATTGTAGGTTGGGGAGAGAATGCAACTGAATATAGTGAGTCATATACAAAAAGAAAGCCCCCTTTAAGGTGATTCTTGAAGGAAGAAGGGAATTCTGTAAGTTCGTGATGAGAAGGGAATTTTTTCAGGCATGAAGGAGGGTCAGTTTGCCAGTCAATAAGCATTTATTAAGTGCCTTCTGTGTACCAGGCCCTCTTCTAAGTGCTGGGAATCCAAAAATAGTCAAAAGACTGTCCTAGCTCTCAAGGAGGTCATGAGTCTAAGAGTGGATATAATATAAAAAGAACAACGTTCAAGCAAGATACGTACATGATAAATTGGAGATAATCAGGACAAGGCAGATACTAGCATTAAGGGAGAATAAAAAGGAGGAAGAGGTGGAGTTGAGATGGCAGGGAAAAACTAGGGAGTTGAGTTTTCCCTAGTTTTCCTCAGAAACAACATTAAATCAAGTCTCTAAATGGATTCTGGAGAAACAACCTAAGAAAAGACACAGTGAAACAATCTCCCAGCTTAAGATAACTTGTAACGATTTCTAAAAAAGTCTGTTTCACATGGGTAAAAGCAGAGCACAGCTCTGATGGTGTCTGGGAAAACCAGTGGGAAGCTTTTAGTGACAGCACAGATCAGCAGCAGAGGCCAGTTGGTCCTGGCTTATCAGGCCAGTGACACAACAGGTCATCTGTTAGGCTTCCAGCCCCAGAGAAAAAGGCAAACAGCCTTTTGAACCCCTGGCAAAAGAGGTGCCACTAAGCTTGGCCACCCCAACCCAGTGGGCAAGCCGCCAATTTCTAAGGCCCAGAGCAAATGGTCAGTGATCAGGCCCATGGCACCCAGAACAGGAAGCTTGCAACAACATTCACTGTGCCCCAGGAGTAGAGCTCAACTTTAAAAGACATGAAATAGGCTAAAAATAAGAAAAAAAAAAAAAAACAGAAAAGAGTCCTAACTACAAGACAGCTATTTCAGTGACAGGGAAGATCAAAACACAAACTCAAAAGAGAACAATATCAAAATACCTACATGCAAAACCTCAAAGGTTAATGTGAATTGGTCTCAAATAAAAAAAAAAAAACCTTCTTGGAGGAGCTCAAAAAGGTTTTTAAAATCATATAAGAGAGACAGAAGAAAAATTGGAAAAATAAATAAGAGTTATGTAAAGAGTGTCAATAGCTTGGCAAAATTGCCTGAAGAAAAAAAAAATCCTGAAAAAAAGTAATTAACCAAATGAAAAAATAAAGCCACTGAATGAAACAACTCCTTAAAAAGTAGAATTGGCTAAATGGAAAAGGAGATACAAAGGCAAACTGAAGAAAATAATTACTTAAAATTATAATTGGGCACAGGTAAGGTAATGATTCTATGAGACATCAAGAATCCATCAAAAAAATCAAAAGAATAAAAAAAATAATAGAAGAAAATGTAAAATACCTCACTAGAAAAACAACTGACCTAGAAAACAGATCCAGGAGAGATAATTTAAGAATTATTGGACTACCTGAGAACCATGATAAAAGAAGAGTCTGGACAGCATCTTTCAAGAAATTATCAAGAAAACCTTCCCTGATATCCTAGAATGGGAGGGTAAGATAATAACTGAAAGAACCCACCGATCATCTCCTCAAAGAGGTTCCAAAATGAAAACTCCAAAAATATTGTTTCCAAAACCAAATCAACAGGTCAAGGAGAAAATACTGCAAGCAACCTGAAAGAAACCCTTCAAATATTAAAGAGTAACAGTCAGTATTACACAGGATTTAGCAGCCTCTATGTTAAAGGATGGAGGGCTTGGAATATGATATCCTGGATGGCAAAGGAGCTTGAATTACAACCAAGAATCAACTACCCAGAAAAAATGAGCATATTCTTTTAGTGGAAAAGACAGACATGCAATGAAATAGGGTACTTTCAAATTTTTTCTGATGAAAAGAATGGAACAGATAATTCAATCTTCAAATACAGGACCCAAGAAAAGCTTAAAAAAGTAAACAGAAAAAAAAGTGATGTTCAGTAAGTATAAAGCCAAGCATGAGCAGCTATCCAGAGTACTACTTCTATGAATAGCTCTAAGGTTCTGATCACATAGTACAGTGAATTTTATTTATTTAGCAGTAAATCAAAGCAACACATTCACAGAAACCAAAGTACAACATTAACAATGAAATAACATAGCAACTTATCACTACAGTGGCCACATAGTTTTAAAAAAAATATATATCATTCAGGAAGTTGTTAATTTAATCATCCTTAAGGAGCAATCCTCTTTAAGGGATACAAAGTGCAAAGTGTCCCACCCCTAAGTCACATTTCCTTAATCTCATCAGTCAGAAAGTCTTTTTTCTTCTTGATTGGAGACTAGCTTCCAATTATCCTTCACTCAATCATCCTAAAGGGGTACAAGGAACAAAGTTGTCCCACCCTTTGATCACAGTAAATCATGATCTTCTTAGCCAACACTAAGTACCCAAGGAAAGGTCCTTTCATTGTGACTCAGGACTGGTTCCCAAATTCCATGGTTCCTCTTCCATGTTCCCAGCTCTTGTCTGAATTCACCCCACCATCACCTGGTTGAGCTCTTCATCCAGCTCCTCATCCTCCTCCTGGTCTAGCTCTTCTTTAAGCTCCTGTTCCATATTGAAGCTCACAGTGATCAGGGCACTTCAAGCTCTTTGCAGTTTCTGTTTATGGGAAGAGAAAACTTAACAGAATCTCAACAACATTCATACACATTGCTGGCACCACCATCAATTCACTTTCTGCCCATGAAATCAACACAGCCCCACAAACAAAATCTGAGAAATCAATACAAATCATCAATATAGTCCCAGGACCTCTGAAAACACCAGTAAAATCCTTCTCCTGCACTTCTGTAAACAGACAATAAGAAAATCCTCTTTCAGGGTTTCTGAACTAGCAGCAAGGTCCTAGGGCTTCTGTAACAACAGCAATATCCTCTATCAGCAGACAGATCTGCCAAAATAACACAAACAACAGACAGAAGGCGTCTGTCTGAAAAAGTAACACAATTCAACAGACAGAATGTTTCTATCTGACAAAGTAACAAACACAAATCAACACAGACAGAACAGAGAGAGTGCCAGCCACCATAAGTTTCCTTCTCAATTTGGCCCAGCCCCAGTTTGCGCTCCTCCTTTTATATGGTGGTTCTACTTCCTGTACCACCCTTGCTGTTGTATCAACAAGTTCCTCCCACCTTCAGATCACAAGGGGCTCAAACAAGGTGCTAAATACTTAAGTAGCTGAAAAAAGGTGTTAAGTAGTTCTTTGATTTCTGTTACATTAAGGTTTACTGTTTACATACATACACTGGAACATGGTACTTGAAACTCTTGAGAACTGTAATCTTTACTAGTGCAGTAAGAAGAAATGAAAATAGAGAATGTGGATAAAAATTGTCTTTGATATGACAATGTTAAAAAAGATAAATAATAAGAAAAAGGATTGTATTGGGAGAAGAACAAAGATGGAGGCAGAAAGGGACAAATTACATCAAATGAAGAGGAGCAAAAGACTTATTACAATGGAGGGAAAGAAGTGGGACTTAGCATTGTATCAAAAATGAAAAGGGTGAAATCACCACCAATGAAGAGGAAACTAAAGCAATATTTAGAAATTATTTTGCATAACTGTGCCAATAAATCTGACAATCTATATGAAATAGATTAAAATTTATAAAAACATTAATTAAATAGGAATATATACTTAATTAAATAAGAATTTATAAATAAGGGAAAATACCTAGATAAACAGGAATATATGAATAAAGGAAATAAAACACTTAACCACAATTTAGAAAAAGAAATTGAACAAAGTCACTAATGAAAACCCTAAGAAAAAATCTATAGGGACAGAATAATTTAAAGATGAATTTTGCCAAACATTTAAAGAAAAATTAATTGCAAAAGTATATAAATATTTGGCAATATAGGTGAAGAAGAGTCTTATAAAAATCTCTTTATAACATAAATATTACCTGGATACATAAAAAAGAAAGAACCAAAGCAAAGAAAGTTATAGACCATATTTCTAATGAATATTGATATAAAATGTTAAATAAAATATTAGTAGAGATTACAGCAATTTATCACCAGCATAATACACTATGACCAGGTAAAATTTATACTGGGAATGCAAGGCTGGTTCAATATCAGGAAAACTATCAGCATAATTGACCATATCAATAACAAAACTAATAGAAATCATATAATTATTTCAATAGATACAGAAAAAGCTTTTGACAAAATATAGCACCCATTCTTTTTAAAAACACTAGAGAACATAGGGATAAATGGAATTTTCCTTAAAATTTGTGGTGTAGCTCCTGCTCCCACAATTTCCAAATTCATGTAAAAAGGGACCCTAAACAACTTCTGAAGCTGCAGAACCCACAAAATGACACAGGGAAGCTAACCTCCTTCTGAGGACAGCCCAGCAGCCTGCAGGGAGTGGACAGCACAGTGCTCTGGGAGCCAAGCCCAGGTCTGAGTGAGTCAGAGGTTTTAGCCCAGGGAGGCCTGACCAGCAATTGTCTGGAGGGACTCCAGAACACTAGCAATTGTGGCGTTTCCAGAATTACCAACACATAGATGCCAATGACAAAGTGAGAAGTTAGTGCCCTATGGACTTTGGGACTCATTAGTTGGGAGAGCATATGGACTTTTTCCCTGGGGGCAAGAAGCCACTGAGAAGCTTTAGCATGGCCTTGGGCATACACAACAGCTTCAGTTCCTGCCCTGCTAACTGTAAGGGGATCAGCAATCAGTCTTGGGGGTAATTGTTCTTGCTTTAACCTTCTTGAATCTAGATTGTGGTTCGGGGTGGAGGTGGTGGGGTGTGTGACCAGCTTGACAGAGAGTGTGGGGGCTTCAGAGAGGGCACCCAACTAATACCTCTAGCAACTGAGAAAACCCCAGCCGTTAGGACAGAAGCTCCCCTGTCTGGTGGGAGAGTCCCGCTGTGGCAACATGACCAAAAGTCAAATAATTAAGTGGACACATGCCTAGGCAAAGAAAACAAAATAAACAGAAAATTTCAACATTAGACTCCTATTTTGGGGGCAAAGAGGATCAAAGCATGGAAGAGGAGGATGACTGTGACGTCAGAAATCCTGCACCAAAAGCTTCAAATGAAAATATGAGCTCCTTACAGGCCATAGTGGAGCTTAAAAGGATTTTGAAAATCAAATAAGAGAAGTGGAGGAAAAATTGGAAAGAGAAATGAAAATTATGCAAGAAAATCATGAAAGAAGAGTCAACAGCCTTACTGAAGAAAATAACACCCCCAAAATAGACTAACTCAAATGGCAAATAAGGCTCAAAAAGGAAATGAGGAGAGGAATGCTTTACAAAGCTTAATTTGACAGATGGAAAAAGAATCTCATGGGCTCATTGATGAGAATCTTACTTTCGGATTTAGAATGGACCAAAGCTAGTGACTTTGTGAGAAATCAAGATGCTCTTAAACAGATCCAAACAAATGAAAGAATAGAATGCAATGTGAAATATATCATGGGAAAAAGCACTGAC
This sequence comes from Gymnobelideus leadbeateri, assembly GCA_011680675.1. NCBI lineage: Eukaryota > Metazoa > Chordata > Mammalia > Diprotodontia > Petauridae > Gymnobelideus > Gymnobelideus leadbeateri. The sequence goes on from WOXC01004491.1 coordinate 23,402, forward strand.
CTGGAAAATAGATCCAGGAGAGACAATTTAAAAATTATTGGACTACCTGAAAACCATGATCAAAGAAAGAACCTAGAAATCATCCTTCAAGAAATTTTCCAGGAAAATTGTCCTGATGTTTTAGAAACAGAGGGCAAAATAGAGCTTGAAAGAATTCACCAATCACCTCCTGAAAAAGATCCCAAAAAGAAAACTCCTAGGAATATTATAGCCAGGTTCCAGAATTTCCAGATAAAGGAGAGAATATTACAAGCAGCCAGGAAGAAACAATTTGAATACTGTGGAAATGCAATCAGGATAGCACAGGATCTGGCAGCTTCTACACTGTGGGATCAAAGGACTTGGAATATGATATTCCACAGGGCAAAGGAGCTGGGATTAAAACCAAGAATCACCTACCCAGAGAAACTGAGTATCATGTTTCAGGGGAAAATTTGGCCTTTCAGTGGAATAGAGGACTTTCAAGCATTCTTGAGGAAAATAAAAGAGTTGAATAGAAAATTTGACATTCAAATACAAGAAGCAAGAGATGCTTGAGAAGGTAAACAGGGAAAAGACATCATAATGAACTTATCAAAGTTGAACTATATACATTCCTACATGCAAAAACAATAACTGTAGCTAATGAAACCTTTTTCAGTATGAAAATAGTTGAAGAAGGGTATATGGGTATATGCACACATATGTGAATATGTGTACATATATGTTTACAGGTACACATAGATAGAGGACACAGGTTGAATTTGATAGGAAAGAATGATACTTAAAGGGTGAAATTAAGAGGTGAGAGAGGAATATAATGAGAGGACATGGGGAGAGACAGAATGGGGTAAATTCTCTCATAGAGAAGAGGCAAGGGAAAATGGTCACAAGGGAGGGGAAGAACAGGAAGGCAAAAAGGCAAAACCTTATTTTCACTGAATTTGGCTCAGTGAGAGAATGGCATACATACTAAATAGGATACCTCACCCTACAGGATAGTAGGGGGGAAGGGGATGAGAATGTGGAGGATGGAAGGGAGGACCGGAGAGAAGGGTGGGGAGGGAATTTGGAAGCATCCACTTGTGAAAAGTTACAGGATCAAAGTAGGGAATAGACCAAGTGGGAGGTGGGATAGGAGGGAGGGAAATATAGCCAGTCTTTTACAATATATCAACTATGGTAATGTTTTGCATAGCAACACATACACAAAATATACTGAATTGTTTATCTTCCCAGTAAGGGTTTGTGGCAAGGGAGGAAGGGAATGAATCTGGAATTCAAAGTTTTAAAATCAGATGTTTAAAAATATATAAATACTATTATTAATACTATTTTACATATAATTGGGAAATAAGATATACAGGCATTGGGGCACAGAGATTCATCTTGCCCTACTGAAAAAAAGTTGAAGGGGATATGGGAGAAGATATGGGAGAGAGCAGATTTGATGAGGGGATATCCTGAGGGACTGCTATTCTGGGGTGGGGGGGTAGGGAAAATAGGGAAAAAATTATAAATCAAAATCTGGTAGAAATGAATGATGGTAACAACAATTTAATAAAGCATTTGGAAAAAAAATTGATAAGTTGTATCTGTCTAAAACCATTAGCAAGCATTATATGTAATAGGGAAAAGCTAAAAGTTTTCCCAAAGAGATCAGATGTGAAACAAGGATACTCACTATCACTACTATTACTCAGTATTGAACCATAAATTTTAGCTTTGGCAATATGAAAAGAAAAAGAAATTGAAGGAATTAGAACAGTCAACTAATAAACAAAATTATCTCTCTTTGCAGATGATATCATGGTATCCTTAGAGAATCCTAGAGAGTCAAATAAAATACTACTTGAAATAATTAACAACTTAAGCACAATTGCAGGGCATAAAATAAATCCATATAATTCATCAGCATTTCTGTATATTCCTAGGACAGTCCAGCAGAAAGGGACAAAAAGATAAATTCCATTTAATATAATTGTAGACAATATAAAATATTTGGGAGTCTACCTACCAGTACACTACAAGAACTATTTGAAAACAGTTCCAAAACACTTTTCACACAAATAATTTCAGATCTAAACAATTGGAGAAATATTGATTGCTCATGGGTAGGCTAAGTGAATAAAATATAAATGATAATTATGCCTAAATTAATTTACTTATTCAATGTCACACCAACGAACCTACCAAAATTATTTTATGGAGCTGGAAAAAAATAACAAAATTCACCTGGAAGAAGAAGAGGTAAATAATTATCAGGAGAATTAATGAAAAAAAATTGCAAAAAAGGTGGTCTTGCCATATCAGATCAAAAACTATATTATAAAGTAGCATTCATCAAAACTATTTCGTAATGGCTAAATAATAGAGTGACAGATCAGTGGAATAGGTAAAGTAGACAAGACACAATAGTAAATGACTATAATAATCTACTTCTGGACAAACCCGAATATCCCCGCCCTTGGGATAAGTACTCACTATCTGACAAACCTGCTAGGAAAACTGGAAAATAGTGGGGCAGAAACTAGACATAGATCAGCATCTCACACACTGTACTAAGGTAAAAACAGATACATAACTTGGACATAAATGGTGATGCCATAAGCAAATTAGGAGGCCAAGGAATAGTTTACCTGTCAGATCTATGGAGAAGGGAAAGATGTATTACCAAACAAGAGACAGAGTGCATCATGGAATGTAAAATGGATGATTTTGATAAATTAAATTTTAAAAAGTATTTTTTTTTTCAAAAAAACCCAATGCAACAAAGATCAGAAGTAAAGTAGAAAGCTGGGAAACATTTTTATACCCAGTGTTTCTGACAAAGGCCTCATTTCTCAAATACATTGAGAACTGATTCTAATGAATGAAAATAAAAGTCATTCTCCAATTGATAAATGACCAAAGGATATGAAAAGACAGTTTCCAGTTGAAAAAATTAAAGGTATCTAACATCATATGAAAACAATATTTGTAGCAACACTTTCTGTGGTGGCAAAGACTTATGAACCGAGGGGATACACATCAATTTAGAAATGACTGAACAAGTTGTGGTACACAAATATAATGCAATATAAAGTGCTATATGAAATGATTAGTGGGTGAATTTCAGAATAAAACTGAACTTAAATGAATTAATGTTGAGGATAGTGAGCAGAACCTGGAAAATATTGCACACAGTTACAGGAACATTGTACAATGATCATCTATGATAGACTTAGCTCTTCCCAGCAATACAATGATCCAAGACAATTCCAAAAGTTTCATGATGGAAAACGTAGAGTCTAAATCCAGATCAAAGCATACTATTTTCACTTCTTTTGTTTATTCTTTGTCATGGTTTTTCCCTTTTGTTCTGATTCTTCTTTCTCAACAGGACTCATGTGGAAATATGTTTAACGTGATTGTATATTTATAACCTATATCTGATTGCTTGTTTTCTTGGGTAGGGGGAGAGAAGGGAGGAAGAAAAATTGGGAGTTCAAAGTCTTACAAATAACTAATATTGGAAGCTATCTTTCCATATAATTTGAAAAATAAATACTGTTAAGTTAAAAAAAATCTAAAAGCTTTAAAAGTCAAACAAAATAGTTCATAGTTAATCCTAGAAATGATGGGTAGCCATAAGAATTTAATAAATAGAGGGGTGATACGGTTATATCCATTTTTCAAGGAAAATCACTTTGGAAGCATTGAGGAAGGCAAGTTAGAATAGGTGGAGAATTCAGGTAAGCAGATCACTTAGGTAACTATTGTAATACTTTAGCAAAGAATTCATAGACTTGAAATAAGGTGGTGGCTGGTGAATAGTGATAAAGGATGCAATAAATACTGCAGAGTTAAAAACAGCAAGATGTGACAATGTATTACATATATGGAACTCAGGAATTGAAAGTAATAATTAGGTTGTGAACTTTGGTGACTAGAAGAATGACTGTGCCTGTAATTGAAACAGGGAAATGTGGAAAAGGGGCATTGGTGGGGAAAAATAACAAGTCATATTTTTGAACATGATGAATTTGTCTATGGGACAGCTCATTTAAAATTTCCAATATATATAACTAGTGATATAGGACTGGATCTTATGAGAGAGACTACAGTTGGATATTTCGATTTGTAAGTCATATATAGTGATATAATAATTAATCTTTTGGAAGGTAATGAGATAATTAAGTGAAAGAATAGAAAGTGAGAAAATAGAAGAGGACTCAGGACTGAGTATTTTTTTTAACATCTACAGATAGAACTTGTGGAATGAATGATAAGTGAGAAAAGACTAAGAATGACCGGTGAGTCAGATTCATCACTGGCAATGATGAAGTTGTATAACAGAAACAGAGAAAAGAGAGTGTCTTGAAGGAGAGACTGGTAAACAGTGACCAATGTTAGATCAGAATGATCAGAATATCCCTTGTCTCAGCAGGTCCACTCCAAGGTCTCAAAGGGCACAATGAAAGACTTCTAGCCCTATCTACAACATGTGTCTCTCCTACAATGCTTCCAACAAGTCTTCATCCACCCTACATTTGATACCTCCAGTACCAGGGAGATCATACTCTCTTCAGTTGGCTCAATCTATTATTAGATAGCTGTTAGGAAGTTCTTCCTTAGAGTCATCTGAAGTCTGTTTTCATCCTTTCATTGGTCCTGATTCTTCCTTCTATTCTAGGCAGAACTATTTTACTCTATCCTTCCTTATGATAACCCCTTAGATATTTGGAGGTAGCAACTATGTCTCTTATAAATCTTCTCTTTCTCAAGATGCAATATCCCCATATTTTGATGCATGATAGTGTGAGTCTTCCCATTTTTATCTATCCCACATCTGTCCCTTTCTCTCCACTCAATCTAGTTTATGTCCTGATCATCTGCCTCAAATCTCCACTCTCTCCAAGCCATCCTCCACACTGCTACCAAAGTGATTTATATAAATAAGAGGTCTCATTATTTTACAACATTCCACATTAAACTCCAATGCCTTTCTATTGACTTTAGAATTAAATATAACAGAGGGTTGGAGTCAAGATGTGGAGTAGAAACAGGACTTCTGCTTGGCTATGGCTTCCATGTCCTCAAATTCCTGTAAAAAGTGAATCAACAAATTTTGGAGGTACAGAACTCACAAAATGACAAAGAGAAGCTAAACTCCAGCTGAGGATATCCAAACAGGCTGGCAGGAAATGGCCAGTGCAGCAGTCTGGGAGATGAGCCCAGCCCCAGCCAAGCCCGAGGTTTTAGGCTCAGGGAAGCCTGACCAGCTGCCAGCTAAAGGGACTTAAGATCACCAGCAGCTTTGGCAGTTTCCAGAATTTTCAACACATAGATGCTAAGGACAAAGTGAGAGGGAAGTGCAGTGTGGACATTGGGATCCAGTAGTTTGGGAGTATGGTCCCAGCATTTATCCCCTGGAGGAAGAAGCTGCTGAGGTGCTGGGAACATGCAGCTGCCACAACGTGGCAGCTTCAGCTCCTGACTTGCAGATTGTAGAAGGACCAAGTTACCAATCTGAGGGGTAATCCCTCTTGCTTTAACCTGCTTGTATCTGGATTGTGGTCTAGGATGGAGGTCCTGGGGTGTGTGACCAGCTTGCCAGTGCCGGTAGAGGCTTCAGTGAGGGCAGACAACTAATAGTGTTGGCAGCTAAGAAACCCCCAGCTATTTGGGACAAATCTCCCCTGTCTGGTAGCAGAGTCCGACTATGGCAAAAAGCTCAAAAGTCAAGTAATTGAGTGGCAACATGAGCAGGCAAAGGAAGTAAACCAAGCAGAGCAATCCATCATTAAACTCCTATTTTGGGGACAAAATGGATCAAAGCATAGAATAGGAGGAAAACAGCTAAGTCAGAACTCCTGCACCAAAAATTTCCAAGAAAAATGCAAACTGGTTATAGGCAAAAGAGGACCTTAAGAAAGATTTTGTAAAACAAATAAGCAAAGTGGAGGAAAAGTTGGGAAAATAAATTAGAATGATGCAAGAAAATTATGAAATGAGAGTCAACAACCTGGCTGAGGAAAATAACACCTTAAAATAGATTAACTCAAATGGCAAAAGAGGTTCAAAAAGGAAATGTGGAGAAGAACACATTAAAAAGCCGAATTTCCCATATCAAAAAGAATCTCAAAAGCTCACTGAAGGCTACCATTCCTTCAGAATTAGATTGGAGCAAATGGAAGCTAGTGACTTTCTGAGAAATCAAAATACCACTAAACAGATCTAAACAAATGAAAAAATAGAAGGCAATGTGAAATATCTAATTGGAATAACCACTGACCTGGAAAATAGGTCCAGAGGACAGAATTATTGGACTACCTGAAAGCTATGATAAAAAAAAAAGAACCAAGAAATCATCCTTCAAGAAATTCTCAAGGAAAATTACCCTGATGATTTAAAATCAGAGGGCAAAATAGAGGTTGAAAGAATCCACAAATCACCTCCTGAAAAAGATCCCCAAAAGAAAACTCCTAGGGGTATTATAGCCAGATTCTGGAATTCCAAGATGAAGGAGAAAATATTACAACCAGCCAGGAAGAAAAAAAAAAGATTATTGTTTAAACACAATCAAGATAACACAGGATCTGGCAACTTCTACACTGAGGAATCAAAGAGCTTGGAATATGATATTCCAGAGGTCAAAGGAGCTGGGATTAAAACCAAGAATCACCAACATATCGTATTTCAGGGGAAAATATGGTCATTCAATGGAATAGAGCACTTTCAAGCAATCTTGATGAAAAAAACAGAGTTGAATAGAAATTTTGACCTTCAGATACAAGAAGCAAGAGAAAAATGAGAAGGTAAACAGGGAAAAGAAATCATAAGGAACTTATTAAAGTCGAAATATTTACATTCCTACACAGACAAATGATAATTATGACTTATGAAACTTATGTCAGTATAAGAATAATTGAAGGGAATATAAATGTGTGTGTGTGTGTGTGTATATATATATATATATATATATATATATATATATGTATATATATATATACACACATATATGTGTGTATACATATATATATACATATATGTCTATATAGGAGGGTATATAGGCATATTAATACATATGTATATGTATATATGTGTCCAGGTATACATAAGAGGGCACAGGGCCAATTTAATAGGAAGGGATGATACTTAAAGGTGAAATTAAGAGGTGAGAGAGAATATAATGAGAGGAGATGGGGAGAAGAAGAAATGGGATAAATTATCTCATATAGAAGACAAAAGGGAAAATGGTTACAATGGAAGGGAAGAACAGGAAGGAAAAAGGGAATAAGTCAACCTTATTCTCATTGAATTTGGCTTAAGGAGGGAATGACATATATACTAAATAGGGTATCTCACCCTACAAGAGAGTAGGTGGGAAGGGGATGAGAGGGTGTATGATGGAAGGGGGGGCAGGCTGGGGAGGGAAGTTGGAAGCACCCACTTTTGAAAAGGTACAGGATCAAAGTAGAGAATAGAACAAGTGGGGGGGGGGTGGAATAGGATGGAGGGAAATATTGTCAGTCTTTCACAATATATCCACTATGGGAATGTTTTGCACAGCTATACATGTACAACCTAAATTGAATTGCTTATCTTCCCAGTAAGGGTGAGTGATGATGGAGGAGGAGAAAGAATCTGGAATTCAAAATTTTATAATCAAATGTTTAAATATATATATATATATATATATATATATATATATATATATATATATATAATTATTTTACATGCAACTGGCAAATAAGTCAAAGAAGCACTGGGGCATAGAGATCCACTGTGCCCTAATTCAAAATTGGAGGGGCTATGGGGAAAGATAAGAGAGTGGGCAGATTGGAGGGGTGATATCCAGTGGGTTTGTTATTTTGGGGTGGTGGGTAGGGGAAAAACAGGGAGAAAATTTGTAACTCAAAGTCTTGTGTAAGTGAATGATGTAAACTAGAAATCAATAAAGTATTTGATAAAGTAAAAAAAGAATTAAATACAACCCTCACTATTTGGCATTTAAAACCCTCCACAATGTGACCCTGACTTAAGGATAAGAGCATAATAACTATAGCACAGAAATCAAAATAGCAATAAAAATACTCAGTAATCCTCAGAGGTCAAAATTCAAAATTGAAGCAAATGATAAAATCTATATTATTAAACATATATATAGGGGGAGGGCTTTTGAAGTCTAGACCACATGCTGATTGCCTCTAAGTTTTCTTTCCACTTGGCCTCTGTGATTCTACCCAGCAACAACAATGAGATATAAAGGCAGAGAGCCAAAGCTCTGAATTTTTACCTGGGGTACACATTTGTAACCTGTGCTTGCATGTGGGATTGAAGGGCTAGAGAGCCACATAACTACATATCTAAGAGTAATGAGCTATCTGACTTGTGATCCTTTGATACTTAAGTTCCTTTTCAGTACTTCACCCATGATCTCTTTACAATAAATAGGACTGAGACTTGGTGAATCAGAACTCATGACTGGTATGTGGTTCTGGAAGGGCATGCTTAAATTCACAAATAAATCTGTAATCTCATTGACTTGAATATCCTTTTCAAAAATGCAGATCCCAATATTGATGTGATTGCCCACCTTATACAACTCTTGACTGAATCATCCTATAATTTGTGCATAGATGGTCCACTGAATGTGCTGGGGACTTAAACAAAGCTTTCTTTTGATATTAACAATAATACAATGGAACACATAGGCTTGTGACCAGTTTTCTCTCAGTTTTGCTACATGAGAAGTCCTTATTTTTACCATACATTTCCTTAATGGCATCCTTTACTGATGGTTCTTAGAAATCTCTTGTTTTTTTAAAAAAAATATCTTACAGTTTACTCACACTCGCCATTCTCTTTAATTAATGACTATATATTAAGCATTGTTATGTACTAGTCATAGTACTAGGCACTGAAGATGCTAACAAAGAAAAATAATTTCATCATTTAAGGAACATAAAATCTATAGAAATAGGGGGAAGCTGAATGGAT